>WAAF01016989.1:659171-935095 GCA_013400475.1 Tricholaema leucomelas | reverse complement strand
CTCAGCCCGCCTCGGGCCTCCTCAGCGCCGCCCCGCTACCGCCGCCGCCGCCTCCTCCGCCGCCGCCGCCATCTTCCCGTCCCGCCGCCCCGCCGCCGCCGCCTCCCCGCCGTCAGCCGGCCCGACAGCCAACCGGCCGCCGGCACAGCGCGTGGCCACGGCAACCGCCGCCACCGCCCACCGAGGCGGGGCCGAGCCCTCAGCACCGCCCCTCCCTGCGCGCCGCGGACGCGCGGCCGTCGAGGGAGCGCTGGCGCCGGAGCTGCCCCGGAGCGCGGCCGCTCAGTCTCGGCTTCGCTCTCTGCTCATTTTTGCGGGTCGGTTTGGACCCCATCGTGTCAGCTTCGCCCCTCAGAACGTCCCGCCCAGCTCTGGAACAGCCCCGGTCCCAATTCTCGACCCTCCGGGGCTGACCGGGATAGAATGAAGATGGGGATGGGAGTGAGGTGAAGACGCAAATGTTGTGGGAATGGAAAAGCATAGGGATGGAGATGGGAACGGGATGTGAGAGAGAAACGGGACGGGAATGAGACGGCGATGGGATGCAGATGGGAAAGAGACAGGGATAGATGAGACGGAATGGGATGGGGAGAGGAATAGGATGGGGATAAGAATGAGATGGGGATAAGAATGGGGTATGGGAATGAAATAGTAATTGGATTAAATAGGATGAGTATAGGATGGGGATACGGACTGGGATGGGAATGAGATGGAATGGAGTTGGGGTGGGATTGGGAGAAGTGCAGCAGGAAGAGTGAGAACAAGTGAGGAGACAGGCAGGTAGTAGCCAGGGAAAAGAGAGAAAGGGGAGATGAAGGTGGATGAGGAGAGCACGAGGAGACTCAGGAAAGATGAGTAAAAATTGAGGGAAGAGGGAAATGAGACTGAGAAGCCACAGGAGGCTGGGGGAAAGAAAAAGGAAGACAGTGCAAATGAAAAGAAGGAGCTTGAGAGAAAGAGGGGGAAAATAAAGGGAAAATTCTCCACAAGTTGTATAGTCACAAATGCCTTCACCCTTGCAGTACTGATCACTCTTACCGACAGGGTACAGGGCAAGGAGGAGCAGAGGGAGTCAGGGCAAGTGTAAGGGTAAGCCCACTCATGCTGGGGCACAGACAGCCTTGCCGCTGGAAGATCAGTACCCAGTGCATTACAGTGGGAGAGACCAAAGTGGAGCCACTCAGAGCAGAGGCTGCGGTGCTTGGTTATCCTCAGGTGTCCCAGCAGCCCTAAACTTGCCCCTTCCCAGCTCCCACATTGTGGGAATTTGCTGTGTTTGGGTTTAATTTTGGTTTTCCTTCAAGCCTCCCAACCTCCAGCATGACTTCTGGGAATAGGTTGTCTGGGGAGGTGGTGGCGTCACCTTCTTTGGAGGTGTTAAAGAAAGTGCAGATGAAGCCCTTCTGGATGTGGTTTGACAGCCATGGTGGTGCTGGGTAGATGGTTGAACGCGATGATTTCAGAGCTCTTTTCCAACCAAGACTATTCCATGATTCAGATGACAGTTTCCAGTTTTTTCCCATACCCAGACCAGAGCAGATCCCATCCCAGCTTCCAGCCACTCGACGCCGCAGCATTTCTTCCCACTGCCATCAGAGCATTGTTCCCATTGACATCTGCAGAGCAAAACTCATTTTCTGCAAGTGATTTATTGGGTTGCTGTCGCAGGCCTGGAGACCTCTGATTTGTGAAGGCTTTTACCCATGCTGAGATTTATCCGGCACCAACAGCGGCACACGCGGCAGCAGTGCTCACTGATACCATCTCTTAATTATGTTTGCAGCAAACCCTTTAATGAATAGAGCTTTAGTGCCCTTCATCTGAAACTTCACACTCAGCAACCTGCCCAGAATTGACCTCAGCACCAGCCAACCTCTCTGTCCCAGCTTGACTTACACTGAGCAGGTCGCCAGCTTTTCAATGCATCACCTTTGCAAGGCTTGTTCCAGATAAAGTCGCTCTGGGTTTGAGCCTGCTCCCACCACCATCAGCGGCACTGCCTGCAGCAGGAGCCGGCGTTGAGGTGGGTCTTTGCAGTTTTGACTCTTTGAACATCGTTGGGCTTCCAGAGATAAGGTGCAGCATGGATTAAGAAACAGATGCTCTTTGTTATTTGCTGGGTGTTCTGGATGGAATATGTGACATGAAGTATTACAAGTGAATGTCTGCTGATATGACAGCTTGCAAAATTCAGGGACTGAAAACAACCAGCGACACACACACACACACCCCTTCCCTTGTTACCTCAGGGAGGTTTTTAGCCACTAGTAAATGCAATTTGTTGATATTAAACAAAGATACTCGATAGCAGGAGGGGCAGAGCAGAGGCTGGACTCATTCTCACTCACCATTGTCTTGCTCTCCAGCAACAGCTCTGTTTCAGTATCTGATTGGCAAGCCCCTGCATCCTGTTATCAGGTGCACTTTGGGACCACACTTGGCATCCTGACTGTTTTGCTGCTCTGCTGGGAATAGGGGCTTTCCAATTCATCCAAATGTGTCCAGACTCTCAGATCTACACCTCCAGGGGATGAGGAAAGAAGTCAGGGAGGAAAACGGGACAGGAGAAGCCCTAAATGAAAGAGGAAGGGCCATGGCCATCTGTTCCTGCTGACTTCTGCCAGTGGCTGGACTGAAAGACAGGCAGGGGGAACAGCAGGCAGCATGTCCCAACCAAGGAAAGATTCAGATCCCATTCAGTCCCAGTCTCAGGTCTGGATCCAGATCCCTCCATGCCTTGGGTCTGGATCCCTCCATTTTCCTTGGGTCTGGATCCCAGTCCCTGTGCCTCAGATCTGAATCCTGGTCTCTTGTACCTCAAGGTCTGGCTCCCAATTTTTGTGCTTTGAGTCTGGGTCCTGATTCTCATGCCTCAGATCTGTATCCCACTCTCTGTGCCTCAGGTCTGGACCCTGGTCCCTACACCTCAGGTCTGGATTCCGATCCCTGTGTCTCAGATCTGTATCCCTGTCTCTGTGCCTCAGGTCTGGACCCTGATCCCCGTGCCTCAGATCTGTATCCCAGCCTCTGTGCCTCACTTGCAACAGGCTGCCACATTCCACTCGTCTCTCACTCTTTTCCAGGGAAGAGTTTGCATTGTGCTTTCCTTCCCCCCCCATGCTGTTGTAGCTAGGAGAAAATAAAAGCAGCAATGTTATTTGCATGTTGAAACCCATGGAGGAGAAGTCAGGAGTGGGCTTTCCGCCAGTGCAGTCTGGCACTTGCTTTGTTGAGAGCATATAGAATAATTTATAAATAGCATGGAGAGTTTGCTAAAAAAACATAATTATACTTTTAAAGCTTCTGCATGGCTGGAGAGAAGGAGTCTTCAAAAGAGGCTTTAGAAAGAAAGGAGTCTTGCAGGGGGTGGGGAATTTTCTTTAATGGCATTGATAAAGCCATGACAAGGAGGGGTTTCCACAGCGGGAGACAATGCAGGACACCCACAGACAACCGTTCCCACACTGCTCTTCCCACCTGCTCCCCAGGCAGCTGACTTTTAAAGATGCCTGGATATTGAGGGGCTCAGCTTGTCACAGAGCTGGTACCAAGAGCAGAGCAGGACACGCTGAGCCTGGACCACTCTTTGGGTCAGTATCAGGAGGACAATAAATTCTTGTCCTGAATGGCAAAACCAGAAAAAACAATGCCTGAGCCTAGGGGGCTGGAAGCAGCAGCGTGCCCCTGACCTCAGCAATGCTGCTCCCTGCCACGGCAGAGGCAACAGAAGCATCATGCAGGGAAACAGCTGCTTTCTGCATCCTCCACTGCCCTGCCCATGCAGTGATTCCTGCTCCTCAGGACAGCCTAGGGGCTTCACTGCTGCTGTTTGAAAGGAAAGAAGGGGGCAGAAATAAATAAACAGGGAATTAAAAGCAGGTCAGGGGCGAGCTCGACATGGAGCAACAAGGGAATGTAGTGAATCACACCAAGAGATACTGCCCTGCCTGCCAGGATCAATACGGCAGCAGCCCTGGGCTTGGGGCACTCACAGCATTCGTGGCCAGCCCCAAACGCTCCCATTATCTGCCTCATCAATACTGGTCTTGAGAAACACGATCAATAGAGTTGATTTCCCAGAGACAGGTGAACAGAATGCACAAATCCTCTGGCAGCCTGAGCTGGAGCTATTGGGTTTTCACATATTCTCCCTCCCCATTCGCTACTGGTGGAGGATGAGGGTGTGATGATGGTCATCAGGAGTCAGGGGGGTTCCAGTCCCCAGGGCAGTGACAGTGCACAGCTTCAGAGCAGCAGTGGAGCTGGTCAATCCACTGGAAATGGTCAGGGTGTTTATATACCCAGGCAAGCTGCCTGCAGCAGGATTTTCAAGCCATGAGAAGCAGTGATTTCCAGGCAATAATAATGCAGTGGATAGGCCTAGGTCCAGCAGCAGGGATGACAGTACTGATCTGGCCTTCCCCAAGCACTGTCCCAGCAGCCATGACCTCCTGCACCTCTTCTCAGCAGAGTATGATGATGTTTCCATCCCTGTTTCAGCTGAAGCTGCCAAAAGAGGATGTGCCAACCTCTGCCTTGGCTGCAGGTGGGTCAACTCATCCACCAGCTGAATTTGATTCATCAAGAGCTGAGTCTATCACAGAGGTGAACTTAGGAGTTAAGTGCCCTAACAGCCAGCCCGAGGGATGGACCAGCCTTGTCTCTAGCTACAAGAGCAGGGTCGTGCGGGTCTGTGGGCAATAACCATGCCCTGCTTGGCTTAGTTATCACCTCCCTTGCATTTTTAAGTGTCTTTAAAATCTCAAGGATGGGTAACAGCATACCCACAACTGAAGACCTACATGTAGAGGCATGACTGCTACCCAAACAGGAGCTCCCCTGTGCCAGGATCCTGTGGCACGATGCGGGGAGTGAGGCTCGCTCTCCGCTCATCAGCTGACCCCCTCAGCCAGGCTGACCTTTGCCAGGCTGACTCACGACAGACGTATGCATGGCTGCTCACACGTGTCTCCTCTGCTCAGCTTGGGATCACAGGGGTGTCCTGCCCAGAAGCTCAGCCAGAGAGTAACCTCATCTGCCCAGATGGTTTAGGTCAACATGCCCCTGCCAAGTTGCTTCCAGCCCTGCACTTGTACTGCATGGGGTGCAGCATCTCGCAGCACTGTAGAGGGATGAGCACCAGGGCTGGGGACTCGCTGCGGTGCCTTACAACCAGGAGCAGATGGGGGGTTTCACACCCTTTGCTGGCATGTAAGTGATTGCTCCTGGACCACTTCCAGGACATATCTATGTGTCTGGTTTAATTTATGCACGCTTGCTTTGTGCGAGAAGACAGCAGCTGACCAGTGGTTAGGAAAACTGAACACCCTGAAAAGGTCTAAAATTAGAGAAGAAACAAGAGCTGCTTCCTCTGAGTCTTAGAGCTGCCCAGGCCGCTTCCAGGACAGCCCTGGGAAGAGCCTCTAACCTCCTTGCTGTCTGTCTGAGACTGCCCCACTGCTTCAATCCCTCTCCTCACCCACTGCCGTGTCCATCTGCCTCAGCACGTCTCCACCTCCATGGCATTGCCCCATTATGCCCTGGGGCTGGATGGACCCTTATCCATTTGGGATCCTTTCCAGGGAACAGGGACTGGTAAAGTGCCAGGTGTCCTTGGGACTGCTCCTGTCCTGTTTACTCCAACCTCATTTGCCTCATTAAACACACTCTCGCCTTCCTATCCTGGTTGCTGGCTGCTGGCCCTCTCCTAGGGTCGATGGATTGGGCAAGGAGGAGGAGGGCAGCACCCCATCAAACATCAGGAAAGGAGGTGACCTGGGACAAGAAACAGTGCTCCTGGAGCTGGTGCAGACAGCACCACTGTCACACTGGACTCACAGCAGGTCTCAGAGGAAACATGAGCTATCAGCACATCTCTCTGTGTCAATGCTGCAGGCACCAAGTTGGCACAAACACAATGAAGTGGTAGGGTGGCACTGGCAGTGGCAACAAGTCCATTGTACAAGTGACCCACTCACTCCCCGCCCACATTGCCCACACCAAGCCATTCTCTCCCTCCTTCTGCTCCAGAGCCAGCATGATCCAGGGCTGTGGGACAGGCCTGGGGCACTGGCTGTTTTCTGTGCCTTCTCCATGGATGAAGGGCTGTGGATGGACAACCACCAAGGTTGTGTCTTGGTGCTGGTACAAAAACACTTTATGCTTGGTGAGTGGTCCCTTTTGGGAAGAGCAGACTATACCCTTGTGTGACTCCAAGCATTGGTGTAAGCACAGAGCAGAGGACATGTCACTGCTGCTCCCTGCCCTAACCTGTGCCCCTTACCCAGCATGTCTGTAACAGTCTATCATGCTATAGCAGTCTACCTGGTCTGTGACTCTGTCATTGCTGTCTACAGCTACCTGAAGGGAGGCTGTAGCCAGGTGGGGTTGGGCTCTTCTGCCAGGCAACCAGCAACAGAACAAGGGGACACAGTCCCAAGTTGTGCCAGGGGAGGTCTAGGCTGGATGTTAGGAGGAAGTTTTTGGCAGAGAGAGTGATTGGCATTGGAATGGGCTGCCCAGGGAGGTGGTGGAGTCACTGTCCCTGGAGGTGTTCAAGGCAAGCCTGGATGAGGCACTTAGTGCCATGGTCTGGTTGGTTGTACAGGGCTGGGTGCTAGGTTGGCCTGGCTGAGCTTGGAGGTCTCTTCCAACCTGGTTGATTCTGTGATTCTATGATGTGAAAGAGAAGTGCAGGTGAGGTTAAGGTGTATGGCAATAGTTGTGGTAGAAATCTGGAAGGCTGGTTGGCATTTCTGGGAGATTTTGGAACTACTGCCAAGGCTTTGTGGGTTTTCTAACAACCTCTGAACCTTATCAAAGTGCACAACAGGCCACAGGCTTCCTATTAGCAGGGAAAACAACAGCTGCTCCTGCCAAACCTGGCTTGACCCTGCCTGGCTTGAGCCTTGCATCGTGGGCACCTTTGGGGCTGTCAGCTCCTGCCAATACCCCCAGTGTTGTAGCACAGGACAGACCTTGTCCACAACAAGTGCCTTTGATGATCTCCTGGGACAGCACTAGGTTAAGCTCTTTCTCTCTCCATGGAGGATCTCGCTCAGCCAGGAAGGAATCGTGTGTCACACCCTTACACATCAGGGCTGAGTGAGCTATCTGTAGGTGAAGTTCCCTGTCTTGCAGCCCTGAAACAGACATTAGTTTGGAATGAATCATTTAAAGCAAATGGGGACATGTCCCAAAGGTCCTTGTTCCACAGAGAAAAAGAGCAAGAGGTGGCATGGCAGATGGGTTCCCAGCCCAGCAGTGGGCTGGGGAGAGGCTGAGCTGAGTTTGTGCTGGGAACTCCACATCTGCTCCCAGCCAGCTGCTTGGACAACATCTCTGGTCTCTTACAGCACTCAAGGATTGGGCACAGCCTGGCTTTGTCCTCAGCATAGAAATCAATGCTGCAAACTGCACATGCACAGAAACCTCCCAGCATTTCTCTGATCAGTGCCAGCAGGTCTGGCAAGGGTTCCCTCCACAGCCTGAGCCCCCTGTCCTCCGCAGTTCCTCTCTGGCTCCAGACACTGTCGTGATTTCATGATTTCGTGGCAGGAATTAGGCTAAACCCCTTCCCTTGCACACAGGGACCACCGAATGGGCAGGAGCTGGGGCTCTGATGCTTGGGCTCATCCCCTGCAGGACGATGAGGAGGGGATGCTGGGTGTCCTCTTCTTCCCAGACACTCCATCCTGCCTGGTCAGGACATGCTGATCTCCAGCCTGAGCTCTGCCTGCCGTGTTTTACAGCCAAAACAAGCCATAAATCTCCCTCTGCAGAGCTGGAAGGTGCAATTGCTCTTCCGTGGTGCAGGTTTTCCTTTGCACAACTCGTAGCATCACGTGAGGGAAATCTGTAAGTAAAAGTCAGGCTAGAGCCATTTGTAACAGCGGGGCCGTGGCTCTTACTGCTGAGAGCTGCAATTACAGGCACTCCCTTCGATCACTCCGTGCTGGGGAAGAGCAAAGCCAGCTCCACAGCAGGTGAGGGGCTGGGAGCAGCTCTCCTGGGACTGCCTCCCTTCCCCAGAGGAGCTTGTCGCCCACAGACAGGGCTCAGGGAGGGTTTCAGGAATGAATGTAGGATGGGGAGCAGCACCCAGTTAGAGGGTATAGGAAGGGATGGAGGATGCTCTCCAGCGAGGAGAGAACATCAATTAGCGCTCACCTCCATGGCCGTGACATCAGCTGGTGTTCATCTCCACGGCCATGACATCGGCTGGCGCTCACCCCCACGGGCACAGCATCAGCTGGTGCTCACCCCAGTGGGCATGGTGTCAGCCGGCGTTCATCTCCATGGTGCTCACCTCCGTGGCATGAAGTAGAATCACAGAATGCATGGGGCTGGAAACGACTCCCAAAGGTCATCTTGTTCGACTCCCCTGTAATGAGCAGGGACATCTTTAATTAGATCAGGTTGCTCAGTGTCCCCTCAAGCTTGACCTTGAATGTCTCCAGGGATGGGGCCTCCACTATCTCTCTGGGTGGACATCAGCTGGTTCTCACCTCTGTGGGCAGGATCAGGGATTGCCCTGCTGGTGGCCCCAGATAACCCCAAAGTAGGTTGCAGGTCAGGGCAGCACCCCCAGCAGTCACCGCTGGGCACTTCTTTCCAACACCAGGGTATGTATCTCCTGCCTGTGAGATGTTCTCTGTGTGCCAGGCAGGTAGGCACTGGGATGTCATGAGCTGCAGCAGCCAGGCAGATTAGGAAGCTGAGTACCTGTCATGAGCTGCAGCAATCAGGCAGATTAGGAAGCTGAGTATCTGTAAGACGAAGATGATGTTGCCTTGGGAGGGTGGAGAACAAATTGAGGCACATCTGTGGCCTTGCACTGACAGGGCAGTGACAAATGGAGCCATTACTTGCTGTCTGCTGTGGAGATGTGAGACAAGGGAGAGCAGGCAAGAGGAACATGGAGGCGGCAGCCCTGAAGCAGACAAACCTCAGTAGGGCTTTCCTACTGCTCATCTCAACTCTGCCTTCTCAGCACAGTTTGAGGGGAACTGAAACTTCTTAAAGAGAGATAAAGTTGGTCATTAGGTGGAAAAAACCCCAACCCTCAAGACATGACTTTTGTCTTCTTGTTTTCAATTAGACCTAAGTTTTTGTCTCAAAACGAAGGCTCTGCTGCAGTCACTGGACACGTCTGAAGAAGGGTGGGAAAGCAGCATCTGGGTGCAGCAGGAGGGTGAGTAAAGGGAGACCTAAGCGAAGCATTTTGTGTCTGCTTCGCACCAAGCAAACCGAAACTTCTCCTTGTGCCTTTTGTTTGACTTTAGAAAACACAATGCCAATGGAAGCCTCACCTCAGTGCCTCAAACCAAAGAGACTCAGTGGTCAGATCTCTCTCTCCACACAAAAAGATCACCTATTTGCACAGCTCGGGCTGCAACCTTTGAACCGCTAGCTGGCTGCTGTGTTGCAATCGGTCTGATGCTGGAATCAGCCCAGCAAGGCTTCAGACACGCTTGGGGAGCAGTGCTTGGCACCTGGCAGAGGAGGTTTTTTTTCCATCAGCACTAAAGAGGTTTAATGATATGCTGGGGAAAGAGGAGATTTATGCACCCCTGAGCAGGGCGATGCATTCCCTTTCCATCACAGCTACCGATTTGTATTCACCACAGCAGGAGAATTTATGGAGGGAGGGAATCGATGTTTTATTGATATCTAAAGATCCTATATGATGGATGTGCTAATTACATGTTTTCCTCCCAGATCCCCTTTATTATACAGAAACAAATGGCCCTGGTGTTGTAAATGAATGCGGGCAAAATGTGCAATGAAGCTGAACCCCCTGGAGGTGATGCATGCCAGGGGACATCTTGTTTATCCTGGAGCAGAGAACTCAGCACTTTGTTTAGCTTCTTGCCTGGCCAGCCCTGAATTTTGTTTTCCTGTTGCCTGTGACTCCATTTCCACTTCATGGCGACCACCTCCCTTGTCAGGGACAGCAGGGCATGGCTCCTGCAGCCACGCTGCAGGCTGCTGGATGCTATAGAATCTGTTGACTCCCAGAAATACTGAGCAGAGGCTGTGTTTGGTCTGCCTTGCTAACAGGGGGCACACGCACTGAGTGACAAGTGAGAAGGCTTTCTGTCATCTGCCTGCCAAAGTGGTGAGAGTGCAGGTAAAGGGGTGAGGAATTTGTGCTCATCTGCCCTTCTCCCTCTCCCACTGCAGGGGTGAAGCTGAGCTGGGTCCCATGGTATTTATGGGGTGCGACGACAGATAGAAAAGCATCCACGTTCCAGATGGAAGATACAGCCCAAGGCAAGCATGCACTGCCTGATGAGCCAGGGGTTCTGGCACAAGTCCCACCTGAGCCCTTCTGCTGTGGGTCTGGGCAGGGAAGGGAGATGGCTCTGCTCAATGTGAGGAGGAGGCCATGCTCTGAGCTCTGCCTTCTGAACAGGGGATGTGACTTTTGGGGAGCTAGCAGGGCAGCAGAAGGAGCTTCCTGCTGCAAGACTCAGAGCACAGGTGGCAGCACCACGGAAGAGAAGGTGGGATAAATCGTGGAGCCCAAAGCATCACATCAGTGTGCTGCCTGCCAGGAGCTCCCAGCATAGCTTGGCACTTCACAGCAAGGACTTTCAGGGAAAAGCTCTGGGCATTAGCCTCACATCCCTCCAAGAGCCTTGCTCATCTGGGGGTGGAAGAAGGAAGCAGGCTTTAGAGGGGCTTGGTAGTGCCCCACAGGGTTGTTTGACAAAGAGAAAGGCTCTGTCAGGAGCAAGTTCCCCTCAGTCCCTCCTGCACCATGCAAGCTGTCACACGAGGATGGTGCGAGGCACAAGGAGCAGGAGGCTTCTCCCTCTGGCTGACGGGCACGAGGTCAAATCTCCCAACAGGCAGTGATGAGGGATGCAGAGAAGATGAGAGTGGTGGGATGAGGACACACAGAACGGGTAGCTGGAAAAGCTGAGGAGACTGGAGAGGACATTTATTAACCAGAGGTGCGGCTTTGCCCACAGCAGAGGTGATTCATGGCGGGTCAAGGCACGGTGGGGGCTGCGACATGGAAGAGCAGCATGCCTGTGCTACTCCTGCTCCCCATGCTCCTTGCCCTCAGGAGGGCACACATGTCCCCAGCCTCCAGGCTCCTCCTCCGTGGACAGGTGCCTCCCACAGTAAAATGTGCAGCCGCCAGCAAAGCAGCTCTTAATTAGCTCTTTTCTCCTCTTTTTTGTGGAAAAAAGGAAATGTAATGATAGCTTAGCTCACAGGGATCCCTTCAGAGGTTCCTCTCGGGCTGGCTGGAATGTCATGTGCGCAGTGGCCTCTGCCCTCTGCAGAGGGACAATGACAGGTCTCCAGGCTGACTGGCAGGATGGATATAATAATTATACAGGAACATTTTTCCCCTGCTCAGCACTACTGGTCACAGCCTGTTATTGTGTCTCTGCAGTCCCGGAGTGGGACCTAGGGCTGAACCAAGGGCTTTGCATGTCTCCTTCACCACTTGGTGCCTGCCGTGCTGCTGGATTTATCTGCTCTGCAGCCAGGGGCTGAGAATGGCTCAGACTGGGCCTCGCTCGTACTGGGATAACTGGGACTCTCCTAGTCCTGCGCTGCTTCATGTTGGAGCATAGAAGACAAGGGTGTTGGTGCTGGCATCGCTGAGCCCCAGTCCTTCCCTCCCCTAGGCTGCTGGGGACCAGCCATCGGATCAACATCCCCCTGCAGAGCATGCCTGAGCCCAGGATCCCCACCCTTGGTGCTTCCATTCCAGGCTTCTAAAACCTCTGCTGCTGCCTTGCATCAAACCTGCTCCCACGCCTGGCAGAGGGAGGGGGTGGAAGGAAGGATCAGGCCCTTGGTGCAGCCGGTGTTTAAAAGGAAGGCAAAGGAAAAGGGAGGGAGATCCAGCGGGAGCTCTAAGTGCTCTAGAGAAGAAATCTAGCGAGGTAGTCAGGCCTCCCTCACCATGGAGACGAGCCGGAGGGCGTGTGGAGGCTGCGAGCTTCAGTTTATTTGCCACGAGTACTTTTCCCAGGCTATTCGGAGACAGTTTGCTCCTGATAGCCTGCCTGCCTGCCTGCCCCTGGCTGAACACCATCGGGCTGGGGCCAGGCAGTGCTTCCCCGTGGCGAGCAGGGTTGGTCAGGGTGACACAGCCAGCTGGATGGAGCCCACTGGCTTCTGGCGAAGAGCAGCAGGGAGGATGAGTTTGCTGTAAATATTAGGGTCTGTTTATGAGGCTGGGTGCTAATCATGCACTGCAGAAGAGTAACTATTTTTTATCTGCAAGCAGCAGAGCCAAGCTGTTTCTGCCTTCCTCCCCCTTCCCATTTGGAACTGGGTCTTCATGCCCCCTGAGCAGGCAAGGAGGCTGCTGGGGGTGCAGACCCGCTCTCAGAGCACCTCTCATCCCCTCAGCAGGCAGCCCTGTCCGGAGTGAGTGCTTACAGGCACACTCTCAGCTCCAGTAGAGTCAAGCCCATCTCTACTCAGGTACTGAGCAGAAACTGGGCTCTTCTGGACACCTCTGGGATGCAGGGCCCCCTCCTGCTCTGTGCGGGGCTACAGCATGGCAATACTCCCACGGCTGGGCTCTGACCTCTTCTTGTAAGCACAGCCTCAGGGACAGCCACGTTGCCATGGCTCGATGGCCCAGTGGCACAGCGATGGTGCTCCTGCAGGGCTCCAGTGCTGCTCCAGCTTCTGCCTGGCCTCTGTTGGAGCTTTTTTCCCTGATAAATAAAACCTTCCTCACCCAGTGAGGCTGTGAAGGGAAGAAGAGAATAAAAAGCAGTTTATGGCTCTGATGGAAGATGTTTTGTCACAAGTCTTATGTTTCGCCCTACAAGCTCCAGGGAGGAAAGATGGAAAGATGGAAGGATGGAAAGATGGAAGGATGGAAAGATGGAAGGATGGAATGATGGAAAGACAGAAGGGTGGCAAGATGGGGCCATGCATTGCTCTCAGACTGCATGAGTGAGATTATAGCATCTGGGACACGGCTGGGAGACCAGAATGCAGATGCCACACGTAGGATGTACACTCATCCTCACTGTCAGGGGAATAAGAGGTGCAACCAACACCCTATCTAGGGACCTGCAAAACCAGGGTGCAGAACCTCTTCTACCCAGTGTGCTCCTGCCATAAAACAGGGTCACATTGTGGGGCAGTGATGGGTGTGATGGAGTGGGCTGGAGGGGATCATCATACGTCAGTCAAGGCCGGTATCTGGGGGAGCAGTATGTCGAGGTGCTGCTGGGGTGGCCAAGGTTTCCCCAGGGTGACTGAGGGCTGCCATTTGCTGAGGCAGGGGGTGGAGGAGGGAGATGGACTCGACAGCTGTGCCAGGGATGGGGGGAAACTTTCCGCCCGAAGTAGATACCGGGCTAAATATAACCTGCCTTTGAGCTGGCACTTGGCCGGGACCCCCAGGGCGGCGGGCAGGGAGGGCAGGACGGGCACGGCCAGCTCCGGCACCCTGCACCCTCGCCCCGGGAGGCCGCTGGCTGCCGGCCTGCATCCTCTCCGCCGCCCGCTCGGCGCGGCCCGGCCCGGCGCGATCCTCAGCGGCCCGACAGTGCCCTCCAGCGGCAGCGAGGACGAGCAGCGAACCGCCGGCTCCGCAGCGGGCTCCGCAGCGGGCCCCGCAGCCGGCTGCAGCGGCCTCTGCCAGTGGGACTTGTCGCCGACGTAGTGGTCAATGGCTCGATGTCCAGATGGAAATCGGTAACAGGTGGTGTCCAGGGGCCCGTACTGAGACCAGTGCTGCTTCATTAGCGGCACAGGCAGTGCAATCGAGGCAGGCTCAGCAGGTTTGCTGCTAACACCGAGTTGAGGGGGGCAGCTGACATGCCCGAGGGACGAGATACCATCCAGAGCGAGCTTGAGAAGTGGGCCCGTGTGATCCTCATGGGGTTCAACAAGGGGTGGAGAGTAACCCTGCAGAGGAGGACTTGCGGGTGCTGGTGAGAGAACAGCTGGACATGAACTGGCAATGAGTCCAGAAGCCAGCAATGCCCCAGGCTGCATCCTCAGCAGAGTGGCAAGCAGGTAGAACGAGGACATTCTACCCCTCTGCTCTGCTGAGACCTCACCAGCAGTGCTGGGTCCAGCTCTGAAGCCCTCAACACAGGAGAGACGTGTTCAGTGCGGGGAAAAGGCGGCTCTGGAGTGACCTTACTGCATACTGCCAAGGCTTAAAACAGACCTGTAAGAAAGCTGGGAAGAGACTTTTCATCAGGGCCTGTCGTGACAGGACAAGGGATGGTGACTTTAAACTAAAAGAGGGAGATGTACAGTAGACAGAAAGGAAAAAAAGTTTTGACATGGCGGGTGGTGAGCCCAGGCTGTCCAGAGAGGCAGTAGTTGACACATCCCTGGAAACATCCCACGTCGCGGTGTCTGAGGCTCTGACCAAGCTGCCCGAGCTGCAGACGTCCCTGCTCCGTGACTTTGAAAGGTTACTGAGTGCCTCTACGCGCCCTTGGACCCGCGGCCGGCCCGGAATCCTCGGGCTCGGTGAGTGTTTCCCGACGGCGGCTCAGCCGTGAGCACCGAGGCGTGCGGAGGACCAGTTTGGCGAGCGGACCTGGGCGGGCGGCGGGCCGCTATGGCGTCGCCCCCGCTGGCGGCGGCAGCGGTAGTGGTGGCGGCAGCGGCCGGGAGCGGCAGCGAGGCGAGCTCGGGATCTGAAGAGACGGCGACAACGCCGCCGGCGGACCGCGACCTGGCCGCGCTGTTCGAGCAGGCAGCCGAGCGGCTGCCGGCGCTGCTGCCCGGCGCCAGCAAGGAGCAGCTACTCTACCTGTACGCCCGCTACAAGCAGGTGAGGCGGGGCAGGGGCGGCCCGGCCCACGGCCTGCACCGAGGAACCCCGCGGTCAGCGCCTCGCTGAAGCCGGGTGTGGGGTCCGGGCGAGGGAGCGGAGAGGGGGTGGGCCGGTCGGGACCGAAGTGGCCAGGCCTGAGGCTCGCCCGGGGCCACCGGCCAAGGGCCTGCGTGGCTGCTGCGCAGAATGGAACGATGCTGTGTGGGAAAAGTTGTGTCAGGAGATGCGGAGAGGTTTCGGTGCAGCGCCAGGTTCGGTGCCGCGGGCCTCTGCTGTGGGGAGAGTAGGCAGTCTGGTGGGATGGAGTCCCGCAAAATGCATCGCGCTGCCTGCGGTTCCTCACCTCTCCTTGCGCAGCCTAATCTGTGCCGCTCAGCTCCGCAGCCCAGATACCGGCGTGGCACCAGCAGACCGTGCAGTGGAGCAAGCTCAGGTGTTGGTGTGAAGGATCTGGCCGTTGTTGTTGGCTGGGATGGGTCTCTGGAGGGTTGGTGACCTGTCCGGATGTCCACTGAGTCTTTGCAGAGTACCTTGACTGGTCAGTAGAGCCGCCTGTGTTTGCCAGCCTCCCCGTATGTACTGGGTGATGAGGTGACTGAGACAGGGTAGAGAACCTGGTTGAATAGCTCGGCTAGAGCCAGTGCTCACAGCCCCGTTTGAGACACTGAGGACTGCAGTAAGGGCCCGGCTGTGAATTTCCTAGTCCCTGGAGTTCAGTGTGACCACATGAAGGACGTGGCCATACAAGCTGAAGGATAGGAGTACACAATATGACTTTTGCTGCTCCTATGGGAGAAGTTATGTAAAACGAACTAAAAAGCACCACTTAAGATACAGAGGTCTGTAATAACCACCTCATCTGGAGAAACATCATTCAAGTTCCAAGTCCTGAGCACCCAAGAGTAAAAGCACAAGTGCAACTCAGAGATGTGGCAAGAGCTACTTCATTCACTTGAAGACGGAGTTCCACCTGTTTAGACTAATAGTTGAAGTTGAGTGTGATTTTCCTCCTACATGGAAGACTCTTGTCCTGTTTCTGCCACTTAATAAGTGCATTCATTTCTAAATGCCATATTTCATTGTCCTCCTAAGTTGTGTTTTGTGGACCCGTGATCGTGTTAAAAGCAGACTGGTCACACACACCAGGTTTTGTTTGCAGATTTTTCTGGTGCTTACACAGGTCTCTAGGTTCCTTTTTCCATTTTTTTAAGAATGAGGAGGGCAGAGGCAAGAAAAAATAACTACTAGAAGTTTTAAGAATAACAAGGCCCTTCCTAGGATGAGATGAAAAGAAAACATTTGGGTTTTTTTCTCTTCTGTAGCATTTTGTCTATATTTTCAGGAGGTTTGTTGCAAAGGCTGAGGGAGCTGGGGGTGTGCAGTCTGCAGAAGAGGAGGCTCAGGGCAGACCTCATTGCTGGCTACAACTACCTGAAGGGAGGATGTAGCTAGATGGGGTTGGTCTCTTCTGCCAGGCAAGCAGCAACAGAACAAGGGGACACAGTCTCAGGTTGTGCCAGGGCAGGTCTAGGCTGGATGTTAGGAGGAAGTTTTTGGCAGAGAGAGTGATTGGCATTGGAATGGGGTGCCCAGGGAGGTGGTGGAGTCACTGTCCCTGGAGGTGTTGAAGCAAAGCCTGGATGAGGCACTTAGTGCCATGGTCTGGTTGACTGGATAGGGCTGGGTGCTAGGTTGGCCTGGCTGAGCTTGGAGGTCTCTTCCAACCTGGTTGATTCTGTGATTCTATGAATAACAAGACCATTCCTAGGATGAGATGAAAAGAAAGTTATTTTTTTCTCTTCTGTAGCATTTTGTCTATATTCTCAGGAGGTTTGTTTTGAGTAACCTGTTATTTCCACTCTGTTGCACATGCTTTGTAACTGTTCTTAGGTGGAAATTGAGAGGGATTGCCTGCACATCAGCTCATGATTGTCAACAGAGCCCTGAGGGTTTCCTGGTGTTAGCTCTGTGGGACCGATAAGGTGTTTAATGTTAAAAAATCACTTAAATCAGAAGCTATTTGACAACAGTTTTGGTACAAGTGAAGAAAAGCTGATAATCAGTGCTGTGTCAGCAGAGATTTCCAGTTGCCTTCTGCTGAGGGGAACAGGGCACTTCTGTCCTCTTCTCTGTCCCTCTTGTCCCTAGCCAAGCAGGGTGCAACAGCAAGTGCCTTTGTGCTCCTCACTTTCGGGCTGTGCTTGGCTCCTCGGGTTTCCCTGCCTTTGCCTGCCCAGTGCTGTCTGGGAAGGTTCCCTCCCTGTCACCAAGTGCCTCGGAGAGCAGTGCTGCTCCTGGAGTTGGGAGAAGTTTCACTAGCACAGCTTCTGTGGGGTTGTACTCTGCTAACTTTGAGTTCAGCAGCCTTTGGTGCTTTAAATCAACGCGAGGGTGCTCAGTGCAAGTTTCCTCTATTTAATTACAGCAGCCCTATCAGTATGCATAATGGGCTGCTAATATATTACTCTGGTGGACAGTAGTATTGCTAGCACACAAAAGGTGCTGACTCAGATCTGTCCAATGCCCTTGATTTGGCATCCTTGTCTTCCCTCAGTGTAGTGGTTTATGTCTCTAAAGGCTTTGATTTAAGGTACAGCACCGTCATAAAAGAGGTGACAGCAACAGCTGAGCTCTCTGTTACAATTCTGGATGTTATTTATTTCAAACTGTTTGGGTATATAGGCATTTTCCTGGAACTTTATTACCTTTTATTGGAGGCCATTTCAGGATTTTATTACTTTTCTCTCTGATTTTGTTTATGTGTCAGAGACTGGAAAATGAGGGGATTGCTTAGTTGTCATCTCCAGTGAGGGTTTTAGAAGATGCTGCTGAGTTTACGACTCTGTCCCAGAACAGAAGGAGCAGCTAGTTGGTGGGGCTCTGGCCTGAAACCAATCTTCTGTTCCTTCCCTTCCTTTCTGTGTGGCTTTGTGCAATTCAAGAGAGATCTCGAGGTACTGGAACATGTCCAGAGAATGGCAGTAAGGCTGGTGAGAGGCTTGGAGCACAGCCCTGTGAGGAGAGGCTGAGGGAGCTGGGGGTGTGCAGCCTGCAGAAGAGGAGGCTCAGGGCAGAGCTCATTGCTGTCTGCAGCTCCCTGAAGGGAGGCTGTAGCCAGGTGGGGTTGGGCTCTCCTGCCAGGCAATCAGCAACAGAAGAAGGGGACACAGTCTCAAGCTGTGCCAGGGCAGGTCTAGGCTGGATGTTAGGAGGAAGTTGTTGGCAGAGAGAGTGATTGGCATTGGAATGGGCTGCCCAGGGAGGTGGTGGAGTCGCCATCCCTGGAGGTGTTGAAGCAAAGCCTGGATGAGGCACTTAGTGCCATGGTCTGGTTGACTGGACAGGGCTGGGTGCTAGGCTGGACTGGATGAGCTTGGAGCTCTCACCCTGGATGATTCTGTGATTCTGTGAAATCCATTGTCTGTGCCTCAAGTCTGTCTGTGGAGGTGGGGTGAAGACAGTGGTTGCCTGTTGTGTTGAGTGTACAAAAAATTGACATTCAAAGTGTAGTAGTGGTCATCATTCAGAGTGGGGAGGGAATCCAGAACTTGGTGGACATGCTCAAACTGAAAACAACCTGCTCTGCCAGGAGGATGTGCCAGTGCCAAAGCAAGTGCTGGGAAGTGCAGCCAGGTTGGAAGCTCAGTGCCTCTGGTGCATGGGCCTTACGCTGTGTGCTCAAGAATATGACCCCATTTTTGTAGGACATCTTGAACATGATGCCATAGCTCTGCCCTGAACACTGTAGCTTCTGCCTGCTGCTTCTTGTTGCACCAGAGCAGTGCAGTGGTGCTGACTTGGTGTCACTAGTGTCACTCTCTCTGTGCATCAGGACTAGGACCCCATGCCTTCTGTGGTGGGTATTTGCCTGTCTTCCTTAAGCCCAATTTCCAGTCAGTTGAGTCCAGGCCTTTCCAGTGGCTTGGGGCAGGTTAATGTGGCAGAGGACTGGGCAGGAACAGGCAGGACTTCCAGTCTTAACAGAGACATTAATCTCACCTGGCCTGTGTATGGTTAGAGCTTAGTCCTGCTGTCCATGGAAGTGGGTTCTGTTCTTCTTGCTACTCATAGCAAAGCTGCAAATATGATTCACCTTAGAAGATTCATTATTGGATAAGAATGTTTGGCTGGAATTCCCTGCTATATGAGTTGAAAAACTGGCAAAGAGCCATTTTGCCATCACCTTCAAGGCAAAGAGACATCAGTTGTGCAGTGATGTGTCAGGAGAACCTCAAAGTTTCTTGTAGTCTGGGCCAGCAGCTGAAGTTGTGTGGGCATGCTGTGCAGTGCTAATGAGTCTCTGAGATATTAACTGGTAGTGCATCCAGGCACTCTTTTGCACATTTTGACTTTCAGGTGAAGGCTTCATCCAAGGTTTCTAAATTCCTCTTTTGGCCACTAATGGAGATGTCTGCAGACACTTCCCATTTGGAGCTGCCTGGGTCATCATGTGCCTGCAGGCAACCCTGCAGGCAGAAGCAATACTGGGAAAAGTGTGTAGTGCATTCTGGCTGTCTTCTTTTTTCAGTGCAGCTGATGAACTGTGAATGAGGAGGGCAAAGCATCAAGTGACCAATCAGACCCCTGGAGGCCACCAGTAATTATTTTGTGGACACAGAACAAGAAACTCTGACTTGAAATACTAATACAGGCTTTTGTCTTTTTTGCTGGTTAGGGAGAAAAATAGCTTTTGAGGCCCTTCAAGGAAGCAGCAGGAGGGCAGAATCCTTCACAAAATTCCTGTCCCCCCTGCCAGGTATTTGCCATGAATTTGCACTGGCTGAAGGTCTCCTTCCTCAGCTCTGAGGCACAGGTTCCCCCTAATGTTAGCTTCCTGGTTGGTTTCTGATGTGTGATGTAGTTGTGCAGCCAAAAGAGGGAAGCCAAACCCTTTATTTTCTGATTTCCACTGTGAGCCTTTTTAATATATCTTAAAAGAGCAGAGAGGCCAGAACTGCACTTCCCCACCCCCAGCCTTGATGGATGAAATTTAACTACTGTTCCTTGATTTGTATTACTATCAATGTTGCTAACAGCCTTTTTCCTATGCTAGAGCAGCCTTTGAATGCCAAATCTGAAGGCAGGAAGCTGCTGCTGTGTTTTGATGATGGCAGTGGAAAATTAATATGAAAACATTTCAACTATTTTTTTTTAATCCTCCTTGGCCAATTTTTGCAGGGTAGATATTGAACTAAGGAACTGCTGAGCAGGCATTTTCCATTCAGATGATGAATTTGCATTTTGCTTCTGAATGTCTCTTACTTTTTAAAACAAGAGCTCCAATCCAGCACCTGAGCACAGGAGAAAATGTTGACATGATGTGAAGTGTGACTGATTTATAGGCCTTAACTGTTGCTAGCCCTCTCGGCTGCTGCTCCATGAAGTGCAATATGTTGCTCTAGAGGCCAGCTAAAATGTTCTCATTTGAGTGAATTGCTTGCTGGGAGACAGTCAGATGTACAGAAAATTAATTTCAGTTACAGTCACTCCTGTCCTCTAACTCTTTAAATGAAAACAGAGTGTAACTAATAAATATCTCTCAGTATGGGCATGCTCTCTTTAGAGCTTGATTAATGATTCCATCCTGAGCATAAAATCCCCACCCTGTTAAGGTGAAGAATTGTTCCTTGATTTAAGCACTTCACCTGCTTGAACACTTGAGCATATTTCATAAAGCATTTGATGGAATGCAGTTGAGTTTTGCTTGGCTAACAAAATCACACAGAATCACAGAATGCCAGGTTGGAAGGGACCCCAAGGATCATCTGGTCCAAGCTTTCCAGGTGATAGTGTAGTTGAAATGAGATGGCCTAGCACCTTGAACAGCTGAATCTCAATCTGACCAACACAGGGGAATCCACTGCTGCCCTTGGGCCTTAACTGTTCTCATGGTGAAACATTTTCTTCGGGAGTGCAGTCAGAATCTCCCCAGCAGTACCTTCTACCCTTTGCCCCTTGTCTTTTCCACGGCACTCCTTGTAGAAAGGGATTCTCCATCCTCCTGGTAGCCACCCAGTATGTACTGGTTCGTGGTGCTAAGGTCTCCCCTGAGCCTTCTCTCCCCCTTGCCTCATCTGGCATGCCTGCCTGTGCTCTAGTCATTTTCGTGTCCCTTCTCTGGACAGCTGCCTTCACAAGCCAGACCTGTTAGAGGAAAGCAGTTTCATTGGTGCTGGTCAAGCAGCCCTGGAGCTGATTCCTTTTGGGAATGGAGAGATTGGCATCTGCAGCAGCTGTGATGTGTCTGGCCCAGTGCTAGTCCAGGATAAGTATGTCACCAGGCAGGCTAGGGCTGGGGGCTGATGACTTCCCTTTATTTCTCAGAAGTTAGGGTTGCCTTCAGCTTTCCAGCTTCATGTTCCATCCCAAACTGTGTAGCCTTTCAGTACTGGTCTGTGGATTAGGTCTCCCCTGAGCCTTTTCTTCTCCAGGCTGAACAAACCCAGTTCTCTCAGCCTTTCTTCATCTGGCAGGTGTTCTGCTCCTCTGATCATTCTCCTAGCCTTGTTCATCCACTAGCATTTGCCCACCTACAGAACATGCCTGTGTCCTTTCCCATGCCTGTGTCCATGCTGAGCTTTCTTTGCACTGTGCTGTGGAATGTGCTGTGGTAACTGCTTCCCAGGGGCTGTTGTGTTTGGAGCTGTGGTCCTGCCCTGGCTTCTGCAGTCTTCCATCCATCTTCTGTGTGAGCCTTGTAGCACTCTTGTTAACAAAGAAGTGAAAAAACCTAACCATGTCTTGTCTAAGTTCACTCCCTGTGCCAATGGTATTTTCATTTCAGTGAGATGCATTTTACCAGTGAGACTTATGTGCAAGGGGCTTCCTTTTCTGTGAGAAAGTGGCACTGATAACGACCAGATCTGGTGGATCCTGACCTGTGTTCCCTGGTTCTTCCAGTCACAGACCAAGGCACATTCACTTGTGTTATTCTGAGCTGACTTCAGGAAAGTATGTCTGTTAATCAAATCTCAGTCTGAGAATTGCTCTGTTCTTGAGGCAGTTGTCAGCACTGGCCTGGTGGCAGGAAGGTGGTTGTGCCTTTGGAGCCCTGAACAGCCTCTGTGGTCTCCTTCCTTTGTGGATGAGCTTAGAGAAGAGCAATGGCTGCAAGACTTCCCTGCAGTGAGAGCTAGGACTTTGGCTTGGTCACATCTGTACACCACCCTGTGGAAAACTGCCCAAATCCCACTGCCACCAAGTCCATTTTCCACTGGCTAGAAGAGTTTTCTCCATATATCTGTCTACCAATTCTGGCTCGTTCCCCTGCTTCCTTGAGTTTCTTGTTTCTCCCCTCACAGTTTAATTTCTGGCTTGCTTCTGATTGCCTGGTTCATCTCTGGCACTCAGGCCGCGACTTCTCTGTCACACAGTGCTTCCTGTGCGGTCAGGTGCCTCGGAGCAAACTCAGAAGCTGGTTGGCATTCCTTTCCTCTGAGTTTGTCCCCTTGCCTTCCATAAGACCATGAAAACAATTAAGCAGGGTCTGTTGACTTGAGCTTTGTGTGGAAGCAGGTGAATTTCAACCTTAATGAATAATCATAGAATCATAGAATCATAGAATCATAGAATGGTTTAGGTTGGAAGGGACCTCAAGGATCATCCAGCTCCAACCCCCTGCCACAGGCAGGGACACCTCCCACTAGAGCAGCTCGCCCAAGGCCTCATCCAGCCTGACCTTAAACACCTCCAGGGAGGAAGCATCCACAACCTCCCTGGGAATCCTCTCCGTAGAAACCCTAATCAACAGAATTTTTCGTGATACCAGTGGAGGATGAGGCATTTGGCTGGGTAATAAACATAACATGAAGTGAGAAATCACTTGCTGCTTTTCCTTGTTGGGTAACACATGCAAAAGAAATGTGCTGCGTAGCAAAACTGCTTCCCCTGCATCGTGCAAAGGAAACGCAGGGATGCAAAGGTGCTAGGAAATGCAAGAGAACTGAAACTAAGAGGCTGAAATGAAGGTGAGCTGTGCCAGTCCTTTCCTTCAAACACCATTCCTCTGGCACAAGAGCAAAATTACTCCAAACCCACCAGAGCCTAGTAGTTCCTTATGCAAGTCCCATTCCTTTTGCTTAGTTCTGACAGAAGGAAATTCAGTGTGTTGGTTTTTTTATTTTTCAGGTGAAGTTTGGAACCTGTAACACTCCCAAGCCAGGCTTCTTTGATTTTGAGGGGAAGCAGAAATGGTAAGAGGAAATCCTTGTCATTCCTAGCAGTTTTGGGCTCTGAGTTTTATTCCACCGTGTCTTGTCTGTTGCTAGATTATGTACCTTGAGGCACTGAACTGGCTCTAAAATCCTTTGCTTCATAGGGAGACATTAGCTGCTTTGCCTGATGCAAAGCAGCCAGCAACAGAACAAGGGGAGAGTGTCTCAGGTTGTGCCCGGGCAGGTCTAGGCTGGATGTTAGGAGGAGGTTCTTGCCAGAGAGAGTGATTGGCATTGGAATGGGCTGCCCAGGGAGGTGGAGTCGCCTTCCCTGGAGCTGTTGAAGCAAAGCCTGCGTGGGGCACTTGGTGCCATGGTCTGGTTGATTGACCAGGGCTGGATCCTAGGTTGGACTGGATGAGCTTAGAGGTCGCTTCCAACCTGGTTGATTCTATGATTGTATGCAGACATGAAATACCAGACCTCTGTATGTTCCTTGTTCATCCAGAATTAGCCTGCATACAACAAAAATGTTGTGGAAACAGCTACAGCTTTACAAAGAGCTTTACTTTGTGAAGCACGAACTATCACAGTATCCCAGTCTCACAGTATCACCAAGGTTGGAAGAGACCTCACAGATCATCAAGTCCAATCCTTCACCACAGAGCTCAAGGCTAGACCATGGCACCAAGTGCCACGTCCAATCCTGCCTTGAACAGCTCCAGGGACGGCGACTCCACCACCTCCCTGGGCAGCCCATTCCAGTGGCCAATGACTCTCTCAGTGAAGAACTTTCTCCTCACCTCGAGCCTAAACTTCCCCCGGCGCAGCCTGAGGCTGTGTCCTCTCGTTCTGGCGCTGGCCACCTGAGAGAAGAGAGCAACCTCCTCCTGGCTACAACCACCCCTCAGGTAGTTGTAGACAGCAATAAGGTCTCCCCTGAGCCTCCTCTTCTCCAGGCTAAACAATCCCAGCTCCCTCAGCCTCTCCTCGTAGGGCTGTGCTCGAGGCCTCTCACCAGCCTCGTCGCCCTTCTCTGGATACGCTCAAGCATCTCAATGTCCCTTTTGAACTGGGGGGCCCAGAGCTGAACACAGTACTCCAGGTGTGGTCTAATCAGTGCAGAGTACAGGGGCAGAATGACCTCCCTGCTTCTGCTGGCCACACCATTCCTGATGCAGGCCAGGATGCCATTGGCTCTCTTGGCCACCTGGGCGCACTGCTGGCTCATGTTCAGGCGGGTATCAATCAGCACCCCCAGATCCCTTTCTGTTTGGCTGCTCTCAGCCACTCCGACCCCAGCCTGTATCTCTGCATGGGGTTGTTGTGGCCAAAGTGCAGCACCCTGCACTTGGAGCCATTGAATGCCATCCCCTTGGACTCTGCCCATCTGTCCAGGCGGTCAAGGTCCCGCTGCAGAGCCCTTCTGCCCTCCAGCCCAGCAACATCTGCCCCCAGCTTGGTGTCATCTGCAAACTTGCTGATGACTGACTCAATGCCCTCATCCAGATCATGTTCTAGCTTGGATCAGGATCCCTTGAAAGAGCGTTGAACAGTGGAGTGCTGCACTGACAGTGGCTATTCATGGCCATTTCAAACCGAATGAAAGATGACTTTGCACCCCCTGAAAGTATTTATATGGATCTGCTCACTGTGTTCCACAGATGACTCTACGATTACATATGGTGCTGTTTCCGGGTGGCTCACTGGTGTTTTACTCTCTCTTCTAGGGAAGCTTGGAAAGCCCTGGGAGATATCAGCCCTCATCAGGCTATGCAGGAGTATGTTGCTACAGTGAAAAAACTGGACCCCAGTTGGAATCCACAGGTAGGAAACATGAAAATAATGCTTAGAGAGCAAACCAGTGTTTGTAAAGCTGACAAGGGTTCAACATGAGCCGGCAGTGTGCACATGCAGCCCAGACAGCCAACCGAGTGCTGGGCTGCATCAAGAGCAGTGTGGCCAGCAGGGCGAGGGAGGTGATTCTCCCCCTTTACTCTGCTCTCGTCAGACCCCACCTGGAGTACTGTGTGCAGTTCTGGAGCCCCCAATACAAGAAGGACATGGAACTGCTGGAGCGGGTCCAGAGGAGAGCCACGAAGATGCTCAGAGGGCTGGAGCACCTCTGCTATGAGGACAGGCTGAGAGAGTTGGGGCTCTTCATCCTGGAGAGGAGAAGGCTTCGAGGAGACCTTAGAGTGGCCTTCCAGTATTTGAAGGGAGCCTACAGGAAGGCTGGGGAGGGACTATTTACACGGTCTAGTAATGTTAGGACGAGGGGGAATGGGTTTAAGCTGGAAGAGGGGAGATTTAGACTGGATGTTAGGAGGAAGTTCTTTACAGTGAGGGTGGTAAGGCACTGGAACGGGTTGCCCAGGGAGGTTGTGGATGCTTCCTCCCTGGAGGTGTTTAAGGTCAGGCTGGATGAGGCCTTGGGCGAGCTGCTCTAGTGGGAGGTGTCCCTGCCTGTGGCAGGGGGTTGGAGCTGGATGATCCTTGAGGTCCCTTCCAACCTAAACCATTCTATGATTCTATGTGGATAGGTTTTAATTGCTGCATGGCAAACTTCATTGTGACCAGATTAAAGTCTAAATGAGTTTTTGTAACTCTCCCTTTGTTCTGACTGAAACACGAAGGACCATCTCCTTCATTCGTAATGATCTTCATTGCTGTGAGCACATGCACAGGATTGCTTTGGCTGCAGTGATCTGATTTATTCTGCTTTATTGGTTCATGCTGTATTTAGCATGTAAAGATACTTTTTATCCTTTCCTCATCCTTCTCTTTTCAGCTACAGTTTAAATGTTGATCAATACAAAGTAATCTCTAAGAAAGTGACATAAAATGAATGATCAATTCTAAAAATGTTTCCTTTGTGTTTCCATGCAGCAAATTACCAAATCCGATTATGATGAGGTAGTCCAACATAACAAGTGGATTTGTGAGTCCTGTATGTGTGTTACCAGGAGACTGCTGTCGTTTAATTAATCTGTCTTTCATCCAGCAGGTTTATTACTTGATTGAATACTTAAGGATCTCTCCCTGTTTATAGACTGGGGTTTGTAGAGTTTATGAGAGGGTTGCTCGTTAGAAAAGGCATTGCCTTTGGTTGGAGGTAGAGTGGAGCTGTTTCACTAAGAGCAAAATGCTGAAGCGTAGTAATTCCTTTCTGCGGTACAAATTGATTCTTTTTTTGGTCCTGCACTTTGAAAGCAAAACCCTGTGTGAGCACAAGCCTGTGCATGAAGAATTTGGTTCTCTCTTGTCTTCTGAGGCTGTCCTGGAGACTTCAGAGTGATTGTTTTTTCTTCACTAGATCATGTTTTGTGGCGTTGGTCCTGCTTTTGCAGCAAGGAAATGTTGTGATTTAGAGGAAGCCTTTTTTAACGCCCTCGGGGAAAAGAGTTTTATGTGCTGTGTGGAGCAGTTAGCAGTTGCCCAGGGAGGTGGTGGAGTCACCATCCCTGGAGGTGTTCAGAAAAAGCCTGGATGAGGCATTTAGTGCCATGGTCTGGTTGATAGGACAGGGCTGGGCGACAGCTTGGACTGGATGAGCTTGGAGGTATCTTCCAACCTGGTTGATTCTATGACCTCATTGCTGTCTACAACTACCTGAAGGGAGGCTGTAGCCAGGTGGGGGTTGGTCTCTTCTGCCAGGCAACCAGCAAGAGAACAAGGGGACAGAGTCTCAAGTTGTGCCAAGGGACATCTAGGCTGGATGTTAGAAGTTTTTTGCCAGAGAGAGTAATTGACATTGGAATGGGCTGCTTGGGGAGGTGGTGGAATCATTGTTCCTGAAGGTGTTCAAGACAAGCCTGGATGAGGCTCTTTGTGCTGTGGTCTGGTTGACTGGACAGGGCTAGGGCTGGGTGATAGATTGCACTGGATGGTTTTGGAGGTCTCTTCCAACCTGCTTGATTCTATGCTGTGCAGCACAGTTAGCAAAAGCGAGCTGCAGGCTGTGCTAGTTCTTGCCCAATATAAAATGCTCATCTAGAAATAAAAGAAAAAGAATCCATGTAGGTTCCTGAATGAAGAAAACGTCCATCAGTGGCAAGTGAAGCATGTGGATAGTCATTAGACAAAGAAAAGAACCCAACCCCAAAGCATTCAACACCTTCCTGAACGTTTAAGAGTAGAGCTTCTGTTCACAACGACTTGTCTTGTGTGGTGACAGGCTTAGCTTTGGGTATTACCTTCACTTTCTTGCCTCAGATAAATCCTTATTGTCACAGGTGTGACCTTCAGGTTACAAAGCTGTCAGCTAGGGAGGTGCAACATTTGTTAATTTTAAAATGTCTCTATTTCAAAGAAGCCATATAGCAAAGAAAGTATGATGGTTTGCAGCACCACTGCTCCCCTCTTCTCCTAAGGTGAGGAACAAATGCATCTGAGCATGGTTCTTCCCACTGCTGTCCTTGCCTAAGCGTAATCGTGGGACTCAGCAGGAATTAGCCTGTGCTGGGTGTTGCTGTTGCAGCAGTGTTTGCTCATTAACATGCCACTTCTTCCCTTTTTGAACCATAGAATGGATTGGGTTGGAAGGGACCTCCAAAGGCCATCTAGTCCAACCACCTCTGCAGTAGATCACCTAGATCAGATTGCCCAGAGCCCTGTTGAGCCTCACCTTGAATATCTCCAGGGATAGGGCCCCAAGCATCTCCCTCGGCAACCTGTTCTAGTGTTCCACCACCTTCATGGTAAAGAACTTGTTCTTAATACCCAACCTAAATCTGCTCTTCTCTAGTTTGAGGCCATCACCCCTCGCCCTTGCACCGCAGGCCTTTGTAAACAGTCTCTCTCCATCCTTCTTGTAGGCCCCCTTCAGGTACTGGAAAGCCACTGTTAGGTCTTCCTACAGTCTCCTCTTTTCCAGGCTGAACAACTCCAGCTTCTTCAGCCCGTCTGTCTTTGTAGGAGAGGTGTTCCAACCCTCTGACCAGTTTTGTGGCCCTCCTCTGGACTCGCTCCCTCAGGTCCATGTCTTTCCTATATTGAGAGCTGCAGAGGTGGACACAGTACTTCATGTGAGGAGTAGTTGATGGAAGCCAAGAGTAGGCTTGCAGGAGGAGAGCAGCGCTGGAGCTTGAAGAGAAGTTCTGTGACAACGTCAAGCCTGAGTTGTCAGTGCAGTATAAGGAAATGTGATTTTTCTTTCTTCAGAAGATTTGGTGTAGCCTTTCAGCAGATGTCCTCCTCTCGCTCTTGTAACTTTGCATCTATTTCTTGGCTTTTGGAAGACAATGTTTTGTTGGGATTTTTTCATCTGTGTGGTCTCTGCACTGAGCTGTAATGCTGAGGAAAATCCATAGGGTATTATCTGGTTTGCAGTACCTGCATTGCTGCAGTTGCCACATGTTTTATGCTGACTTTATTCCTCCTGTGCCCTGCCTGTCATTGAGCAGAAACTTGTTAAGAGAAGCAAATGCTTTATATTGAAGGGGTATTGTGTACATCAAAGTGGAAACAATAAGAAGAAACAGCCTCAAGTTGTGCCAGAGGAAGTTTAGATTGGAGATCAGGAACCATTTCTTCCCCAGAAGTGCTGTCAAGCCCTGGAACAGGCTGCCCAGAGCAGTAGTGGAGTTTCTATGCCTGGAGGGATTTAAAAGCAATGTATCATAGAATCAAGCAGGTTGGAAAAGACCTCCAAGCTCATCCAGTCCAACCCAGCACCCAGCCCTATCCAGTCAACTAGACCATGGCACTAAGTGCCTCATCCAGCCTTTTCTTGAACACCTCCAGGGATGGTGTGTGTACACTACATCAGTGTAGATGTGATGCTGGGGGGCATGGTTTAGTGGTGGACTTAATAATGCTGTATTAATGGTTGGATTTGATGATCTCAAAGGCCTCTTCCAACCAAATGGTTCTATGAAGATGCTCAGGTGCAGAAAAGCCTAGCAGACGAAGTTACATTAGCAGAGAGTGTAATTCAAAGCTTAGTATTAAAAGAAGTCCTTCTTTTAATTCCACTTTTATGTGACCTAAATGCCATTGGGAGTCCTCTCTGATCTGTCTCATGTTGCTCTCTCTGATCTGTCTCATGTTTCTTCCTTCCCCCGTTCTGGAGCCACGAGAGGGAGCTCTGTTCTTGGAAATGATAGCGATGCATGTGTCAGGGGACAGAGATAAAGCAGCTACTTTAGTCTTCAAATCTCAAATTGGATTTATAGAAGAGATCTGTGGGTACATTACAAGGTGCTTCATCACTGTCATCCTGTCTCCTTTACGTGCTTATCCGCTGGGTTCCTTCGAATTTTTCTCGTGTTCAGTAGATCATGAATGAAGTACTCCTGCTCTTTGGTTCAAAGCAGTATGAAGTGCTTGGTGCACATCTGAAAAGTTCAGCTTTCAGGTCATTATGACCCATAAAGAGTAATTACAGTACCAGGGTGTTGAATTTCTCGCTCGTGCAGCTTAATGAATTTCACTTTTGTAAAGCTTTCTCAGTATTATCTGCTCAGTATTTCCCTTCATTACTTCATCTCGTCCCTAAAAGTTGTTCTTGCTTGTTACCTTAAATCATAGAATCAGTCAGGGTTGGAAGGGACCACAAGGATCAGCCAGTGCCAACCCCCTTGCCATGCTCAGGGACACCCTACCCTAGATCAGCCTGGCCACAGCCTCAGCCAGCCTGGCCTTAAACCTCCAGCCATGGGGCCTCAACCACCTCCCTGGGCAACCCATTCCAGCCTCTCACCACTCTCAGGATGAAGAACTTCCTTGTCATGTCCACTCTGACTCTCCCCACCTCCAGCTTTGCTCCATTCCCCCCAGTCCTGTCACTCCCTGACAGCCTCAAAAGTCCCTCCCCAGCTTTTTTGTAGGCCCCCTTCATATCCTGGAAGGCCACAAGAATGCCACCTGGGAGCCTCCTCTTCTGCAGACTGAACAGCCCCAACTCTTTCAGCCTGTCCTCACAGGAGAGGTGCTCCTCAATCTCCTGTTTCATGTATTTGCAAAGGGGTTTTAATGTCTTGATCCTTTAATACTAAATATATAAAATTCATAACTTAGAAACACCTTTGCCATGAGTTCCTTTTTTCCTCAGCAGATTTGCTGCTGTACTGCAGCTTTCAGGCTGTCACTATTTTCCTTAATAAACAGAACAGAACTAGCAGCATTTCTTATGCAGTCCAGATAGAGCCACTTCTTCATTCCTCTTTCCTGATTCTTCGCTGATTCGTTTTTTCATACTGACCTTGTGGATTCTGTACTAGTCCATTTTCAGCGTCAGACTCTAACAGCTATGGTTGACTAATCTTTGCTTGGTTTAGATGGAGGGGGAAAGCCCAAAGTAAACCATTCTGATGCAGTAGAAGTACCTTGAACTTGTGTTCAGAAGCAGTAGCAGTTGAAAGCTGACCTCCTGCTTCCTTATCCTGTCTGGGGTTTGGTGTACCTACACTGTTTTAAGAGACAACTGAGCATGGACAGGTGGTGGCACAGCTGTTTTCTGCTCCGTGAAGCTGCTGTGTCACTTTGGACAGCAGAGACATATCCACTGGCTTATCTCTCTGGCTATGTCCCATGTGTTTAGTTTATTCTTTACCTGCTGGCAGGTTGTCTGATAGTCCTGCCTAATCTTCTGTCAGAACTTTGCCTAAAGCCTGGCTAGAAGTGGTCATACTGTGTGCATTTGCATTACCTTTTTTGCTTGGAAACCTTTACAGCAGCAGCTAACTTAAAGGACCCTGAGGTGAGATCCATTTACATTCACAAAGCTGCAGGAATCTCCTTACTGTGTTTATCTTGAGTGAAGAAGTCTAGAATCAGCAATCACAATTGCTGTTCTGGATGCCATGCTCTTAGATCTTCCTACGTTGGCGTGGGTCTTTATGTGTTTTGTTCCTTCTCCCAACAACAGCTGTTTAGTAGGAGGTCAGGGCTATATTTTCCCATGCTTGCGTCCGTTCTCTCTTGATGCAGTCTTCCTTCATCTTCTACCTTTTAGCCTATCTTTTGTTTCTTGTTCTTTCTTGTGAGTCATTCCTTTCAGTCTGAAGTTCCAGGCAGTGGAAAGGTAATTGCTTGGACCAGCTCAGCTCCATTTGCATATTTCAGAGACATCACCTGTCCTTTGAGTCTATTCACTCTTCCTCCAGAACAGAGAATAATTTATGAAGCAATTCTCTTGCGTTCTGTCTTCTCAAACAGAAGGGGTTTGTGCCGGCAACACCTCTCACTGCTTTGGTTCCCTTGGAGAGGTCTGTGTGTCCTGGCTGCTTCACTTCTCGTACATTCACCTGTTGTCTTCCTGCTTTACTGGCAGCAAATGACACGCTGCTTTCAGTAGCTCCTGCTGATGCGTGTGGGAGGTCGGCAGTGGTGTTCTACTCTCCCTGCCAGCCACCTGCAGCTTGTTGCCTGTTTGTGGTCTTACCCCTCTCAGGTGGTAGCTCTGCATGACCGCTGCCTTGGTCATGTCCTGTAGCCTCAGCAGTGGGTTTGGTGATTTAGAGAGATTCACCTTCACAGGCTGCTTGGCTTGCATCTTCATGCGATAATTTTGTTCTTGTATACCTGCTGGGCACTTCTAGGACTCTGCTCTCCTGGAGTACTGCATCCAGCTCTGGAGCCCTCAGTATAGAAGGGACGTGGACCTGATTGAGCAGGTCCAGAGGAGGGCCATGAAAATGATCAGGTGTTTGGAGCACCTCTCCTACAGAGACAGACAGGCTGAGGGAGCTGGAGTTGTTCAGCCTGGAGAAGAGGAGACTCAAGGGAGACCTAATGGCAGCCTTCCAGTACCTGAAGTGGGCCTACAAGAAAGCTGGAGAGAGACTGTTTATGAAGGCCTCTAGTGGTAGGACAAGAGGCAATGGCTTCAAACTAGAGAAGAGCAGATTTAGTCTGGATGTTAGGAACAGGTTGAGTATTAAGTTCTTTACCATGTGGGTAGGGGAGCGTTGGAACAGGTTGCCCAGGGAAGTGGTTAGGACCCCATGCCTGGAGATATTCAAGGTGAGGCTCAGTGGGGCTCTGGGCAACCTAATCTAGTTGAGGGTGCCTCTGCTTATTGCAGAGGGGGTTGGACTGGATGACCTCTGGAGGTCCCTTCCAGCTCAGACCATTCTATGACTTGAGTCAGTGGCTCTGTTTCCATTCCCCGACGTGCTTTGAAGTTCTAATCTCTGTCACGTACTTAACATCCCAAATCTTCACTAGCCTTTAAGCATCTGGAGTTTTCAACGCTCAGCTTGGCATGGGAAGTTGTGCTTGCAGGCACTGACTGTCCTGAGGCAGGAGCAGAACAGCACCTCTTCTGCTCAGCAGCATGGTACTGATCTGTTCAGCTGTTCCGGGCCCTGAGCGGAGGTGTGTACACAGCGCCGCAGTGAAGCGGTTTGGAGCTGGTATTGATTGTTCCTTGTAACGAGACAGTTACATGGCACAGCTTAAACAATCAAAATAAATACTTTTAAAAAGTGTCCAGATTTGCTCATCAGTTTTAGCCTTCCATTTGCTGATTGCAGTTTTGGCATCTCTTGATTCTAAATATTTCCTTTTCCTATTTCTTACATTGCACATTTACCAGTTCCAACCTCAACAGCTTGTCAGTGCTACTAACTTCGGTGGCATCAAACACTTGGAGATCTTCTTTCTATTTGCTTTGTCTGCTGAAACTCCCAGGGAGACTTAATGATTTTCTGTTTCTGCATTTAAAAAAAAAGATAAACTGGCATTTTAAATTGTTTGACTTTGCTGAGTAAGATTTCTGCTGTGTAAGAAGGGAATTTGCAGATGAGGAGTCTGAAGAGCAGAGGGATGTCTCTAAGGGGAAGCAGGAAGAGAGCTCAAGTTCGAAGAAAACAGGCACTGACCAAACATATTTTCAAGCTCTTAAAGGTTTGAAATTCCAGTGCTGGTGTTTACAGGGGAGAAAGCTCCCTGTGTTTTGCTGTGGTTTGTGTTGTGGGGTTTTATTTCAACTGTTGTCCTGTACCTTGTCAAATAGAGGAGGATTTATTTCTCTCTGCTCTGGACCAAGTAGTCCATAGGAATAAGGTACCTCTGCTGCTGTGTTGGTCTGGGAGCTGCAGCTGGGAGGGAATCCCTGGAGAGCAGATAGTCTCATGAAAAAAGAAAACAAACTGTGGAGTAAATAGAATAGCAAAAGTATGATTGCTGCAGGCTAACAGCAGTCAGTAAGCTGGAAAACCTGCAGGACTAAAGCAAACGAATTTGTCCAGCTGCCAGTGGATGTTGTTGCAGCAGCACTGCAGGGGGCAATATTTGATAAGGTGGGTGCCCAGCTACCCCGTGCTCAAGGCTGGGCTCCATCCTCCCTGCTCCCTGCTGAAATAGCCCTTCTCTATCACGGTTTAAATCCAACAAGCAAGTTGAAACTAGGATGTGGAAAAGAGAATTTGCAATTGGAGGACAGAGTGAAAACCAGGAGAGAGAAGTTCCAGCTTTGCAGAGCAGCTAAATCTGTATGGGTGCTTTTTGTAAGGTACACCAGGTGAGACTGAATTATTTTAACCATCAATTTAAATTGATGAGGCTGTTGTAGTTAAGCAGGATCTCCAGGGCAGCTTAAAAAAAAATTATGGTGACCCAAACACAAAGTGTCTATCCAGTGATGCTAACACAGGCACTTGGAAATCCAAACCTCAACTTTTTATGTTGGGTTTTTTTTTGTCCAACAGATGGATTCATTGCTCAAACATGGCCTGCTCAGGTCTGGAGCAAAAAGCTTTACTCTTTTGCAGTTTACAGGTTTTCTGTTTGGTCAGTGTATAAGGGTTACAGTAATGAATGGTAAACCAGACTCAGGTTTCAGGCTGAAATCTGCAGATTTCTTGGTAAGGAGATGGAATTTCTGCAAACAAAGCAATTATCAGAAATACTGTGATCTGTGAACAAAATGAGTGCACCCATCATGTTTTCTTGTTTTGTCTGTCAGTCAAACAGATGTCTCCCTTGATAATCTGTCCCAGCAGCCACCATTTGGGTTGGGAAAGAACAGCAGAGTGAGGTGGGCAGGATTACAAGGGGGATGGGAAGAGCAGGAAGGGAGAAGAGTGGTTTGGATCTCCGCCTGTCCCCAGCAGCAGTGTGTTCACGAACCTGCCGTGCGGTTAGTTTGGGTAAATATCTCAATTTGTGCCTTTATACTGCAAGGTCCAACACTTTGAAAATAGTGACTTTATTTCTTTTGTAGGATAAAAGCAATCTAATTGCATCGTGTAGAGTAAGGACTAATCGAGTTACGGTTGCGCTCCTTAGAGCTTGCCTTCCTGTGCTGTGCTAATGCAGCACGCTGGGGAGAGGAGCCTGCTGGCTTCCCCTGCCAGATGCTGCCACTACCTTTGCTCTCCACTTCTCCCATTTCTTTCTGGGTTTGTCTAGATCCTCGTGTGTCTCTTCACACATTTAATGCATTTCATGTTTACAAAACCAAATTGTAACAGAAATCACCCTCGAAACCCCAGAGAAGCCAACAAGCCTGGATTTGTTGTGTGTCTCTGTTTTGTGTTACTTATATCACTAAATAGTCAAGCACTAGAAATTAAGAACAAAACAAAATTTATTTCCCCTTCCCCCCAGACTTGTTACAAGTGCAGTGTTCTCTGGGTTTAGGCAAACTGCAGATTGGGTTGTTTGGGTTTGTTTCTTTGTGAACCACCTTGCAGCACCTGGTAGTTTGGTGGATGTCTTTAGAGAGCTTAGATCTCAGCACACTGAGAGATTCTTCTGCCCTGCCTTTTTTTGCCAGCTGTGCGAGGGATACTTTCCTGTATGCAAGTAGACAGAGAGGTGGATGCAGCCTTCCTGTGGGAAGGAATAATCTCTGCATCTCCCAGTTTTTGTACAGCTTACTCATGCCTGCAAGATTACAGAGTAACTCACCCTATTTTATCCAAGCTGGGAAAATGACAGTTTCTTAGCTGTAGATACAGGCCTTGAGTGTTTTCCTTTTGGAACATACCTTCAGAACCAGTTTTTCTAACTAGCAAGGGGTTGTTTTCACGTTCCTTTTGTGTAAGGCAGTACAAAGGGTTGTTTCCTTGTTCCTGTTGTGCAAGACAGTAAAATAACACACTACAAACCATGAATTAAACTTCCCAGTTCTTCTGCACTAAAGATGGATAATGCTGCATCCTTTGCTTCACCTTGCCTTCTTGTAAGGAAAGTGTGCTCATGCTTTAAGTACTTGATATGGGTCCTGCTCATAAACAAAGCTGTCCAGAGGTTATTTGCTACCTTCCTGTCCTTGTCTTTCACACGGAGCTGTTCATCAGTTTTATTCCAAGCAAGATAGCTGAGCTCTGGCACGCCGAGCACGTTGCCGCCTGCTTTGTTGTATGGGCTGTTGTGCTCTGAGCAGCAAATCAAATTCGGTTTCCTCTTTCTGCTTACTGCTTTTAAAAGCGGCACAGGCTCATCGCCTGCAGAAGCCCTCGCTCAGTGCTGTGAAGATGATGCTCCCATCCCTTGGCTGTTGTTTCAGGGAAGGAGCATTTTAGTACAAGACTGTGTGTAACTTCCGATGGTGACAGTGTAGATGGAGCTGGCAATTGCTTGCCACGAACCCATGCCCTGAGGATGGAGTTGTCAGAGATGTCCTGAGGACACTTTCTTTGTTCTAGTAAGTGGCTGTTGCAGGCATACTCACTGGGATGCTGTGCTGGTAGTGCTGTCAGCTGTGGTGGTCTGAGATTTTGCCCATGGACAGGCATGATAAATTACAGGGCTTTTGCTCTTACTCAGCTGCATTTTTATCGTAGAGCACAAAACAAAATACCAGCTCCAGAGTGAGCTTTTCAGCTCTTTGGGGATTGTGGTTATGCCAAGCTGTGCAGAAGTGAAAAAGTTAAAAAGAACAAGTGTCTCATAGTAGAAATATAAACAGCTGGAATATGTGTCAGCCTCCCTCCCCCTGGGAGCCTGTTGGATTGTTCCCTTTGATTTTACATCTCCGCAGAAATTTATGGGCTCGGCTCCTTTTATTTACGACACCGCAAGCCTCGCTCGAGCGATTGATTGAAATACAACGGGGCCAAGCTGCAAGCCTCTTATTTTACAAAGGCTGAAATGTAGAAAGCAAAGCAGCAATGCAAACAGTCCTGTAGGTAAGGCTACACTGGGATCCTCTACGGAGCTTGCTCACCCTTCTACCTTCCTAAGCTTCTTCAGAGTAAAGAATTGTCGTGACAAGAATTTATACCTCTTCTGTCTCCCTCCTTTTAAGCTGTCTGGTCTTGCTGAAAACACAGTGTGTGTTAAATGTACAATCTTACTAGCCCTGCAGGGGCTAACTTCTGCTTGTAACTATGTTAGCCCCTATTTCTCCAGCAGTGCTGGTGTACTAGATTGTTAGCATGCTGTGGACAGCTTAATGTATTCTCTTCCAGCGACTTGAATGTAGCAGTAGTTGTTCTCTGGAATTTCAAGCAAGAAATTGGAGTGACTCATAATTTTTTTTATTTTTTTTTTTGCTACCAGTGCAGTGATTTTGGTTAAACAGTTGAGCAAAGACAAAATATTTTTCCTTTTGAATATGTTAGTGAATTAATTTTCATCATCTTGCACTAATTCAGGAAAGCATCTTGATCTCTCTGGAATCTGTTCAGGTGAAAGAGTAATTTGAGATGTAGCTGATGCTGAGTGTGCTGCTGCAGCATTCTAATGTGTGTGGAATCCCAGCATCATGATTCCTGGCTTACTGGTAGATTAAGTACTCTGTGCTAGCCAGATACACCAGAGGCAAGTGGGGGAAGAAAAATCAAATGTATTTCAATATCTATATCAAACTACTGGCATTCAGTGGTGACAAGATGGCAAGAGTGCCACAAGGTGCTTTACCTGATGCAGAGAAAGTTACACAGTCCTTAGTAGCTGCCTTTGTTACACAGTCCTTAGTAGTTTTCTTTTTCCTTCCCCCTTAGTAGATGCCCAGAAATGACAGGCTTTGCTCTAGGACACAGGCAACAGTCCCACAGCTCCTGGTTATTCTGTGGTCCTGCAGCTCTGGGTCTGGAGGCACAGCACACTTCTGAGCTCTGGGATCTGCAGACTTCGCTTGAGCAAGTGCTCTCCTAGCTGAGAAAGCTAGGACCACCAGATCGGGTTTAAGTTGCTGACAGTCCCTCTGCTGAAGGTTGTTGCTGCTGTGGCTGAGTTGACAGACAATGGATAGGTTCTGGTAATTCCAGGGAGTTCTAAAGATCTTGATTTAAATGGAGAGGGCAAGGTTGAGTTGAAGATATCAGATCACAAATTAAAGTGACCGAGCTGCAACCAAGTGTTGCCCTCTGCCATTTCTGCCTTGAGGTGGCTTTAAATGCCATGTACACTTTGCACATTTTGGCTGCTTCTTCCCAGCCTCAAAAACGTGGATAACAAAGGCATTGAAAAGCTTGTTATCATGAAGCAGTTGTGTGAGGCTGCAAGGAGGGAAGAGCAATGTTGTGGTATGAGAAGGGACTCCAGCTGCAATCAAAACTTGCCTGTAAGTTTTTTTTGTTTGTGTACTGAAACTCCTCTGGCTAAAAAAGATTGGAAAATGAAGCTTGGGTAGCACTGGGCATTACTACAAATTTGGGTTCCAGGGAGGCTGCAGCATGGGCTGGCAGAGGAGAGGTGTTGAACTGAGCAGGATGCTCTCAGGGGCTGTAGAGACAGAGGAGGTGAGTGGGCAGTAAGCCATAGATGGGGGCTTGAGTCAGAAAGCAGAGCACGCTGAAGGTCAGCCTGATGTAACAGGAGATTCAGAAGCAGAAGACCAAATAGGAAGTTGCAAGGGGAGATAGGGAGGACCAGGAAGGTAAGAGGTGCTGTCTCTGCTCAGCAGCTTCCTGCTGGCCAGCTCACTTTCCAAGCAGTAAGGAACCTCCTTGACATCTGTAGAACCCAATATTTTCCTGGGGTGCCCAGAAACCTGGAATAGCCTGAAGGAACCTCACCCTGGAGAGCAAACTGAGGTGGTATCACACAGTATCACAGTATCACCAAGGTTGGAAGAGACCTCACAGATCATCAAGTCCAACCCTTTACCACAGAGCTCAAGGCTAGACCATGGCACCAAGTGCCACGTCCAACCTTGCCTTGAACAGCTCCAGGGACGGCGACTCCACCACCTCCCTGGGCAGCCCATTCCAGTAGCCAATGACTCTCTCAGTGAAGAACTTTCTCCTCACCTCAAGCCTGAATTTCCCCTGGCGCAGCCTGAGGCTGTGTCCTCTTGTTCTGGCGCTGGCCACCTGAGAGAAGAGAGCAACCTCCTCCTCGCCACAACCACCCCTCAGGTAGTTGTAGACAGCAATAAGGTCTCCCCTGAGCCTCCTCTTCTCCAGGCTAACCAATCCCAGCTCCCTCAGCCTCTCCTCGTAGGGCTGTGCTCGAGGCCTCTCCCCAGCCTCGTTGCCCTTCTCTGGACACGCTCAAGCATCTCAATGTCCGGACAGTCCCCTCCGCTTGGGGCATGAGGTGGACTTTGACTTCTTTTGCAGCTCATTTGGGAGCTCCTGGTAGCCTCTTACCAAACGCTTGCTCCTGTTTCGGCCAGCAACTCCCTAGCTGTGCTAGCAGCTTGACTGTTTTAAATGGGGAAGGGTGCAACCTCTAATTAAAAAATCCCTTTTTTTTCAAAGCAATCAAAGCTATAGCAGAACTTTCAACTTGCTGTCTCAGAGGCTGTTACCAGGAACAGGGATAGAAATGATGGGTTTAGTTTGCTGTGGAGTATGTGATGCCTTGATTTTTAGATGAGGAGTTCTAGATGTGGAGTCTGGTGGTATTCAGACACAGGAAGAATCAGTGTGCCTGCTGCCTCCCATAGCTATGGAGAGGCTGATTTAAGAGAGAATGTGTTAATTAAAAGTAGCAGACACTTTTGGATAGGAGAAAAGAGCTGTAATTGGTTTGTGTATAACATAAGCTACGACATCATTAAGCTGTTTCTTCAGTGAAAATACAGCTTTTCCTGTTGGAAAAAGGTTAAGCAGTGCTGTTCAGCTTGCTCTTTGCTTCAAGTATCAGGGAGGTAATGAGTGTAATTACTGGAGATTAGGATTTTGTTTGGATGTCAGCTAACACATTGGTTAATGTCTCCTAAATGCAGTCCATCTCTTAGAGTGGAAAAAGAGCTACCCTCTAAAAGAGCAGTATTGTCTACTGCTGTTGTACCAAAGTACTCCTGTAGTAAGAAAATACAGCACTCCTGGAATGTCTGTGGAGCATGCTAGAAGTATTTTGAGCTGAACCAACCCACAGGAAGGCACAAAGAGGCTCAGACACTGCATCAATGTGCAGTGCTGAAAGGTGTTCAGCAGGCAGCTGCCTTCAGGTCCTGTTGCATCCTTCTGGCTGAGGGCTACACCATAACTTCAGAACCCTCCTATTTCTGATGAGATAGTCCCAGCCTTCCCTTGCCCTAGCCTGTGGGGAGCAGGGACCAGTGAAGATCTATTAATTTGCTAATTGTCTGTCAGCAGAGGTCATAATCACAGAATGCCAGGTTAGAAGGGATCCCAAGGATCATCTGGTCCAAGCTTTCCAGGTGATAGTGTAGTTGAAATGAGATGGCCTAGCACCTTGAACAGCTGAATCTCAATCTGACCAACACAGGGGAATCCACTGCTGCCCTTGGGCCTTAACTGTTCTCATGGTGAAACATTTTCTTCGGGAGTGCAGTCAGAATCTCCCCAGCAGTACCTTCTACCCTTTGCCCCTTGTCTTTTCCACGGCACTCCTTGTAGAAAGGGATTCTCCATCCTCCTGGTAGCCACCCAGTATGTACTGGTTCGTGGTGCTAAGGTCTCCCCTGAGCCTTCTCTCCCCCTTGCCTCATCTGGCATGCCTGCCTGTGCTCTAGTCATTTTTCTGGCCCTGCTCTGGACAGCTGCCTTCACAAGCCAGACCTGTTAGAGGAAAGCAGTTTCATTGGTGCTGGTCAAGCAGCCCTGGAGCTGATTCCCTTTGGGAATGGAGAGATTGGCATCTGCAGCAGCTGTGATGTGTCTGGCCCAGTGCTAGTCCAGGATAAGTATGTCACCAGGCAGGCTAGGGCTGGGGGCTGATGACTTCCCTTTATTTCTCAGAAGTTAGGGTTGCCTCCTGCGTCTGGGTCGGGGCAATCCCAAGCACAAATCTGGGCTGGGCAGTGAGTTGCTGGAGAGCAGCCCTGAGGACTTGAAGGTGCTGGTGGACGAGAAGCTCAACATGAGCCAGCAGTGTGCATTTGTAGCCTGGAGGGCCGACCAGAGCCTGGGCTGCAGCAGGAGAAGTGTGGCCAGCAGGGTGAGAGAGGTGATTCTCCCCCTCTACTCCACTCTGCTGAGACCCCACCTGCAGTACTGCATCCAGTTCTGGAGCCCCTATTACAAGAGGGATGTGGAGATGCTGGAGTGTGTCCAGAGAATGGCCACGAGGATGCTCAGAGGGCTGCAGCAGCTCTGCTGTGAGCACAGACTGAAAGAATTGGAGCTGTTTAGTCTGGAGAAGAGGAGGCTCCCAGGTGGCCTTCCTGTGGCCTTCCAATATCTGAAGGAGGCTACAAAAAAGCTGGGGAGGGACTTTTGAGGCTGTCAGGGAGTGACAGGACTGGGGGGAATGGAGCAAAGCTGGAGATGGGCAGGTTCAAGCTGGACGAGAGGAGGAAGTTGTTCACCTTGAGAGTGGTGAGAGGCTGGACTGGGTTGCCCAGGGAGATGGTTGAGGCCCCATGGCTGGAGGTGTTTAAGGCCAGGCTGGCTGAGGCTGTGGGCAGCCTGCTCTAGGGTAGGGTGTCCCTGAGCATGTCAGGGGGGTTGGCACTGGCTGATGCTTGCAGTCCCTTCCAACCCTGACTGATTCTGTGATTCTGTGTTCCATCCCAAGCTGTGTAGCCTTTCAGTATTTCCATTATGGCTTGGAGTATGTTCCTACAAACATCTGTGTCAGTCTGTATAAATGAGTGTCTTGTCTGAGACTGACAGCACCCAGGACCTGCAGCACAGGAGATGCTGGCATCTCTGGCTGGGTCCCCTCTGCCTGGGCATTTGTGGATTTTCCTATGGGTGGTGTGACAGAAGTGATTGATTGCTTCCAGGACCCACGATGCAGTGCTCAGTGTTCCCCTCATGCAAGCTCCTGATTTCTGCAAGCTGCTGCACGCAGCAAGGGTGCAAAGAGGCCATTGGCTTCCCCCTGTAGTCTGCAGACGCTGCCAGCCTGCGAGCTGCTACGGTGTCCGTGAAAAGGAGCTGTAGGAAGGAGAGCTGTTGTTACTCCTGTGTTTGCCACACAAGAGTATCTGTGTGTCTGTTACAGAGCAAAGCACACTCCAGGAGTGAAGAGCTGTTGGAAGACTCTGCGTTAGGGTTTTGATAGAGGATGTTATTTCATTCCATGCCTTGGTTAACACACACAGAGTGAGTCATGGAATCACAGCTACCCAGCAAGCATAAAACCAGCTCCAAATTATGTTAAGCATTTTATGTTTTATTTCCCTTCCCCTGGCTGTCTTTGCTACTAATTTCCAACTGTGATTATGGTGCAGCTGTTAATTAACTCGTTGTAGGTTAAATGAGTAATCTGCAAGGCCTTGTTTTTGATCACAGCACTCTTTAACTATGACATTAATTATAGCCTGTTTGGGTGTATTTTCTTTAATGTAATCTAGAAAATATTTTCCTTCTCTTAGATTTGTTTGTTGCTTTTTTTTTTTTTTTTTAAGAGCAAATTCTGCAGTGAGGCTTAAAGGACCCAGAAAACTCTTTTTTAATATTATATATAATTTTTTTTAACTAATGTAGCTATTAATGGCAGATTAACCAAGCTACCCCTGCAATACGTAAGGCAAACCACTAAATCCCCCAAGCCCACCTTACCCTGCAGAGCATAATGCTCTTCTTTTAATAGGACAGCTTGCTCAAATTGTGCAGCTCCTCAGTGGTCTCTTGAAAAGGCTCCAGGTGCTGAGTCATGTGCAGGCTCTGGTTGGGCTGCTGCTGGGAGCCAAGAAGGATTGTTGAGAGAGGAATATTGAAATAGCCTGTTTATGACAGCCATTAATACTTGCTGGTGCGGAGGGTACAGCAGCAGCCTTTCAGGAGAGGTGGCTTTGCAGCAGAGTTTAACAGCAAAGCTGTCCTCAGCTGGGCTCTGGTTTTTGCCTGTTTGGATGTAACTGGTCCCTGCTGCTCTGTGAAGAGTGGTGAGAAATGCTGAGCTGGCACATTTTGGTAGGGAAGGGAGGATTTTAAATGTTGTTAGATAAATCATTTTTCCTTCAGTAGCATCACCTCTGAAGAATTAGTATTTGCCTTCCCTCCCACTGCAGGTAGCATAAAGTTCAGCTGAAGAGTCAGAAGGATACAGGTGGAAAATACCTTTGGAAGAGGACATTGTTTGTCCTCATTTCATGCTTCATTAGGGCGACCCTTCCTCATTGTTATGGGGTCAAGAGCCTCCCGCGGTGCTGGGGGAGAGGAGGCATCTCCCTGTCCAAAGGCTCTCATTTTTGGACCACCTGCATTTGGGGTGGAGAGCACTCTCCTGGCACTGGCCTTAACTAGTGAAGGAAAAGACGGCAGCAATTATGGCACACACAATTAACGAGCTTCTAATCTCCAGCCTTGCGTGTAATTGCTGCTGTCAAATACAATTAGTGTCTGCCCAAGTTCCCTTCCCGGGGGGATGGCCAGGCCCTGGCTCAGAGGGAGAGGAGGAGGACAAGTGTGTGAAACTTTAGGAGAGTTTACATTTTCTTGTTGCCTCCCTAATAATCTTCACTCTCTAATTGTGTCCTGCAATGTTAATCCAGAGCATTAAGGGAACACAGTGGCCAGTAAAGCAAGCCTTGAGGTTTGCTGCTGGGTTAACTCTGTGAAGTGTCTTCTGTCAGATTTGTCACCCAAGACTATACCTGCTGAATTATAGTTCAGTCAGCACTGTTCAGGGGTTTGCTTGTACCTTTGCATGAGCCTGATGGGGTTACAGGGCATGATCTGTCCTGGCATGGCAGCCAATACTGAAGCTGCTGACCACATTGCCAATGTGGTTTGAGGAGATAGGAGTTAGCTCAGGTTTCTCCTGCCAAGCAGACCTCTGTGAATATCCAGCACTTGCAGCTCCTCCAGACTTGGTAGCTTAGGACCCTCAGTCACACCCCAAATACTGGCATAGAATCGTAGAATCAGTGAGGTTGGAAGAGACCTCCAAGCTCATCCAGCCCAACCCAGCACACAGCCGTAGCCATTCAACCAGACCATGGCACTAAGTGCCCCAGCCAGGCTTGGCTTCAACACCTCCAGGCACAGTGACTCCACCACCTCCCTGGGCAGCCCATTCCAATGCCAATCACTCTCTCTGCCAACAACTTCCTTCTGACACCCAGCTGATATTCCCCTGGCACAACTTGAGACTGTGTCCCCTTCTTCTGTTGCTGCTTGCCTGGCAGCAGAGCCCAACCCCACCTGGCTACAGCCTCCCTTCAGGGAGCTGCAGACAGCAATGAGGTCTGCCCTGAGCCTCCTCTTCTGCAGGCTGCACACCCCCAGCTCCCTCAGCCTCTCCTCACAGGGCTGTGCTCCAGGCCCCTCCCCAGCCTTGCTGCCCTTCTCTGGACACCTTCCAGCACCTCAACATCTCTCTTGAATTGAGGAGCCCAGAACTGGACACAGCACTCAAGGTGTGGCCTGAGCAGTGCTGAGCACAGGGGCAGAAGAACCTCCCTTGTCCTGCTGCCCACACTGCTCCTGAGCCAGCCCAGGATGCCATTGGCTCTGCTGCCCACCTGGGCACTCTGCTGCCTCATCTTCAGCTACTCTCTACCAGCACCCCCAGGTCCCTCTCTGCCTGGCTGCTCTCAGCCACTCTGTCCCCAGCCTGTAGTGCTGCTTGGGGTTGTTGTGGCCAAAGTGCAGAACCCTGCACTTGGCCTTGTTCAATCTCATCTCATTGGCCTCTGCCCACCCATGCAGCCTGTCCAGGTCCCTCTGCAGGGCTCTCCTAACCTCCAACAGCTCCACAGCTGCTCCTAGCTTGGTGTCATCTGCAAACATACTGATGCTGGACTCAATCCTCTCATCCAGATCATCAGTAAAGATGTTGAACAGGACTGGGCCCAGCACTGATCCTTGGGGCACACCACCAGTGACAGCTGCTAACTGGATGTGGCACCATTCACCACCACTCTCTGGGCCCAGCCTTCCAGCCAGTTCTTGACCCATATCAGAGTGAATCTGCCCAAGCCATGAGCTGCCAGCTGTGCCAGGAGCTTGTTGTGGCAGATGATGTCAAAGGCTTTGCAGGCACCCTGCAAGACCAAGACAGGTTGTGACTATTGCTTTGGTGGCTGTTGCAGGTGCCACGTTCCTGTCAAGCAGGACAGGTCACTGTTGTGCTGCTCTGTGTGCACCTTTCTATGAGCTGTTAGGAGCAATGTGATGTCTGTCCCTGTCCCCAGCACTGGGGAGCCAGGAAGGCTGCAGACACCTGCAGCTGGAGGATGGAGTGAGCTGTGGGAAGGTGAATTGTGCAGAACAAATGCAGACTGGGATCTGCACTGCCTGTGTTTGCTGCTGCAGAAACACTTGAGAAGTTTTGGTGGTAGTAATTTTGGTGGGAGCATTTCTTGTTTCCACACCACCAAGCCAGGTACAGCTGCTACTCTCTGACTCCAGATGCATCAGGCTCAGAGGATGTGGAAAGTAATACAATGGGTAGGCTGAGAACATAACCTGAGATACCTTCTCCATGCACTGTGGTGCCTGGGCTGTGAGATGCTGATGCACAGCTCTCAATTGTTTCACTTTTATATGTTTCCAGGATTCGTGATGGTGAAGAACGTAAGCTTTGGCTGGTTTAAGTGTAACTTTGAAGAGAAGTGTTTTGATGAGATGAACCTTTCTGCTAATGGCTGTCTCTTTTTATTAAATATATATATTCATGTGGAGCTATTTAAAGGGTTTGGGTGTGGCAAAAAGCCAGAGTGAGGTGTGAGGGAACTGGGAAGATGATGGATCTGCTGAGCAAGACAGCCATATGCCTTGCCAAACAGCTGTTCCTGCTGGGTGTGCTGGGTGTCTAGACATGCAGAAACTATCCAGAGTGGTCATTCCACTCTGGATATAACTGGGATGCCCTACATGTAATCTATGCCTAGGATCCAGCTCTTTTGTTAATTCCAAGTTATGGCTGGGGGTGCTAAAAGCTTTACTGAAACTTGTGCTTCTCCTGCTGTTTTGTAGTATCTTTGTAGGACTTACCCATACCTCCTGCCAGCTTCATGAGTCCAGTGTCCAACATATGTAATATCTGTGTACTGTTCAGTCCCATTTAATCACCAGCAGTGGTTAGTGAACTCACTTGCATCTCCGTGACAACTTCTGGCCCATGAGTTTGAAGTGAGTCACCAGAAGAGCCCTGGGAAGGGCTGCCTTGTTAGGTCTGTTGTGGTCTGCTTTGTGTCAGTTGGAACAAATCTCGAGCTCAGACTTGAAAAGTAATAAATCCCTGCCCTGTCTTCAGGAATATAGCAAGAGGCTGGCCCACCAAAGCAGTCCCTGACAGGAAACTACCAATCTTCTTCTTGGATGATAATTTTCATCCAAAAATGCAAGAAGATAAATGGATCATGATGTGATCATGGAAGACTTCAGCCCAAAATAGAAGGCAAACTCAAAACCCTCGCGAAGAAAATGTTTGTCTCTAATTGTTTGCTGCTTCCATAGTGCTTAGTATGACAAAACTCTCCTCTCTTTCTCCTTTATTTTTCAATCATGATTAGACTTTAATGTTGTTAAAGCTTATAAGTGAGTTTGAGCTACTGTCTCGTTGAAGAGAAGATGGAGCTGAAATTGTCAGTGAGGCTTGGGACAGGGTTTTTTAATGTGTCTGTCATTGTATGTTAACCTCTGAACTGGGACACGACGTCTGTTTATGGCTGACAGCAATTTAAAGGTATACATCTTGACATCCTGCATAAAGGGAGAAGAGGGAGTGGAGAAAAAAACTGAATTAATGATGTTAGCAAGTATTAGTCCCCATCCTTCCATGCAGTTCAGAAAGTGGTTGTCAGGCTCGAAGGCTGCCTGGAGCGGCATTGCCAGTGACAGGCAGTGGAGATGCAATTGTACCTCCAATCGAGCCAGGCTTTTATTGACAAATCCAGTGCGCCGAGGCAGGGATCAGGATGCTCTGCTGTCTGTTCCAGGAGCAGTGTGGCTTTTCTTCTGGCAATCCTGGTGACATTTGAGAGGATGGCTCTGGGCTTAATGGAGTTCCCTGTGCCAGTCCTGAGCACATCAGGAGTCAGGGGAGCTGAAAATATTTCTTAATGAGTCTGTATGCTGCATACTGGAAGACACTTGCCTGTGTTTGTGCTAGCTGTGGTAAATCACATTGCAGCGCCAGGGTGGCTGTCAAGAGTAACAGCAACTTTGATACCACCCTCGGTCCTACACAAGCAACAAGGAATCAAGGGGCAAGCTAGGGGAGAACACGAGAATTTCCAGTGCATCTTAATCATACAATTGGTTCAGTTGGAAAAGACCTTTAAGATCATCAAGTCCAGTTGCCAACCCAAATGACCGTGGCTGTTAAACCGTGGCCCCACGTGCCGTGTCCACGCATTTCTCTAGCACCTCTAGGGACGGTGACTCAGCCACACCCTGTGCAGCCTGTTCCAATGCCTGACCACTCTTTCTGTACAGAAATTTCTCTTAACACCAAACCTGAACTTCCCCTGGCACAAATTCAGGCCACTTTCTCTTGTCATATCACCTGATAGTAGGCAGAAGAGACTGATCCCCCTCTCACTCCAACTTCCTTTCAGGGAGTTGTAGAGAGATATGAGGTCTCCCCTCAGCCTCTTTTTCTCCAGACTGAACAGTCCCAGGTCCCTCAGCCACCCCTCATAAGACTTCTAGACCTTTCCCCAGTTTTGATATCTGGGTAAGTTCTGACAGCTCAATGTCTGTCTTGTAGTGAGAGGCATCTGTTATGTTTTGTGACCTCTTTTCAGATCTTCTATATGCCTCTAGTGCTTTGGCACTCCAGTGCAGTTCTCCAAGGCTTCTTCCCACATTATCACAAATTCCCCTTTATTCCCACAGTTTTTACCTAGGAGCTTGAGGGCAACACTGCTCACACTCATGGAGCCCAGCATAATTTTGCCTTCTCTACAGCATCCTGACTGTGGTCCCAACTGCGGATAATGCTGCTGCCAACTCTCTTGGATCCAGGTTGCAAATTATGGGAGCCTGGGATCATGTTATTTCTTAACTATCATTAGTTACATGTGTATTTGCAGTGCTTGTGGACAGCGCTGCCAGCAGTGAAAGAAATGGAGCTGGCTTAATTGAGCCACGTAGTTAATTATTAGTGTCTTTTTTAATGGAGGAGAGAGAGAATGTGCAGCACCAGGTTTTCCTTTCACTGTGGTTTACAAGCTAATGCAACTTTAAACTCAATGGTTATCTCTGCATATGTAGCATTTCCTTTATCTTTCCAGCCCTGAAAGCCCTTTTCTGCTGCAGAAAAGTCAAGATCTGAGAAGGAACCTGCAGGTTCCTCAGCTTGTGTGAGCAACAGATAACAGCGCTGGTTCCTGTTAGTGCAGCAGCTGTGACCTGGGTTGGAAGGTCCAGCTGCTTTGTCCCACTTCTGTCATTACCCAGTTTGGTCTATCGTGCTCAGATGTTTGTGAGCCCCTGGCAAGCTGGGAAGTACAGATATTGGAAGCAGACAGATGAGCTCATGGCATAGGCAAGTTGTCAAGAGAGGCTGGAAAGAAACCAGTTTGTATCTGCCCTGATGCAGAGTTAACGTTTTGGGGAAGAAATGTTCCTCATAGCTTCAACAGATTCCCCTTGGGAAATGCAGTGGTGATGAGTGGTGGAGCTTTAAATCCTAGGGGGACAACCAAGCCTTTTCCTGTACATTCTTTGTTCAACATAACAAGGCTGTAGCCAGGTGGGGTTGGTTTCTTCTCCAAGTCAACCAGCAATAGAACAAGGGGACACAGCCTCAAGTTGTGCCAGGGGAGGTCTAGGCTGGATGTTAGGAGGAAGTTGTTGGCAGAGAGAGTGATTGGCATTGGAATGGGCTGCCCAGGGAGGTGGTGGAGTCGCTAGATGGGGCACTTAGTGCCTTGGTCTGGTTGAGTGGCCAGGGCTGGGTGACACACTGGGCTGGATGAGCTTGGAGATCTCTTCCAACCTGCTTGATTCTAAGAAATAGGTTTGGTTCAACATGCATAAATTGATTATTGAGTTATCTGTGTCTGCATGGAAAAGATGAGAGAAAATCTCCTTGCACACAGTAAGTATTTCAGTTGGGGCAAGTAACGAGGCAGGAATTATACAAGATGTGGTTATTTATTTGCCCACAAATTATATACAAATGAGTTAATTTGGGGCTCTAATTCCTTCAGGAAAATCTTCACAAGGATGCTCATGGGCAATTCACTCATTTAGGAGAATCAGAAAATTGGAAAAGTTTAGCCACAAAACAGCTTTGTCTGACTCATAAATAAAAGGCAGCCTGGAGCCCTAAGGAATGTCTGTGCTACTCGTGGTGGTGGAGTAGGAATTTCAAGATAGTCTCTGGCTCCTTTGTGACAGTGTTGGAGGTGCTCAGTGTCTTGATAGCTGTTGAGAGGCTTCTGGATCTTCCCAGGCTCTAGCAGGGTGCTGGGAAAGAGGCAGGTGATCTCTGAGCTGATCCTGGTGCCTCTTAGCACAGAGGTTTGCAGAGGCGCAGGCAGGATCCCTTGCAGCTGTGCAGAGAGCACCATGGCGGTGACACTTCTCACCACGTTGTGAGGCACTTAGTGCCTGTCCTGGTAAAATTGAGGCACTTCAGTTTCCAGGTAGTTCAAGCCCAAAACGTCAGGGCTTGGCTGGTCTGAAGCTCAAGGCAGAACAGAACATGTTGTCCAAGCCAAAACCAGTGAGGCAGAGCATGTTAGAGCAGAGCAGCACACACTGAGGCAGGGCAGTGAGGCAGCGGCAGCTCTGTGAGACAGAGGCAACACAACTGCTTGCAGCTTAGCTCCATGTGCTTTATTTGCCTGAGTGTAATGGCTCTTCTGGCCACAGAGATTCACCAATCAGATGGCATTTGCCGAACTTGACCATATTAGGTGCCCCCAGGGCTTGCTCACCCTTCTTTGGGCAAGTCACCGACAAGTCCCTAACTGTGAGTACCTGTTTATCACTTTGGGAGGGGACATAATGGCCCACGCCTTTGCTTTCCTCCTGCCCTTGCTTCCTGCATCTAACAGGCCTATTAGCCTTCCAGGACAGCAACCTGTATATGGATTTAGAGACAGAGAAGTTTTGGGGGAAGCCTGTATCACCCATTGTCCCAGTGCATTGGTTGTGCAGAGGTGAACTTAATCCAACAAACCTGTTCTACAGTCTCTGCCTCCAGAAAGATGTAAGATAGTTTTTTAGTTTCTCAAGTGTTGTTTCTGACCTTGGGGAAAAAAAAATCACCACCTTGGCAAACCTTTGGAAGAGATGAAAGAATGGAGATGAAGCATTTCCTGTAGTTTCTGATCCCGGTTGAATGGCCTCTGTCCCTCAGGATCCAAGAAGATAGGCTAGTTGTGGGTGTAGCTTCATTTCATGGACATAATTCCTGCATGTGCTAGAAGATGATCTGAAATGGACTTTCTTTATGAGTGGTGTGGCAATATTGGATGGACGGAAAGGTTCCCAGCTAAAGGATTTTTAGGAGGGACATCGTACCCTGAAGACTCTCAAGACCTTGGCCTTCAGGAGAACTTTGTGTTTCGAATTAGAGGAAGCCTGCTTGCTGTGGAAGAGTTTCCAAAGCCAATGTCCCTTCCATTTTTTCTTATAAAGAGGTGTGTCTGTGATGGCTGCGAACCCAAATGCTCCAGCTTGGGGCTGGGACAGCTTGGCTTAAATCATAAATGTGTTATTGGGGGACACTTGAACTGGAGACTGGGAGGAGATTCTTTGCAGTGGAGGTGGTGGGACACTGGGGCAGGTTGCCTGGGGAAGTCATGGATGCCCCCTCCCTGGAGGTGTTCAGGACTGAGTTGGATGAGGCCTTGAGCAGCCTGCTCTGGTTGGGAGTGCCCCTGCCCATGGCAGGGTGGTTGGAACTAAATGATCCTTGAGGTCTCTTCCAGCCCAGACCATTCTGTGATTCTGTGGAACAGTGCATTTGTTTGAAAGCACAGCAACCTGAGGAGCAGGAGGGAGAACAAATGCAGGCATGTTTTATTAAGAAAAAAACCAAAACCTGAACGTTTTTCTAGGCAGAGTTCTGGAGAGGCAGCCCCACTCTTTGGTGCGATCAGCAATGCACTGCAGCTCCTGAGAGACTGCCAGAGGTTGGGGCAGCTTTCCCTTTGCTTCTGGTTATGTTCACCCTGGGAGTGCTAATCCCTCCTCACAAAGAGGCACAGAACTGCCCCCCTGACAGCAGCGTGTTGCAATTAATGGGCTGAGTTTATAAGGAATTACTGCTACAAATTGCAAAGCAGCTCTGGAGATCGTAGTTGCCTTAGAGGAACTGAGATTTCTGGTGCCCTGCACCTGGTCAGATTGAGTCAGGCTTTCAGACAGGAGGCACTTAGCCCTTTCTGAAAGTCTGGCTTTGATGTTAAGTCAACCAATTGAAGATCCCAAGCTGCAGGATGTTTCCTTTGAAAAGGTGGGCCCGAAGCTCTGGATCGATCAATCATTATTCTAATTGTTCTTTTCTATTATGGTGGGAACCATTCAGAGTCCTCGAGTTCCTGGGAGTAAATCATTTGGAAATGCTGCCCATTATAAAATTTAATTTTAAATCTATATTAAGTAGATTTACAAAGGCAAGCTTTGCAATCTAGCAACATAACATTATGCTACCTCACAGAAGCTCAGCTTTTGGGTCCTGAGGGGCCACGGCTGGGAGTGCTGTGGAGGCAATGCTTTGGCTCATTGCAAGCTGGACAGTGAAGCTGCCAAGCCTATGTTTTGGGCGACCCTTTTAGGCTTCCTTCAGAGAAACATTGATCTGGTTTGTTGAGAGATCCAGCCAGCTGTTTGGGATGGGATAAGGTCATGTGGTAGCATCTGCCATGAAGATGAGGCTTCTAGAGGCATCTGTGGGACAGGGAAGGGGGTGGGACAGGCTAGAATGAGATGGAAACCAGGATGCTAGACCAATCCTTCCTTTTCTTTCAGATGACAGAGAAGAAGGTAAAAGAAAGCAAAACTGCATTTGGAGGACCAGTCGTCAGCTCATTGTATCAAGAGGAAACAATCAGGTGATTATCCTTGCTGGGCTGGAGTTAAACCCAGTATTTTTCTGTCATTTTGTTAAACCTTTCCTTTTTTTTTTAATATTGCACAAGTGTGGTGGCAACTACAACAGGATAATAAATGACAGGAAAGAACTTTTCAGGTCCATAATCATTTAAATCAATAACTGCCTGTATCTCTGCCAGGTAGTAACCTTTCCCTAGCACAAGCTGTGGGGGGAAGGGCAAAGCTTCCCATTTTTTTAGTTATATGGCTAAAAAAAAAAGCTAATATTGAATATTTTTAATAGAAAGCTGTCCAGACACTACCTTTTTCAGTTATTTCTTTACCAATGCATTCATTAAAGATTGTTCAGTGAAGGTTTTAATGCTGAACAGTGTTCGCCTTCAGGGAGAGTTTGTACCTTATATCAAATTAATTTTTCCTAGCTTCTGCAGCTCGCATAGCAGGGACACATTTACTAAACTAGAGTGGCTGCTATTTAAAAACTGTCAAGGTGCAAGTAGTAAATGACATCAGCTACTGCATGAGGACAGATGGGTTTTCTTGTTTGGCTGGGTTTACTGATCCAGACTGCTAATCATGGCTATAATATTAACTCCAATACCTAAATGATTGCCTGCAGGATCTTGCAGAATGGAGCATCCTATTTTTAGTGAAGATCAACAGGCAGGGAAGACTAAATTTTGGAGCAGTGTTTACCATCATGTTGCAGTCACCAGTTTAGGCCTGTATGTTCTCATTTGTTGTATTGTGTCTTTGTAGTCCCAGGAAACTGGAAACAAACCCACTGTTTTCTGTACCCACAGCCTCCCAAGCTTAGAATCATAGAATCAACCAGGTTAGAAGAGACCTCCAAGCTCATCCAGTCCAACCTAGCACCCAGCCCTATCCAGTCAACCAGACCATGGCACTAAGTGCCCCGTCCAGGCTTTTCTTGAACACCCCCAGGGACGGTGACTCCACCACCTCCCTGGGCAGCCCATTCCAATGCCAATCACTCTCTCTGTGAAGAATTTCCTAACATCCAGCCTGTACTTCCCCCGGCACAGCTTGAGACTGTGTCCCCTTGTTCTGTTGCTGGTTGCCTGGCAGAAGAGACCAACCCCACCTGGCCACAGCCTCCCTTCAGGTAGTTGTAGACAGCAGTGAGGTTCCCCCTGAGCCTCCTCTTCTCCAGGCTAAACCACCCCAGGTCCCTCAGCCTCTCCTCATAGGGTTTGTGTTCCAGGCTTGCTGAGACCTTTCTCAAAGCATTACAGCTCTTTAGCACAGCGTGTCTTTGACCCATTGTCTGAAACTAATGACAAATAGATCTTGAGCAGGTAGCTCCAAAACCCTTTGCAAGGAGCTCAGGTAGAAAATTGATGTGGCTGTTCTGTGTAAGCTAACAAGGTGGCAGTTTTGCACTTGGCAGTAGTGTGGGCACTTCCCCACTGTGTTGCAATACACTTCAGACTGAGATGGAACAGTTGGCCGGGAACAGCCTTCTCCACCTCACATGAAGAGCCAACACATCTTTAACTTAACCATGGACCTTGAGTAGAGGCGTTCAGGTGTGACCTTGGTTTGAAGAATAGCACTTCTGCTAGCCACAAACTCCTTTTCCTTCCCTGCTCTGTCAGTGCAGGTCTCAGCCAACATCCTTGATCCCATAGTTTGACCTTGTGGTTTAAATCCTGTTCAGTCTCTTCTTTTAGGAGTGGAACATTTCAGTGCTCCCCATGTTGGGTGCTAAGTCTGAGCTATTCGTAGTCCTACAGCGTGCTCAGAGTCTTAGCTATCCCAGTACTGTCCATGCCCCTTCTTGGATGTGAAATATGGTAAAATATGCTGGAAAAGAGTTTGCTCTGGTTGGCTTGACTACTTGACTAGCCTAAAGCTTCTGGTGGTTTTGTGTTTATTTCCATGAGGATGTGATTTGTGCAGTACTTGACTACACCTTTTTTTTTCCCAAGTATACCATGAGGAGTGTGTGTTGTGTGTACAACTGTGCTCTGTGGAAGTCCCTGCACAATGAAGCTGAAGGCAGATGTAGTCTGACAGAGCTGAAATAGAGTAGTTCTGCTGAAATTAAGTGAAGTCCCCTGGACTCTGGTAGGTTGGCGTGGTGGAACCTCCTGTGGTCCATTAGCACAGCTTGACTGGCAGGCCTCAGTGTTTTCAGCTGTGAGGTAGAAAGTGAACAAGCGTCTCCATCTCATCTGCATGCAAGTTGTACAGCTTGAACCTTCCCCGTGCACTTGCCCATATATTACAGCTTTTGTCTTCTCTTACTGGAACAGGGAATAAATATGAACAAGTATAAACACATCTCTCGTGGTGGGCAGTAGATTGGCAAAAGTATGGCCCTAAACAGTGGAATTGCACTGGTACCATGTCTGCAAGCTGGTGAGCCAAAGAAGCATGGCTCTGGATGTTCATTTGGGGGTCCACTTTTATCTGGAGCATGGAATGAATTGGTTTGATAGTAAAGTCACCTGCCTGAGAAGAGTGACTTTTCTGAGTCTGTGAGTGGTTACCTACAAAAACCTTAGGTTAACATTGCATAATACTTCAGTGCATCTGTAAATAGAACACAGTCTTCAAGAAAATAAGGTGTGTTCTGTAGAGAAAGGAAATGAAAATATTTAAGGGGAAAGAACATGTACATGGCTTCAGTGTGCATGGGTCTTTGCTAGCCCACAATCTAAGATCTGAGAAAGGAAGCATGATGGGCCTGCTGAAGCTTCACAGCAGGTTCACAAGCATTGGAATATAAATCAAACCACTTTAGTCTCTGTTTCCCAGGGCTGTTGGTAGGACAAATATTTTTCTAGTTACAGGATCGTATCAAGGAAGTCCAGAATCAGCAAAACCCCCTTATTTTGTGTACTAAAAACTGAAACTTGAGTCCTCATTGGCCCTGAGTTCTGACAGACTGCTGAGAGCAATTTCTCAGGAGGCATTACTCTGCCAAACCCAGCTTACTATGTGCCCTTTAGGATTCTGCTGATGCAAAGGCAGGAGAAGTCTGTCTAATTTATCTGGAGCCTGGCATCGTCACGGCCTCACCTTGCACCGGGAGACAGACAAGACTGCAAGGGCAGGGTTTTGAAGGTTCACCTAAGCAGGTTCACTTATTTTATTCTTTCCAGAAGTTTATCAAATGATTAACCTCCTCCAAGCTGCTGCTATGCCACAGGAAGATGAGGGATCTTGTTTTAAGCAATGGAAACCACCACTTTACCATCAGCAGTAAATTACCAAGCAAACTATGCTTACATAGTTCATAGATTCAGGGAATGTTTTGGGTTGGAAGAGACCTTAAATATCATCTAGTTCCAACCACTCTTCCATGGGCAGGGACACCTTCCACTAGACCAAGTTGCTCAAGGCTTTGTCCAGCCTGGCTTTGAGCACCTCCAGGGAGGAAGCATCCACAACCTCCTGGGCAACCTGTTCAGGGTCTCACAAGCCTCACTGTAAAGAATTTCTTCATAATATCCAGTCTAAAGCTACCCTCCTCAAGCTTCAATCCATTCCCTCTTGTCCTGTCACTACAAGTCCTTGTAAAAAGCCCCTGCATTCCCTTTGTGGAGTGAAAGGTTTGGGGTGCAAATTGGGCCAAGTGGAGTTAACATACCCTACCTGAAAGTCAAGTGGAGCGCAGTCAGGAGGAACTGGAATGGTGCCAGGGCTGATTTTGCCTTATCACCAATTATCTCAAATGTTTCTGCTTTGAGAACAAGATAGAAAAATGGTCAGTCTGGCTCGTAGACATACACTACACTGATTCCAAATGAATCCAGGAGCATCCATAGAAACAGCTTATACCAATCTAATTAAATCAATTTAGGAAGAGATTCAGTTAAATCAGTGCAATTTGTGTGTTCATAGATCAGTCTTCAAATCAGGAGAAGGTCTCTTGAGCTAATGAGGCGTAGCAGTTATTTACTTTGGGGTGCTGGGCACTGGTCATCAATTAGGAGTCATTAATAAACCCTGGCAATAAAGAGCTCAAGTCTCCCCAGTGACTAATGGGGGGCAGTTGCAGAACGTATTAGCACAGTGCTCTGCGTTGGTGTTTCTCTGCAAATCACTTATCTAACTTTGAGCATTACATAAAAATAATGCTTGCTGGTGACTGATGATGGGACTTGGAGGTTCCCCAGGAAGGAAGTATGTGGAAGGAATCCTCTGTGATTTCAGGATGGATGTAGTGGTGGTTTGGGTGAGGTTTTTTTCCACTTGCTACATAAAGCTTTATGTCTCTCTTTCTGGTCTTATTACCAGAACAAAAGCAGTAGCAGTTGAGCTCTTTCATGATCAAAGAGCCATAATTACAGTTTCACAAACCTGGGAAATGAGCAGTGAGATGAGGTTGACTGATGTGTCACCGGTATAAATCTAATCTAAGACACAAACTGAGGGAGCTGCCAGAAATACTGAAGCTTGGGAAATGCAACTTTAAAGTTATTTTCCAATGTTATTTTTTTTTTCCAAAAGGGAGGGGGGGGAAGGCAGTTTGTGTTTCCAGCAAACGAAAGCATTGATTTGGCAGACGGAGAATGTGAAATTATGTTGGCCCATGTCCATACCCCATTCCACTTCCACTGGAGGAGCTCTCCTGCGCTCTGCCGTGTGCTGCTGCCACATGACCTCGTCGTGCCGGGATGGGAATGACATCTACCACTCCTTACGGAGGTCTCCCTGAGAGCTTCACTTCACACTTGTGCCATCCGGAAGGATGCTGAAGATGCCCTTTTCTGCTAGAAACTTCCAAGTTTTCCCATAACACATGGGAGCAATCCTGGTTGCGAGTGGGGTCCATCTAGGATCGGGGTGCAGAGCTGGCACCCCTCCTATCTGGGAGCCAGCCTGCTGCCCTGTAATCTATCAGAACTGTATTAATCCCGCTAACACAGCCACCATCTGGCCCTGCTGCCGGGCCGGCTCGCAGGAGCCCCCGTGATGGATGGCCTGGGGAATTGATTAGTTGTTGTGTGAGACAAATGAACTGTTTTGGCAGAAAATACCAGAGGTCGCTGCGTGTGGTCAGGCACAAAGGCTGCTGAATTTTAAAGAGCTGCTTCCAGCATCCATTGCAAGGATGCCGCTCCGGAGCACAGATGACTTTTGAGACGAGCCCGGCAGCGCTCCGGAGCGCGGCTGGGGTTTTGGTCTCTCCCTTCAGCCTCGCTTTCGAGAATGCCAGCGCTGGAAATGGGCTCAAAGCCAGGGAGCTGTGGGAGTAGGCATCTTTGCCGCGTTGGGAGTCGCGGGCTGGTGCTGGCCTTGTGCCGCAGCCACCAGCTTTCGGGTGGCTGCGGCACAGATGTCTGTCACTCGCACAAACGCTGGGCCGTGCGATCCCTGCGGAAAAGCTGCCCTGGCCGTGAAGAGCCCACGCAGCCCGCAGCGTGCTCGGCCACGGCACGTCTCAAACAAAACACCTGCGGGTCCAGGCCAGCTGGGCTTTGGGGTTTTTTCAGGTCAGAGTTGTTTAGAAATGGATGCTCTTCTGGTGGTGTTGAGCAGACGAGTCCCTGACTTCAAGATGATTGCCAAGTTTATTGCTTCTGCCCTCTTTTGTTGTTCCCGGAGCAGTGACTCTTGGGGCTTTGCTTTGTTGTGCAGAGGCGCAGCGTGGCTCAGGCTTGCCTTCCTCTGGGAGAGTGTATCCTTCACCGGTGGCTTCTGTTTGGGTTTTCGCAGGCACCTTCTCTCCGGTGCCACCGCTCATCTACCGAAGTGCGTGAGGGAATTGGCTGACACATGTCTCGCAATGTCCCGGCTGCTCTCGGAGGACGGCAGTGAGTGTGCCGGCAACACTTCCCCCGGGATGGCCTGCCAGATCGAAATAAACTTGAGTTATGGATTTATTCAGCTTGTAAAACCTCAGCTGGCATAAATAATTGAGAAAGCAAAGGTTTGTCTGCAGCGCTTACCTCAGGGACCCGCTCCTGCCTCCCTCCCTCCCACCACCCTTTCTTATGAAAATGATCCCAGTTGCACTGATAGATAATAACAACACCAAGCAATTAAAAGCTATGGGTGGCTGGAGAGAGGAGAAAAGGTTCAGTTAATGAGCTTTTCCTCTTCCTTGTGCCCAGGAGAGCCTCAGAAGTGAGGAGGCGATTAAAGCGAAGAGATAATTATAGATTATGTGAAAATGGGTCCCTTGGGAGCCGAGGGCCTTGACATAAACAGCAAGTGTTGCAAGTGCCTCTCGGCTCCCCGCACGCTGCCGGCTCCGCTCCGCCACCTTCCCTCCCGCTCGCTCGGCAGCGCCGTGCCAAGCAGACAGGCGAAGCCACCTGTTAGCGGCACCCGGGGCCGCTCCGCGGCGAGCCCGCTGGGACCGGCCTTTGGACCAGCCCTGGGAAAAGGGGAGAGGACCTCCAAAGTAGCACCCGAACGCAGCCCTCTGCCCAGAGCTTTGTGCCGGAGGTAACCTGCCAGGGGGGAGGAGGGGAATGGGGCAAACCTGAAGAATGGTCTCTGTGCAAGGGTAGAATATCCGAATTTCAAGTCTCTTCCGTGCCCTTTTTCATGGCAGGCTTGGTGGCTGTATAGAAAGCAAAGGAGGTTTGCAGCATTTCAGGTAATCAGGATTTCCTTACTTCTTAACTGGCAGTAGAGCTTTTTTGTGAGCTGTTGAAAAACTGTTGGTTCAACACATCTTATGAAGAAAGCTTCTGAAAACTTAGAAGCCAGGGGAGAGAGAATTTGGTCTGAAGTTCTTCCATGTTATTTTATTCAAGGCTGGAAAAAGCCACTCTGTGTTACCTGCAAGCAACAGATATGCTTCAGCTCAACTTTGAATCAGTTAGCATCTTACCGGGAATGTGGAAGAGCAGAAGCAAATAGCCTCAGGCATTGAAGATGTATTAGCGAGGGGGAGAGGAGAAGCCATTCTGACCATCCTCAAGAGCAGATGTGAACACACTCACTGTCCTTACTGACAGTCAGGTGGTTGCTGACTTTAAGACTCGTTTTTAGCTCAACAGAAAGAGCCAGTGCTTACATTTCACACAATCTGACATGGAAGCAAAACTGCATCTGAGCCTTCCTTTTAGCTCCAGGTTTTAAAACATTTTGCACAGCTCCATGAGGTTGTGTTTCATCATCTTTGCCATGCTGTGTTGGTTTTTTTTCCCCCTGAAAATACTGATAGAAATGTTCTGGAGTTCCTACTCCCAACATTATCTGAGCAATATGTCTGCAGTGTCCCTTCTGTGTTTCTGATGTGCTTCTGTTTGCTTTTAGTCTGTTCCTACCAGTTTCTGAGCCGTGCTGCTGACTCTGCCAGGTTTTATATGGAGCAAAAATTCCTGCTAGGAACCAGTCTGATAAAAACACTGCATCCTTTTTGTTTTCTTATAGCTGCTACGGTGAAGGGATTATCCAATCCATGCACATGCACACATGTGAATTGAAGGTGGGGGGGAACCTTGTCTTGGAAGGTTTTCAAGCTATGTTTCTTGTATGTTCTGTATAGTCTTGAATGCAAAGTCAGTAAATGACAGCAACTTGTCTTCATTCCATTCATACCATTCAGGTAGAGCTTTTTCCTGATTACTGGTACTTCTGTACATCTGGATTTAACTCCTCTGAGCTCTTTCTCACTTTGCTTTCCTTGTTTTGGCACCCAGCTCAATCAGATTGTTTTAAATGTCTGGGGTGCAGCTTCCTATGACGGTTTTGTTTGCAGGTGAAATGTCTTTGTTGTGACTGTGGACTTCCCTCAAAACTATTCAGGAAATGGCTCATTCCCTTTGTTACTGTGTATAGAAAAGTTGGAGGTAGTACATGCTGGGTTTTTTTATAAGGGGTCATCAGGAACAGAGGAGTGGTTTAAAGCTTGAGAAATAAATGCAGAGTAGAGAGATGAAATTTCCCAAAACCTTATCTTCAGGTGAGGAAATTGCTATTCTGGATTAATTCCATTGTGGAGACTTCTGAAAGAAAAGTGGTTTTTTGGAAGTGGCATATAAAGAGCATTTGCAGAGGTTGTTATTCCAGAAAAGCTAAATCATATCCAAATAGCTTTGTCAGGTCATTTCCCCCTTACAGATGGTAATATACTTGGAAAAAGCCTGAAGAAGTCTTGTCTGGAGGCTGTGGTAGGAAGATCACCTAGGCTTCTGTGTCAGTGGAGTGCAGTCAGCTGCTTTATCACTGCTACCTACCTACCACAGAGTGGCTGGAGAGCAACCAGGCAGAAAGGGACCTGCGAGTACTGGTAGATAGTAGCTGAACATGAGCCAGCAGTGTGCCCAGGTGGCCCAGAAAGCCAATGGCATCCTGGCTCAGGAGCAGTGTGGCCAGTAGGACAAGGGAGGTTCTTCTGCCCCTGTGCTCAGCACTGCCCAGGCCACACCTGCAGTGCTGTGTCCAGTTCTGGGCTCCTCCAGTCAAGAGAGATGTTGAGGTGCTGGAAGGAGTCCAGAGAAGGGGAGCAAGGCTGGGGAGGGTCCTGGAGCACAGCCCTGTGAAGAGAGGCTGAGGGAGCTGGGGGTGTGCAGCCTGCAGAAGAGGAGGCTCAGGGCAGACCTCATTGCTGTCTGCAGCTACCTGAAGGGAGGCTGTAACCAGATAGGTTGGGTCTCTTCTGCCAGGCAACCAGCAACAGAACAAGGGGACACAGTCTCAAGCTATGCCAGGGGAGGTCTAGGCTGGATGTTAGGAGGAAGTTGTTGGCAGAGAGAGTGATTGGCATTGGAATAGGCTGCCCAGGGAGGTGGTGGAGTTGCCATCCCTGGAGGTGTTCAAGCAAAGCCTGGCTGAGGCACTTAGTGTCATGGTCTGGTTGACTGGTTAGGGCTGGGTGCTAGGTTGGCCTGGCTGATCTTGGAGGTCTCTTCCAACCTGGTTGATTCTATGATTCTGTGATACTGATACCCCTGGTGCTGCTGGGAGGTGGTGGAGATGGTGGTGCCTGGGCTGACTGGGTGGCATCACTGCCAAGCATAGAGTACACTGTCTGAGCTCATAGCTGTGAGACGAAAAATCATCCAGGATCTCCCTAGCAAGGAGAGACAGAACTCTGCTTCAGTGCTGTGGAAGAGTGATCTGTAATAACTTATGTGTGTGTGTAGCTCTGCAATGGGGGGAAAGGCTGCTGGAAGCAGGTTCCTGTGCAGTGTTGTCAGAAAAGCAGCTTCACCCAAAAGGCTGCTCTGCTCTCAGCGGCCGAGGGTGTGCTTGAGTGGTTGGACTAACAAAGTAGGACTGGAGGGACTTTGCAGCGTATCAAATCAGCCCTTGTTAGTAGAAGCAGGCATGTCTCATGACCTCCATCATGAATCTGTCAAGCTCCATCTCAAGCAGTGCAAGCTTTTGCCCTCTCTAATCCCACCATGAGATTCTTTTTTCCCCGGAGTTCAGAGTAATTGCAGCTAAAGCATGCAGTGATCTGTTCCCTAGGAGCTTGTGTGCAGTGAGCAGACAAGATCTCCAAGTGCGGTCTTGAAAGACTGATCAAGAAATTAGAAGGTTTCTGTAATGGCCACAGGCCTAAATGTGGAGTGTGAGATCTCGTGCAGCACCCAGCTCGTTCCTGGAAAGGCACAGCTCAGTTGTTTGGAAGGCCTGCATGCATACGAAGAAAAAGGGGTGTGCAGGAGAAAGGTGCTACTAAAGGGGCAAGGTGAGAGAGAGGTCAGAGGGAGTGACTGCTTTGAGGTAAGCAGCACACTGCTGCTGGAGCTGAGTGTCAGCACTTCTTCCTACCTTTTACTGGCTCTGAGGAAGGAAACAGATTCTTGAAGTCTGAATAATTTGAGTGTAGCTTGGTAAGTTAGGTACATAACAGTAAAAGATGATGCCAGAGCTGTGTTGTGGAGCTCTGCCTGCTCTGAAAGGAGAAAGGGAAGTGGTCTTGTTGGTATTGGTGTTGTCATTTTGGGGATTACAAGGCAAAGAACATCACTTTTGCTCTATAACCCATTGCTTAGAAATGCAAGTAACATTTAGATTCTATTTTTCCTTCCACTGATATTCTTTAGGCTGTGAAGTTCAAGAGTGGTGCAGATGCACAGGAAGAAACTTTTGGCATGGGGGAGGCAGTTCTCAAACTACCCCATGACATTACCAAGGATGCTCAAAAGGCTCACAGCAGAACAGCCTTCTTACTTGGTCTGACCTGTTCCAACAACCTCCTGCTTTAGTGAGGAATTTCCTTTGGGCCTTTCAGGTCTGAGTTCTGCTGAACATCCAGACTGCCTTAAGTTGAGGTGATTGAAAACTGAGGATGTCATGAGAGGCAACTCCTTGGTGCTTAGCTCCTGTGGAGCTGCCAGGTCTCCTAGCCATGCAGATGGGATCACTTGAACTATAGTTCTCATGTGGAAACTAGAGAAAAAAAGGATAGCATGTGGTTTTCTGCTTTACTTTCAGACAAACAAGGACCTCTTTTCTTTACTCCTTACTGGCAACACAGTTGTGTATCTGTACTTAAAGGTGTTGTAAAGGTGCCTGGTGCTAGTATGGCACAGCCCCTTTCCACTGAAAAATCTGCTGCATTGGAGTAAGTAACTTTCCAGCATGGACTGGAGGGCAGTTGTACTTCCTCAGCAATACTGGTGCCAGTAACTTCCCATCATTAAATACATGAGTGTAGATTTATACAGCAAGATAAAAATGTCTTGGTCCTGCTCTGTCCTTTCCCTAAAGATTTCTAACACTTGCTATTTTAGCTGCTGCAAAGCACCATGGCTCCAGTCACTCACACAGAGCTCTCCTGTAATGCTTGAAGAATCTTTGAAAGGTCTGAGCTTCGTTAGAAGTTCTGTTTAGCTGGCAGAAACACGAGTTTTACTGCATCTGAAGCCAGGGTATTGCTTCTGGCTCTAGAAGCAGCTATGGTGTAACTCAAGCAGCAGTGACTCCACAACTCAGATCTTTCTGCTGCAAGCAGGCCTACCTGGCACAGAGACATGCTGGTCCTTCCACATGCACCAGCCTGCTGCTCAGAGCAGAGGTTGTGGTCAGGTTTTGCCTTAACACTGTCAAGACAAAAAAGAGGAGCAGATTTGGGTCACTCACAGGCTGGCAAAGACAAAGTAAAGGCCTGTCCTCAGATTCCAAAGACAAACACCAAAGATTTCACAAATCCCTAGGCAACTACTTACCAAAGAGTAGCCAATAATAGCAGGCACCTGTTTGAAGGCCACCAGGAGAATCTATTTGCCCACTGTGCACCCTTGCACACACAGAATACTGAGTTGTACAGCTTGTCCTTTAGAGAGGCCAAGAGATGAATGGGTTAAAGTGCAGGGTACAGTGGAAAAAGGGCTTGGGAAAGGCTGACAAATATGTCCATCCAGCTGCAGGAAATCCTTAAGCTACTGAGCTTCTGCAAGTGGGAGGATCCAGCTGGGGACAGATTGTTTTGCATGTGTGCTATATCATCTTATTCTTTCTCTAAAACACCTTTAGTGGCCACTGTCTGAGATGGAGAGCATAAGAAGGGTCTTTGGCCTAACCCAAAGTGCCTGTTACAAGTTTCCATAGCAAGGAGAAGAGGAGCTTTAGCCTCTTAGATCTTCTGTGGAATTTATGATTGATATCAGGACCTGGATATGGTTTTTGCTGGGTGAATTTATAGACTTGTTGCAGCAGTTCACAGGAGTAAGCTGGCTTTTGCCCTGGCATAACACTGTTAAAACCAACCCTTGTTCTCTAAGAAACAAGATCTTCTGTCTCTTGGGAGGGAAAGTCTCACTGTTCCTCTGTGTGTGCAGTATGTGCTATATCAGATGCCTGTTTTAAGTCCAGTGATGGTACTGGAATGTCTGTAGCAGAGTTAGAGCCTATGAGGTGCACGTGGCCTTTGTGTTGTGCGTAACAGGGTGCTTCTTTTGGTTTTGTTTCCTGACTAGGGAAGAAGACAAGAACATTTTTGATTACTGCAGAGAAAACAACATTGACTACGTAACCAAAGCCATTCGATCCAAAACAGTGGATGTGAATGTCACAGATGAGGAGGTATGGAGAAAAAGATTAAAAGACCACTGATCTTGCCACTCCATCTCAGAGTTCCCTGGTTAGGATTGGAGCAAAACTGGAAGTGGGTAGATTCAGATTGGATGTTAGGAAGAAGTTCTTCAGCATGAGGGTGGTGAGACACTGGAACAGGCTGCCCATGAAGATGGTAGAAGCTCCATCCCTGGAAGTTTTTAAGGCCAGGCTGGATGAGGCTCTGAGCAACCTGATCTAGTGTGAAGTGCCCCTGCCCATGGAGAGGGATGGAACTTGATGATCCTCAAGGTCCCTTCCAGCCCTGATAATTCTGTGATTCTAAGGTGTTACCACAACTGGACAAAGGCTTGGTCACTGAGACAGAGGTAATCTACCTGAAAATAACTTTCTCCTGGATTTCTGGCTGTACTGACTGTGATGCTGTAGCACATCAGAAACTTCCTTTCTGTCTTATTTTCAGCAATGTCAGCAACCAGTTGTGGAATAAGATCTTCTGAATGCCTTCCTTTCCCCACCAGTACACTAGTCATGGTCAAATAGAAGTGGGAAGTGAGGGAAATGTTTTGTGGGTTTGTTTTTTTTTAATTTCTAACATGCTATCAGCTTTTCATAACTCCCAGGAAGAGGGCAGATGACTGACACTGCTTTTCCAGCTTCATAAGAATCCCACCGCTGCCAGCGGTTCTTGCACATCCAAAGCAGGGCAGTGAAGCTGGCGAAGGGTCTCGAGCACAAGTCTGGTGAGGAGCAGCTGAGGGAACTGGGAGTGTTTAGCCTGGAGAAAAGGAGGCTGAGGGAATACCTCCTCATTCTATACAGCTCTCTGAAAAGAGGTTGTAGTGAGGTGGAGTCTGTCTCTTCTCCAAAGTAGCAAGCAATAGAACAAGAGGACATGACCTCAGGTTGTTCCAGGGGAGAATTAGACTGGACCTTAGGAAAACTTCTTCCCTAAAAGGGTTGTCAGGCCCTGGAACAGTCTGCCCAGGGAAGTAGTGGAGCCTCTGTCCCTGGAGGGATTTGAAAGCTACGTAGATATCTACGAGGGACATGGTTTAGTGGTGACCTGACAGTACTGGCATAACAGTTGGATTTGATGGTCTGAAAGGTCTCTTGCAACCTAAACAATTCTATGTTTCTGTGGAAAGCAGTGACATGCTCCAGTCTTTCTCTGCTCATCAAACTTAAAACACCATTCCCCCACAGGAAGACAGTACAGACATTGCCAGAAACCTCTCAAGAAGAAAGGATTGTGAGTTGGCTTGATGCTTTCCTTGGTAAAAATAAACACTTGTAGACAGCTTCCTGCTCATCCTTCAGGGGAGGCAGCAATGCCAGCTTTGCCGCCTTGGCTTCAGTGCTTGCATGCTGCCACCTAGCCCTGCTCGTGGTCCAACATCCCTACAGCTCCTCCTGCCCACTGCTCTTCCAGCACATTGTGTTGGGGTGAACAGATGAAGTGCTTACACATTCATAGACTGAGACGCCACAAATTCAGTTGGGTTCTCGTGTAGCTCTAAGCAGATTTCTGCCCTCTGAGCCATGACAGCCCCGGCTGGGGCTCTGAATGCTGATGGCAGGGCCTTTTATTATTAATCAGGACTTCATGTGATTAATTTCCAGAGGAGAGAAGGGGAGGATGTTCACTATCAGGGCTGGAATTTCACATCATAAATTCAATGAACTGAAACTGTCATGTGCCACACGGTGGCCACAGCAGCACCAATGCCGAGCTGCATCTCCTGCCGGTCACAGGCTGCAGAGGTAAATGTCATGGAGCAGTCCCACAGAACATGGCTGAGTCCTCTCGTTAACAAAACCTCCTTTTTGTGATCACACCCTTGCAGTAAGTGTGTAATAATAATATCACATTAGCATTATGTCCTTTCTACTGGCATTATGCTCTTTGTTATTTAGCAGGAAGCTTGTACCTTCCTTTGTGGCCAAGAAACAAACGTGCTCATTTTCAGCCAAAGGAATCTGGGGGTTGTTTGGATTTTTTTAAATCAAAATATTTGGTGAAAAACTACTGAAATATTTCTGTGCTCTAGCCAAAAAAAAAAAAAATATATATATATAAAAAAATGTTTAGAGGCAGATCTGAAAACTGCCAGGTGGCATCCTCTCTGAGCGTTATCCACAAGTCTCTGCTGCTTCTGAACTAGTAGGCACTGCAGAGTGTGGAACTAAACCCCTGCCTACTTCTGAAGGGCTCGTGGGAAGATTCCCACTGGGGTTAAAGTCCCACATAGATGAAATGCCCACAGCTGCTGTGATTTTTGGCTTGCCCAGCAAGTGCTCAGTCAAGGAACCAAGATCTTTTTTAAGGTAAATGCTGAAGAAAAGTGTGGATGAGGCACTTAGTGCCATGGTCTAGTCGATTGGATAGGGCTGGGTGCTAGGTTGGACTGGATGAGCTTGGAGATCTACTCCAACCTGGTTGATTCTGTGATTCTTTAGCATTGACTCTAGCTGGCCAGTCTGGTCTGAAACAAAACAAAATAACCTACCAAACCCAAAAATCTGAAAGAATGACTTAGTTAATGATACTTTAAGGAGCTGAAACCATTGGCAGTGTTGTTTGGTATCCAAACCTGTTCTTCACACTCCGGGAAGATAGCTTATTGTCCAATATCATGCAGGTTGATTGAAGCTTTAGAACCCATTTTAGACTAGACATAACCAGAGCGAGCTTTTGGTGGAGGGAAGTGCATGCAAGCATAATCTTGTCATTTTTATTAACCACTGTAGTGTTATGTGTGAACACATCCTGCTGCATCCGAAAGATGCCTCTCCTCATCCTCTGAACTAACTCACCGTGTCAGGCTTGTGCTGTAAATGCATATAAATGTAAAATGGCAGGAAGGCTAACTACAAAGAGTTAACTTGCTGTGAAACAACATCTTCCAAAGCAGCAAACTGTCTTATGCTCAACTGCAAAGGCACTTGGCTTAGCCTTTCTTTGTACAGCAAAGATTTGACTGAGGTTGGTGGTGTTTAGGTTGTATTGCTGTGTGATGTGTTAGTGCTGTCTCTGATTGTATCCTCTCGTTTTGTGCAAGCCTGAAATAAGTGAACAAAAAGAGGCAATAAATTCATAGGTAATGGTTTGGGTTGGAAGGGACCTTAAAGATCACCAGTTTCAACTCCCATGCCGTGGGCAGAGACACCTTCTGCTAGACCAGCTTGCTCAAGGCCTCATCCAGCCCAGCCTTGAACACGTCCAGGGACAGGGAGGCATTCACAGCCTCCCTGGGCAAGCTGTTCCAGTGTCTCACCGCCTTCACTGTAACAAATTTCTTCCTAATCTCCAGTCTTAAATCTGCCTTCCTCAAGCTTCAGTCCATTCCCTCTCATCCTATCACAACAAGCCCTTGTAAAAAGTCCCTTCCCATCTTTCTTGTAGGCCCCTTTCAGTTACTGGAATGCCACATGGGAGACGTGGGGACTGTTTACGAGGTCTTGTAATGACAGGATGAGGAGTAATGGGTTTAAACTGGAAGAGAAGAGATAGAGACTAGATGTTAGGAAGAAGTTCTTCACAGTGAGAGTGGTGAAACACTGGGACAGATTGCCCAGGGAGGTTGTGGAAGCTCCCTCCCTGGAGGTGTTCAAGGCCAGGTTAGATGGGGCCTCGAGTGAGCTGTTCTAGTGTGAGATGTCCCTGCCTATGGCAGGGGGTTTGAACTGGACGATCCTTGAGGTCACTTCCAACCTAAACCATTCTATTCTATGATTCTGTTCTGTGACATGGCCTTGAACACCTTCTGGAAGAACAAAACCATAAAATGAGATCAAGCCAACTTACAGAAAGCAAAAACATTTCAGAAAGGGTAGTAGAAGTCTCTGGGGTTTGGAGAGCTGCACTTGGCAACTCCCAGAACAGAGGTAGTAGAAATAAAGGTCTTCATGTAGAGCATTTGAGCCAACCTACCTGCTAACAGTTTGGATATGATAAACTTCAATTTGGAATTAAGCAAAGACTCTAATGACACTAATCATGTAGAAGCTTCCATTTACTGTGCCTAAATTGCCCAGAGTTCAAGAGAGGAGCTGGCATTCACTTAGAAGCAGGAGCAGAGACTAAACCCACCTGTTTCTCTTAGGTCCATCAGCAGGACTAATGAAATCAGAACTGAACTGTGGCCGTGAAGTGGCTGCAGGCAGCCACGTCCTGCTGGTGTGGATTTCTTGCTGCCTTTTGGAGAACTCCATTTCTTCAGCTTTTAACAAACCAGGCACTGCTCAAAAGCATCCCTGAGTTGCTTCTATAATCATGCCAAGGGCTGAGGAGGTTGTAAACAGGGAAATTGTTTTGGATTGTTGGAGGAGCCCCAGTAAACAAAACGTGGTACCTGTGTGCAGTAGTTAAGCCCTTGCCAGAACTTTAATGAAAGGCATCTCAAATGATGCTCTCTCAGTCCCCAGTCCTCATGTGTTTGAGACAGCATGTGCCAAATTACTGCCAGCTTGCCAAGGAAAGGACAGGGTGGGGGGGAAATGGGTCTGAAGAAGGATCACATGCTTCTGGATTTACAGGCTTGCTCCCATTGGACAGCACTTGCCCAAGTGTTTCACAGCTCTGAAAGTGATTGACTTCCAAATCACAGCTCAAGTTTGCCTGTATAATTGCCACAATGGCTCTTCCTTTCACTGTTTTTACTGTCACAGGGGGATGCAGCCTTTAAATATCTCCTCTTAATTACCAGTTATAGAATGCTTGCCACAAGTTAGAGTGGCTCTCATTGCCATACAGCCATTACAGCTGCAAACAGCATGCCTAGAAGGGTGGCTTAATATTGTAGCACATCCATTCAGTTTGGCTTTGTTCTGCTCTTTCTCTGCACCGGCTAATTGATGTGAAAATCATTCCCATCCGTTTGTCTGCTGAGACTCAGTATATCTGAGACAAATCCCTGTCCTGTGCTTTGTTTGTGAACACCCTGTGACTTGGAGCTGAGCAAAATTGATGTGCTGTTGGCTTGAGGAACTGCTGCAGAAGCTGGCCAAGCTGGCAGCGGTTAGCCAGGCGAAGCACAGAAGATTTAAGAGGCAGGGGTAGTGCACTGGAGCTATTTTTGTGCTCCTTTTTTTTAATGTTAAATACCTCAAAGGCAGGGGAAAATGCATCCTCTTAAGTAGCTTCTGTAACAACTGTTGTGTTCGAATAGCACGGAGGGAGTAGGAGTACCTTGGTGTTTGACTGCATTCGGTCAAGACCTCACTACTGCAATGCTTTCCTCTACCAAATTATTCACATTGCTTTGAATCTCTCACTGCTTAATGGCACAGTTGTATGGGAAGTGTTTTGGGAAAGCTCAATCTGTGGCTCCTAAGATTTCTGCCGTGTTATTTAAGCACTCCAATACATGTTATATGCTGATACAAAGCAACAGCTGTGCGGACTAGAGAATTTTTCAGCCTGCATAGATGATGCACAGAAAGAGTTGGATTATGCAGAGTTTGTCTCATTGCTAAGATTTAAGGAAGATGTGGCAAACAAGTGGGCTTTGTAGCTGTGTACCTGCCCAGGTACATTGGCTAGACCTTCTCAGAGTTTGAATTTGCCTGATGCTGTGCAAACAGTAGTGTATATTCCCCTGTTTTAAATACAAGTTTCTTAGTAATTATTGTTGTTGTAGTATTAGTAGGCTGAGTTTCTTCTGCAGGTGTTTTCACTTGCCCATGAAATGGTGTGTTCTTGCACAGAAGGTCTCCCAAGTCCCCTACACTATGTTTAGGGTGTAGCATGCTGCAAGGATGCAGCCCTTTCTTGGGTGGAACGTGTCAGCCTTTTAATAATGCACAATTACAATGCAGAGCCATTTAAGGCACTAATTGGAAAATATTGTATCCATTTAGAATCACAGAGAAAATATATAGGTAAGCAGAGTGTAATTACCCAAAGTGGAGCTGGCCCTGGGCTTGAAATCCATACTCCTGCGAATAGCACGAGGAGATTTTTAATGACTGTAGGTGATCAGGCTTCAGTTTCTTGTCCTGTTCCAAAGGTAACACTTGCAGCAGAACCAGCTTCTCAACGTCATGGCCGGGGACCAGCTGCACAGTGCTGCAGTGTCTCTCTGCTGGCAGAACTGGCAGCACCTGTGCCTCCTAAACTTTTGGGTTTCCTTCGTTGCTCTCAGCCAAATTCAGCACCAGTACAATGAGATTCTGCTGGTCCAGAGTCAACGACGTATTCTAGCTACTAACCTGTGGATTTTGATCGAAAGGATGGCAACACCTTTATTTTGTAGTGTAATTGCACTTGTCTGAGTACCATGTTATTCCTCTACACGTACATCAAGAAAGAGGAATCATCTGTTGAAGTATTTATTGCTAGTTGTACATCTTTCAGGTGCTGCTTCTTTCTCCTGAGCTCAACACGAGGAAGAGCTGCTTTACTGTAAGGGTCATGGAGCACTGAAACAGGCTGCCCAGAGAGATTGTGGAGTCTCCTGCTCTGGAGACTTTCAAGACCCATCCAGATGCATTCCTGTGTGACCTGAGCTACATTCTCTGGTCCTGCTCTGGCAGGGGGAGTGGAATCGATGATCTGTGGAGGTCCCTTCCAACCCCTAACATCCTGTGATCATGTTTGTATTTGTCCAACTGAAATCCTAAGTGTCAGCAATCCAGAAATGAGTTAAGGATTTTCCCATGTTTATCAATTGTTTCAAATTCTTCTCTTTACCCCATTTAGGCTTTGATAATGGCATTGAGCACAGGAACATTAATCATTAAATGACCCACGGATGTCATCAGTGCTTTCATGGAAAGCCATTGTCAGAGAATTCATTCTGATTCAAGGTTAATTAGTGTAACATTAAAATTATGTGTTACAAAAATTAATTACTTGCTGGGTCAAAAAGTGTGTTAAAAAGCATAATGCCTTGAGCCTGAGACCACATTTCCTAGCTCAGAACAGCTTAGAATCGTAGTCAGGGTTGGAAGGCACCGCAAGAACCCAACCCCAGAAATTTGGTTTAACTTTCATATACCACATCCCACATCCTTGACAGGCAGAAGGAGCTGACCTTCCATTGCTTCCCCTTCCGTGGTGGCAGAGACATGCAGAGAGACTTTAGAATCACAGAATGGTAGGGACTGAAAAGGATGTCTGGAAATCATCTAGGCCAATGTCCCTGCTAGAGCAGGGTTACCCAGATCAGGCTGATCAGGATTAGGATGTTCAGGTGGGTTTGGGATCTCTCCACAGAAAGAGACTCCAGAACCTCTCTGGGCAGCCTGCCCCAGTGCTCTGGCACCCTCAAGGAAAGCTTTTCCCTAATGTTCAGGTGGAACTTCCTGTGTTCTACTTTGTGCCTGTTGCATCTTGTCCCATTACTGAAAAGAGTCTGGCCCCATTGTCTTTTCACCTGCCTTTTAGATATAGATGAGCATTGATCAGGTACCTTCTCAGTTTCCTCCAGGCTGAACAGCCTCTCAGCCTTTCCTCCTCAGAAATTCTCCAGTCTCTGATCATCTTCATATCCCTGTGCTGGACTCTCTCCAATAGTTCCTTGTCTGTCGTGACATGAGGAGCCCAGTGTGTGTAGAGGCTTGTAGAAAGGGGGTGGGAAGAGAACCAGAGAGCTTTTGGACAGGCTGGAGGCATGGATGCAACAGCCCATATTGCAGAGCTGAAAGGGGACTGGCATGGGTGCTGCCAGCCCAGACAGCCAGTTGTAATCTTCTGTTGCAGCAGAGACAGGGCCTGTGGGTTCTGTGTTTTGGACATACTGGAGGAATTAGCTTTTGGGGACTTGGTGTCTGGGTGACCTAGGCAGCATTGAAAATCTTAGCCCTTACTCTGTGATCCTTTGCTCCCATAAAAGCCAGAGGCATCAAAATCCCAAGGCTGTACTAGAGAAGGAATCATGGCACGGATCCTGCTTTCCATGCTTTGCTGCTTTTCTCCCTTGGATGTTTTGCTGGGTGCTGGTTTTGATGCCAAACAAATGAGACATTCAACATTTCAGTGTTTCTAACCTTGGTCTCCAAGTCCAAATCGGGAGCAGTAGTATGTTACAAACTGATACTGGGGTGGTTTTTCAAAGCCTGGGTTAATTTTGTTAATAGTGCTTAATACTTAAGGCAGTGTTTCTCTGTGGGGATCCATTAATTTCCTCCTGGATGTTGCAGGGCCGGGCTCTGCTCCACTGGGCGTGCGACAGAGGACACAAGGAGCTGGTTTCAGCACTCTTACAGCACGCTGCTGACGTTAACAGCCAGGTAAGAAAGGAGCAACAAGTGGAATTTGTGATATGTTGTTACCTAGCCCCCCCAAACAAATGTTTCATATGAAGCTGGATCCTTCCAAAGCTCCACAGAGACTCCAGAAGAGCACTTACCATGGAGAGCACTTACCATGGAGAGGAACATCCAAAGGAAGGTAACCTGGGAAAACCAGCAGAATCTAGCTGGCTGAAATCCATCTTCATAAGGGCCCTTTTCCACTTCTTCCAGAAACTTCCTCCTGCAGTGAAGTTCATGGAATTGACAGGACTAGAGGAAATGGTTTCAAGGTGCATCAGGGGAGGTTCAGGCTGGATGTTAGGAATTATTTCTTCACTGAGAGGGTTATCAAACATTGGCATGGTCTGCCAAGGCAGTGGTGGAGTCACCATCCCTGGAGGTGTTTAAGCAGTGTGTGGACCTGGTGTCTGGGGACATGGTTTAATACTGACCCTTCAGTGCTGGATCAGTGGTTGGATTGGATGAGCTTTGAGTTCTTTTCCAGCTGGATACATTCTGTGATTCTGTGACTGTGGCTTCCAATGTGACCATGCTGCTGATGGCAAGAGAGGCTTCTTGTGTATGAGATGTTCAGTAGCTTCCCACATGAAGTGTGTTCTCCAGTGTGTTCTAACACCCCACTTACAGCAGAACCTTATGGACTAGTGGAAAGAGAACCTTGTCTTTGCTTAGCATGAAAGCATCCCAGAAATGTCTGGGTTTGGCAGAGCACACCACGAGGGTTGGTGCTGCTTCAGGTTACATTATGGTGAGCATCTTACACCTGCAGCAGGATCTCAGTGCAGACTGAGGGCAGAGTCGAATGGCTTACGCCATTTCCAGCCTCACATACCCACTTCACCTCCTTTTCTGGCAGAGTTTGACTCAGAGTCATTTCAATTGGAAAAGACCTTTAAGATCATCACGTCCATTATCTAACTCTACCAAATCTGGTGCTAAATCATATCCCTCAGCACCACATCTCTGTGTCTTTTAAACATCTCCTGGGATGGCAATTCAGCCACCTTCCTGGGGAGCCTGTTCCAGTGTTTAAGAACCCTTTCAGTGAAGACTTTTCTTCTAATATCCAACCTAAACCTCCACTGTCACAATTTGAGTCCATTTCCTCTTGTCATAGCAATTGTTTCTTGGGAGAAGAGGCCAACACCCCCTTCACTACAACCTCCCTTCAGGTAGTTGTAGTGAGCAAAAAAGGTCTCCCCTCAGCAGCCTTTTTTCCAGGACCAAACAATCCCAGTTTCCTCAGCCACTCCTCACAAGACCTGTTCTCTAAACCCTTCACCAGATTCGTTGTCCCTCTCTGGACCCTCCCCAGCACCTCAAGGTCTTTCTCATAGTGACTTAACTGGACATAAAGCAGGTTTTTTAGCCCATGTAGTGGCCAAAGCTTAACTAGCAGCAGTTTTGGAGTACCTTAATAGACCAAGCTCTGAACTGCATAGGTTCAGCAGCTGCTTTTCAAGTGGTTCTTTGCAGCCAGCCAGCCTGGCTCTGCCTGTGTTCACGAGTCACTGCTCCTGGGTTTGTCAGCTTGCTGTAATTAAGGGCTGACCTGTGTAAGTGCGATCCTGTTGGGCACTAATTGTCCAATGTATTTATGTCACGCTGTGATTGACTGCTCCTTACCACTGTGGCACTTCTTGGCTTTGCACTCCTGACCAGTCTGGAGGTAGACACACCTCTGCCGAAGAGTTTGCTACCTCTTACTGGTGAGGTCTTAAGCAGCCTTGCGATACATGCCTCAGGAATTCGAGAGCCTGAGGGCTTCTCAGCTCATCTGTAGTGTTCACTGCCTCCTAACAGCTGCATTGGTATTTACACGTGGGCAAAGTGCTAGAAAAGTCTTTCTTGCCCTTGCCTGGCCAGAATTGCTGGTGGGATGGGTATTAGGAAGCACAGCAGCTCAGTAGCTGATGAGACATCTTCATGCTTACACCTCAGGGATTTCTGTTCTGAGAGATTTTATGAGAGTTTCTCCTTATGCAGAAAAGGGGCAGGGGAGCCAGTACAAATGGGGGGCTTTGTGTGCCCCACTGTCAGACTAAACCATCACTCAGCACTGGGCAGGCCACAGCTTGAGTGCTGTGTCCAGTTCTGGGCTCCTCCATTCAAGAGAGATGTTGAGGTACTGGAAGGTGTCCACGGAAGGGCAGCAAGGCTGGTGAGGGGCCTGGAGCACAGCCCTGTGAGGAGAGGCTGAGGGAGCTGGGGGTGTGCAGCCTGCAGAAGAGGAGGCTCAGGGCAGAGCTCATTGCTGTCTGCAGCTACCTGAAGGGAGGCTGTAGCCTCCCTGGGTAGGGTTGGTCTCTTCTGCCAGGCACCCAGCAACAGAACAAGGGGACACAGTCTCAAGTTGTGCCAGGGGAGGTCTAGGCTGGATGTTAGGAGGAAGTTGTTGGCAGAGAGAGTGATTGGCATTGGAATGGGCTGCCCAGGGAGGTGGTGGAGTCGCTGTGCTTGGAGGTGTTGAAGCCAAGCCTGGCTGGGGCACTTAGTGCCATGGTCTGGTTGGTTGGCCAGGGCTGGGTGCTAGGTTGGGCTGGATGAGCTTGGAGGTCTCTTCCAACCTGGTCGATTCTATGATTCTCTGATTTCAGTCAGGGCTGAGTGATGTTCAAGGTGCACATGGGAACAGCTTTGTCTTGAAATCAGGGAGAAGTGAGATCAGACACCTACCCACCCCATTTGCCCTGGCAGCCAAGGACTGCTTCATCTGGAGCACTGTTCTGCTGCAGCACTCTGAAAAATCACTTCTCTGTGATGCTGTGGTGGTGAAATCTGACTCTTAGAAGAAAAGACTGAAGGGAGAGTCATCTTTTTTTTTTTTTCCCATGACATTAATTTTCTGTTAAATTTTTCTTCTCTCTTTTTATTTTTGATGCATTGCACATTTCCTAACCAGATTATTTTTGGCCAGTAACAAAAGGTTAATAATAGCCATAAAAAAAAAAAATCAATCTTTGAATATTTTTTTTCCTCCCCACCAAGGTAATAAAGGAGAATTTCTTATGAAGGTCTCTGTTCACCTGGAGGTGTGTTCCCAGAGAAAGCAGACACATTTTTATTCTCAGCCAGATATAAATTGCAGAAGCATTTCAAGACTTTGTGACCTAATGTTTATTTCTTTTTTTTTTGGATCCTTACCCTGTAAGAATTCACAGCCAAGAGCTGCAGGAATTTTAAGAGAAACTAGAAAAAGAATGGAGGAGTGGGGGGGGGAAAGTCTGGCTTCCTAGGAGGCCATGCACTCCACAGCACCTGCTATTAGACACTCCCAAGCACACTGTCAGTTACTGCATGAGGTTCAACAAGAGCAAGTTCCTGCAGCTGGCTTGAGGCAATGCCAAGAACAAATCCAGCCTGGGCAGTGAGTGGCTGGAGAGCAGCCCTGAGGAGAGGAACTTGGAGGTGCTGGTGGAGGAGAAGCTCAACAGGAGCCAGCAGTGTGCACTTGCAGCCCAGAAAGCCAAGCAGAGCCTGGGCTGCAGCAGAAGTGTGGCCAGCAGGGCCAGGGAGGTGATTCTCCCCCTCTACTCTGCTCCGCTGAGACCCCACCTGGAGTACTGCATCCAGTTCTGGAGCCTCCATTCCAAGAGGGATGTGGAGATGCTAGAGTGTGTCCAGAGCAGGGCCAGGAGGATGCTGAGAGGGCTGCAGCAGCTCTGCTGTGAGCACAGACTGAAAGAGTTGGGGCTGTGCAGGCTGGAGAAGAGGAGGCTCCCAGGTGACCTTGTTGTGGCCTTCCAGGATCTGAAGGGGCCTACAAAAAGGCTGGGGAGGGATATTTCAGGATATCAGGGAGTGGCAGGACTGGGGGGAATAGAGCAAAGCTGGAGGTGGGGAGAGTCAGCCTGGAGGTGAGGAGGAAGTTGTTGAGCATGAGAGTGGTGAGAGGCTGGAATGGGTTGCCCAGGGAGGTGGTTGAGGCCCCATGGCTGGAGGTGTTTTAAGGCCAGGCTGGCTGAGGCTGTGGGCAGCCTGCTCTAGGGTAGGGTGTCCCTGGGCATGGCAGGGGGTTGGAACTGGCTGCTCCTTGTGGTCCCTTCCAACCCTGACTGATTCTGTGATTCTAATGGGCTGTCTGTAAGGAAGGATGGGTTAAAGGTGAGGGAGTCTCTGGTGACTTAGAATCAACAGTGATGTTACTTCAGAGTGATGTGCTCTTCTGGGCTTCCCCTTCACAGGCAGCACCTCTGCCAGAGCTGGGCTTGCAGGCAGCCTCTGTGACCTCCACCCGTTGCTCAGGTGCTTTTCTCTCCTGTTCAGTTTTGAGCAGTACCTATAGACAGGCAGCAGAAGAGGATGAGTTGGGGATTGTGAGGGTTATGAGCAGGTAGTGAAGGAGAGAGATGGCATAGGGTTTTTTTAGTTGCCTGTGTTTCAGTATGCTTCTAACAAGTTAGTCAAACAGCATGACAGATTTATGCTCTCTTACATTACCTTTTTAATAAAGGCTCTTCCATCTTGGCTGTCTTGGAACATGCTAAAGGATTTAGCTGCCCTGAGCAGGCAAGGATGGTGCTGTTCTGGATCAAGTCATCCTGGTTCCCTGTGCCTGTAGATAAGCTTCAGTCACTTTTGATGCCTTGTTTTAGTCATCTGTTGTCCAAGTACTCAGAGTCTCTGGATCATAGAATCATAGAATCAACCAGGTTGGAAGAGACCTCCAAGCTGATCCAGTCCAACCTAGCACCCAGCCCTGTCCAGTCAACCAGACCATGGCACTGAGTGCCTCATCCAGGCTTTTTTTGAAGACCAGGATCAGGAGGCTCTTGCTGCTAGAGTTAACTTACTGCTATTTGCTGATAACCAGGAGCAGCAGGAGAGCTCACCTGGCTCTGCTTATTCCTCTAGCATGCTCAAAACCACTTTAATTCTGGGAATAACCACAGTTTCTGGACTGCAGTGGTCCAGTGCTTTTCTGGTTTAAACATCGGTACTGCACTTTCAAAGGGGTCACTGAAGAGCTGCAGCCATTGACTTCTCTGATTGTTCGTAATTAGCTCTAATAGCACATCTGAAAAGGGGTGGTAAGCAATTGCCATGGGCAAGGGGCTAGAGAAAGGCAAGGGGCTCCTCTGCTGCCTTGAAAAGGGGCATTTGTGTAATTGAATTACCCAAGTCTGCAGAGCCAGAGGCCATTTCCAAGTGGGTGGTGGTGGGGGGGTTAGAAGTCTGCTGGAAATACTCGGAGCTTGTGTCTTGAGCACAGAAACTGTTTGTAGGCTTTTACCCAAGTGAAGCAGTGAAAGGATATGGACTGTACTCAGGTGTAGTTATGCAGGAGCTCAGCAACATGGTTGTAATTACATAATAATCCCTGAGTATAAACATCAGGTATAGCTTACAATGAGTTATTAGAATCCATTTCTGTCTTTAAAATATATGAAGATATCAATAAATTTTCTGTGCAGAAGATGAGTAACAAAGGGTGAGAAGCTCTTCTACAAGGACAGTTTTTGCTTGCAAGGTTTTCTCCAGCTTTGGACACAAGGTTTGCAGGGGCCAGGGGAGGCACTAAATGCAAGATGTGCAGAATCACACCCCAGCTTTGTGCTCCTCTGCAGCTGTGCTGTGGCATCCTTGGTGTTTGCCCTGCCAGGAGCAGCAGGCTCAACTGTCAGAAATTTATTTGTCTTTGGTGCCAGTGCAGAGGAGACAGCAGAACTCAGCTCTGCTCCTGGAGGTGAGGTGCTGCTCAACCAGCTTTCAGAGAAGCTCCTTTAGTGTCTGTGGGAAGTTTAAGCACAAGGCACTGCTTCAATGCTATTAGATGGAAGAATGCTTTTGGGGCAGAGTCTTAAGCCCTGCTCGTGCAAGAGAAGGCATCTTGCAAAGGAGGATTCTGTAGTGTGATAAAAGGCCCCAGGTGATTGCTCTTCCTACACAAGGTATATGAATTACTGGTGCTGTCTTCAGAAAGATGAAGGGCATCACAGTGTAGTAAGTGCCCAATGAGGGACAGAAGGACAAATAACACCTCTCAATTACAAAATCATAGGATCATAGAATCAACCAGGTTGGAAGAGACCTCCAAGATCATCCAGGCCAACCTAGCACCCAGCCCTAGCCAGTCAACCAGACCATGGCACTAAGTGCCCCAGCCAGGCTTTGCTTGAACACCTCCAGGGACTGTGACTCCACCACCTCCCTGGGCAGCCCATTCCAATGCCAATCACTCTCTCTGCCAACAACTTCCTTCTGACACCCAGCTGATATGCCCCTGGCACAACTTGAGACTGTGTCCCCTTGTTCTATTGCTGGTTGTCTGGGAGAAGAGACCAACCCCCAAAGAGTAGACCCTAGACTGTCCTCAACTTGCTGTGGCTGCACTTTTTTCCATCTGTGGGTACTTTGTACTCTGTTTGGAGTGTGCTCTTGGGAACTCATGAGGAGCTATCCTGGAGTGATTGCCACAGATCAGCTTGCTCTGGAAAAGCTTTTCAAGCCTATCTGGCCACATGAGCAAGTCTTAAATATTGTCAGTGGAACTGTAGCATTTGACACACAGGATAATTAAGGGCCATGTACATGTCTATGTGGAGAGCAACTGAGCTAAAATTGTAGCTGAATATTGTTTTATTATTTTTAGCCTACAGTTCTGTGCATCAGCTTGGCAGTGTGATGGTAATTACCTGTGTATGCTGAAATTGTACTACATTGTGACTAGAGGGATGAAAACAGCCATAACTGATCTTCAGATTGTATTTGCTGACCTTTCCCTTTCCTAGTAAGTTGCAGATTGCTATACTGAGACTTTAAACCTCTTGTCAGCAAGTTCTGAATGGCCACCCATGGACCCTCAGGGCTTTGAGAAGGCCACTCGAGAACCAAACCTGAAAACCATCAGGTTAGGAAATCTGTTGCTGGTATGTGTGGATTTTGTGCTATTCATTCATGTACAGCAGTAATTTCAGTGAAGAGGGTGACATGTCAGTGCCATGGACAGAGGCATTGAGTGCAGCCTCAGCAAGTTTGCTGACCACACCAAGCTGTGTGGTGCAGCAGACAGGCTGGAGGGCAGGGATCCATCCAGAGGGACCTGGACAGGCTGCAGAGGTGGGCACAAGCCAACCTCATGAGGTTCAACAAGACCAAGTGCAGTGTCCTGCATCTGGGTCAGGGCAATCCCAAGCACAAATCCAGGCTGGGCAGTGAGTGGCTGGAGAGAAGCAGCCCTGAGGAGAGGGACTTGGGGGTGCTGGTGGATAAGAAGCTCAACAAGAGCCAGCAGTGTGCACTTGCAGCCCAGAAAGCCAAGCAGAGCCTGGGCTGCATCGGCAGAAATGTGGCCAGCAGGGGCAGGGAGGTGATTCTCCCCCTCTGCTGTGCTCTGGTGAGACCCCACCTGGAGTATTGCATCCAGTTCTGGAGCCTCCATTCCAAGAGGGATGTGGAGATGCTGGAGTATGTCCAGAGCAGGGCCAGGAGGATGCTGAGAGGGCTGCAGCAGCTCTGCTGTGTGGACAGACTGAGAGTTGGGGCTGTGCAGGCTGGAGAAGAGGAAGCTTCCAGGTGACCTTCTTGTGGCCTTCCAGTATCTGAAGGGGCCTACAAAAAGGCTGGGGAGGGATATTTCAGGATATCAGGGAGTGGCAGGACTGGGGGGAATAGAGCAAAGCTGGAGGTGGGGAGAGTCAGCCTGGAGGTGAGGAGGAAGTTGTTGAGCATGAGAGTGGTGAGAGGCTGGACTGGGTTGCCCAGGGAGATGGTTGAGGCCCCATGGCTGGAGGTGTTTAAGGCCAGGCTGGCTGAGGCTGTGGCCAGGCTGCTCTAGGGTAGGGTGTCCCTGGGCATGGCAGGGGGGTTGGAACGAGATGATCCTATTGGTCCCTTCCAACCTGACTGGTTCTGTGACTCTAGGATCAAGTGTCTGTGCTGACTGCAGAGCAAGTTGGTTGCTCTTTGGTGCCAGTGGTGTGTCTTGTACCAATCCATGCAGTGCCATCTGAATCTGTGCCTGCTAACGTCTGATCTGCAATTAGCTGGATTTTAGTCCTTTCTAAAAGACATCTAGAGTAGCAGACAGGGTCTGGTTGCCTCCTCAGCTTATCTTTTTTCCCTGTCCCCTGTCGCACATCTCCAGCAGACAGCCCAGCTGCTTCCCTCCTCTCCATTTGCATGCTAACACACTTGTGAGTCAGAGGGCTTCTGCAGACAGGGAGGTGGAGGAGCTGTCCCCTTGTAATACCTGCACTCCCGTCCTCACTGGGGAAAGAAAGACAAAATCTTTTCAAATGAAGACAATACAAACGTAATAAATGGCAGGGAGGGCTCATCTCCCTCATGACTCAATCCTTCTCAAACAACATTATTATTGACTGGCCTATTGGTTGCCAAAAAGGAAAATCAATTGTACTGGAAGTAGTTGCTGGGCCACAGATCATGGTTCTAACCCAGCAGAGACAGGTTGATTTTTATCAACTACCCAAAGACTAATTTCCACCATTAGCTAAAAACGAAGCAGAACTGATGGCTGTGTTGGAGAGCGCGAGGGTTGGTGGCCTGCTGCTTGGTTTTCTTTGCATGGTTCGTTCTGTTTGCCTGCCTGACTCTAAAAGGGTTGTGTCTGTGTAGGATAAAAAATCCCAAGGAAGCATCAATGCTGCTTGCCTGCCTGTCACTGCTTGTGTCTTTTCTGCCTTGCTCGTTTGGATTGCGCAGCAAGGTACAAACTGCTTCATTCTTCAGTTGTGCGCCTTTAGGTGACTGCAACTACCTAACAGGAGGCTGTAGCCAGGTGGGGTTGGGCTCTTCTGCCAGGCAACCAGCAACAGAACAAGGGGACACAGTCTCAAGTTGTGCCAGGAGAGGTCTAGGCTGGGTGTTAGGAGGAAGTTGTTGGCAGAGAGAGTGATTGGCATTGGAATGGGCTGCCCAGGGAGGTGATGGAGTCGCCGTCCCTGGAGGTGTTGAAGCCAAGCCTGGCTGGGGCACTTAGTGCCATGGTCTGGTTGATTGGCCATGGCTGGGTGCTAGGTTGGCCTGGATGATCTTGGAGGTCTCTTCCAACCTGCTGGATTCTGTGATTCTCTGCATGGGCCTTGTGTTGGAGGTGTTGTGTAGATACTAGAAAGTGAAGCTGGTCTCAGCAAACACAATCATAGAATCCTTTTTGTTGGAGAAGACCTTTAAGATCAAGTTCAGCCAAACAGGAACCCCCTCCCAGGCTCCTGCACCGAATATGGGTCATGCCCCCTTCTTTTCTGTATCAGTAGGGAGATGTTGAGGCATCTTAACTGTATCTGTACTGCTTTCCCCCTCCCCAGTGAATGTGTGTCCATACCCCACCACCACCTTGAGTGGTGCTGAGTTGATGGGTGCAAGCACACTTGTAGGTGAGATGGCAGCTGCCAGAGTACTTTGCTGTTAGGATCATTCTCTAAACCTGGCAGAGATTAAAAGGGAAGATGTCTGAGCCTTATGCCCTTGCAGTTAATGTCTCTAGTATAAATTTCCCCTCATAAAGTCAGGAGGGACCTTGTCCTGGATCTGATGGTTGCTGCAGAGAGTTTGGTTATGCTCACAGCAAGCAAAGGACATTACAGACACCACTGTGCCATTGCTGTGGTAGGAAGGGTCAGTGGCACACAGACAAGACACTAAGGAGAGATGAAAAGCAAAGCAGTGAGAACAGAATTATTAACCACAATAGTGTCCTCCTTCCCAGTCCCTGTCTCAGTATTTCTGGAGTCAGCTTTGCCAAGCAGATCTCAGAAGACTGCAGGCTCATACCCCTTCAGTCTTGACATTGTTGCCAATGGGTGTGCAAGCCATTAGCCAAAAGAAAGGAGAGATCTGCTTAGTGACAGAGGGTAGCTCTCTACATTAAAGCATTGACATGGTGCCAGTCACAGTTATTAGAAGTGGCACAGCTCCATGTCTCTCCTGCGGGTCTCTCTGTGGAATGTAGATTGGCAGCAGGTTGAATGTTAAATGGTCACCACTCAGCAGATGCTGATTTTACCTACTGGGAGAAAGACCATTTCAGCAGGGACATTTGGAAAATGTTTGCAGCTTTAAGTGTATGCTGGGGGATGCAGAGGCTTATCCCCTGTTTGCTCCTCTTCTTCTTGCCACACCTTGAGTGCTGTGGCCAGTTCTGGGCTCCTCCATTCAAGAGAGATGTTGAGATATTGGAACATCCAGAGAAGGGCAAGGAAGCTGGTGAGGAGCCTGGAGCACAGCCCTGTGAGGAGAGGCTGAGGGAGCTGGGGGTGTGCAGCCTGCAGAAGAGGAGGCTCAGGGCAGACCTCATTGCTGTCTACAACTACCTGAAGGGAGGCTGTAGCCTCTCTGGGTAGGGTTGGTTTCTTCTGCCAGGCAAGCAGCAACAGAAGAAGGGGACACAGTTTCAAGTTGTGCCAGGAGAGGTCTAAGCTGGATGTTAGGTGGAAGTTGTTGGCAGAGAAAGTGATTGGCATTGGAATGGGCTGCCCAGGGAGGTGGTGGCGTTGCTGTCTTTGGAGGTGCTGAAGCCAAGCCTGGCTGGGGCACTTAGTGCCATGGTCTGGTTGATTGGGCAGGGCTGGGTGCTAGGTTGGATTGGATGATCTCAGAGGTCTCTTCCACCCTGGTTGATTCTATGATTCAGTGTCTGTCTGCCTAGGGCAACAAAAGCTCGTGTCATAGTCCTTCTGCCTGTTGGAGGCACTGTGCAGTTGCTCCCTTTTGCAACAAAACAAGTGAATCCTGTCCTGGACTAACCTTCTAGTTTACCTAGCAGGCTAGTTGGCTGTCCCAGCTTAAACATCCCATGTCAGAATGGGTCTTCTCTCCTCTTATGGTGAGGCACAGTTTGTCTGCAATCACCCAGTCCTGAGAAGGTTTTCTTACAGAGAGAAGGCCTGAACTTAGGTGATGGTGGAGTTGTATTGAAATGATCTGCCATATTTTTCCTCAAGTTAGGAGTTGGCTGCCTGCAAGCTGGGTACCAGCAGTGGGAGAATTGGTAAACTTCCATCCTCTAAATCCGTTTCTGCTGTTCCAGCCAATTAAACATTACAATGAGCATGACAAATAAGTGCTCATTTATGGGTCAGTAACTCCCTAGTATGTCTCTGACATGGCTGGTGGAGACAATCCATTTTAGTACAGTCCTGAGCAACCCAACATCTTCCAAGTATGTAATTGCTTTCCTAGGGAAAGAGAAGTAATAAGGATAATGTAGCTGTTGGGCCCTGACTCACTAGTTCAGAAACTCCCCCTTGCCAATCAAGTTTCTTTGGTATTGTCTGTTTTAGGCTGGTTCCAAAAGCACTAGTGTGAGGTCAGGGAATATCCTGGTGGAGATAGGCATTTCCTCCAGCATTAGAAGTTACCTCTCTCCAGATGCTTGGCTTTGCCCACCAGCCAGTTAACTGTCTGGATGAAGAGCCCTGGGTGCAAGCTTTATGGCAATAGACAGGCTTGCCTTGTCCCTCTCTTCCTTTCCCCCTCCCTTATTATATATCTATTTTCTCAGCACTATTAGATTATTAAATGCTTAATGACTATTCCATTCCTGGTAACTACACTTTTGATGAGCTGCAGTAATAAAACTTTGTAACAGCAAAGCCTGTGCCTGCTTCCTTTATAGGAAGGGCACATTTGGGGAACTGAAGTAATGGGGGATAAAACTCAATTAATGAATAGAAATAAAAAGAAGTAATTGAAGTAATCAAACTTGGGGAAATTAGTATTGGCAGGTTCTGAATGATGCTCTCGGATGAACAAGCTTTCAGAATCCTTCCTTGTATGCTGCTGCTGTCTCTTTATTTATTATTAAAATAACATGATCCATGAGGCGCTTGGGGTGACTCCCAGCCCAGCTAATTCTAATTAATCCAGTCAGGGAGAGCAGCAGGGTAAGTGGAGCAGTCTATCGGATTGAAATTCATAACTTAATTGAGGTCAAAGTCCCGGGTTGGGAGAACAAAAGTCTTTCGCTGGGACCAGGCAGATCAATAGCAATAAATATCTGGCTTGGATACAAGGAGCTTATTGTGACAGATTATCTGACACTGGCCAGAGGTCTTGGTCTTGTTCGGGGCAAAGTCCTGTGGCATCTACGCTCTAGGGTGGCTTTTGTCAGTGTTCCCTCCAAAACCCCCAAGAACCCTTCAGGGGCTCATGAGCACCACAGAAGGAGGATGCCCATAAAGAAGTCCACGTGAGTCATGCCGAAATTTGGGTTAGGTTTCCCAAGGTACAGGTCTCTCCCTGGTAGCACAAGGGCATGTGTCACATTAGTGCTGATGGAGGTTGGAAGAAATTGCTCAGGCTTACAGGAACTTGGAGCTAAATCACAGCTTGTCCAGAGAAAGACCTTTAGGATCAGGGGAAGCTGAGCAGCGGATTGATGGGCTTGGTGCCAAGTCTGTATTTATAGTGTGTTTACATAAGAGGAGAGAGGAAGGTTGGAAGAGGAAAGTGTAAATAGTCATTAAGGTAGATTTGTAGTGTAAGAGAAACCAGCAGAAGCAACTGTGGTCTCACCCGTTCTTCTTCAGCAAAGCAGTCAGCATCTCTGCTCCCACCTCCAAGATGTTCTGTTTTGTAAGGCTTTGTGTGGCAGCAGTGGGTGGTTTCCCAGGACCTTCCCCAAGCACAGCATGACTTGGAGTGGTGACTGCAGCACTGAGCTCTCAGTTTCTGAGGCAGAGAAGAAGGCAGACCTGCGGCGTTGCGCTGTACACGCTGTGGATTCTGAAAGCTGCCAATGCCAGCAAGCAGAGAAGCTCCTCTGAACTTTGGAGTAAGTAGGTACTGCAACTGGAGTTCAATATTTAAATGCAGTCTTCACCCAGGCTGTTATTAATGCGATGTTTATGCAGATATGACTGCTCTGCTATATCCTCTTTGCAGAGGGCAAATACTGCTGTGGTCAGCATTTGATACACCCCTGATGGATGTTGTTCTGCCAATGTACTTCAACACGGCTTGGAAGAGAGATGGAAACCGCAGCTGGGACGCAGCCAGTGACTTAGTTTGACATACCTGCTCCTCCTATTAACACTGCATAAGCCTAAAGCAGCTGTTAGCATCCAAAAACGCTTCCACTGCTCAGGTTTAGAGGTTTAGCTCAAACCTGATCAGGTTTTAAGGCAGTGAGCAACTGTTGATATTTCTGTGTGTAGAAATGGTTACTGTACTCCCACAGGCTTCTGAAGCTCTCTGGAAAACACCTCTTGTTTTCCGCTGCCAGACATTGCCTTGGTGTGGACACCATGTAAGGAGCAAGGCAGCTGGTCAGGACAAGTGTACAAGTGCAGATCCTATGTACTATTTCTCATTGCACTATATACTGCTTCCCTCATTCACAGCACAACCTCAGCCTCCTCCTTTCAAGCTGGTGGCTTCACTCTCCAAGTTGCTGTTGTGTTGTCTGTGTGTTCCTGCTTCATCCCTGCCCAGAAGGAGCAAAGCTGAAGGTGAGGAGATTCAGACTGGAGGTGAGGAGGAAGTACTTCAGCATGAGAGTGGTGAGAGGCTGGAATGGGTTGCCCAGGGAGGTGGTTGAGGCCCCATGGCTGGAGGTGTGTAAGGCCAGGCTGGCTGAGGCTGTGGGCAGCCTGATCTAGGGTAGGGTGTCCCTGTCCACAGCAGGGGCCTTGGAACTCCCTAATCCTTGTGGCCTCTTCCAACCCTGACTGATTCTATGATTCTAATTGCCCGGTTTTGCTACAGAATTCTAGCGTGAGCTCGAGCAGGTCCCTTGATGTCTTTCTGCCTTGTTTTCCCATTTGGGAAATGGTGAGACCAAAAAAAATCAGGTTTTTATCTCATGGGCATAACAAGATTACCAAAATATGGTAGTTCTAAGATCCTTAGGAAACCAAGTGAATGGAATTAAACAGATCCTGCAGTCCAGATAAAATGAGATGAAGCAAGCATGAAACTATTAGTGAAAGAAAGGTTTCTTTATCTTCTACAAATAAAAATGCAAAGGGATTAAGTGGGTCTTTTCTAGCTGTTAGCAGTAAGGGCTCTGGCCAGCTGACTTCTGTTACCCTTGAAGAATTAATTTGCAGGGTAGGGTCTTGAATTTAGTGTGCTTACAATCAATGCCCCTGGAAACGCTGTCACTTCCCCTGATGCACGCTGCTGCTGCTGCTGCTGCTGTGGCACTGCAATTACTTGCCACATAGAGAAAAAAGTGGCTGCTCTAAATGAGATGCTTGAGCACAGGAGTTTGCAAATTCCTTCTAACTGATGGGGGATTTTCCTTCTCTCTGTGATATTTCCTTCCTTTACTGTACACCCAGCAGTGTTGTTGTGAGGTGGGGGAAAGGAATGGGAGGTCACCAATGTTCTGGAGGTCTGGTTCGTAGCACGCGTGTGCCCTAGGCAGCTGTGGCTGTGTGGCAGAGCCATGGAAAGTGATGGCACAGAGATGTGTGTGGCAGAGCCATGGAAAGTGATGGCACAGAGATGTGTGTGGCAGAGCCATGGAAAGTGGTGGCACAGAGATGTATGTGGCAGAGCCATGGAAAGTGGTGGCACAGAGATGAAGCTGAGTGGCTGGAGGTGGACATACCTCTAGGCAGCTTCTCTGCCGTGCAGCTGCATGCTATAGAAAACCCCTTGTGTCCCTGATGCCAGCAGAGAGGCTGAGCACAGTTAGTGATGAGCTTTGTGTGTGTGAGGTGTTGGGAGAGAGAAAGAAAGAAGGGACCGTCTCTGTCCATAGCCATTTTCCTTCTTAGCTTGATGATCAGATGAGCAATGTCACTTTCAGCATGCCCCTCGAAGCAAGAGAGTGGTTAATGAACACAGCAGACAGGAAGGAGTTTTGACTGGTTGACTTTCTCCAGCACAGAAGGAAGACAAGAGAGGTATTTCAGAAATCAGTAGGCTAGAATGTGCTGCAGAGAGACCTTGGCAGTTGTTTGCACTTGGCCAGAAGCTGCTTTACCTGTGTGCAGGAAATCTCAATTTCCTATTTCCCTTTTTATCCTTTTTCTTTTTTTTTTGGAACCCCAAATTTTAATCATGTTCATGTTGTGTAGATGAAATCTGGAGTCAGAAGCCAGGTCTGCAAAAGCTGCCTGCTTACCTTCTCTGTGGATGGCTTATCCCTGCTGCTATTGTGAGGACATTTTCAAGTGAGAGTCGTGGATTGCAAGGTAATCTGGCTTCTGAAGGGGTATGAAATTGAGCTTTGTGCTTCAAGTTCCAGTGGTCAGACCTGGAGGAGATTTGTAAAATTAAGGCACAGCAATAGCAAATGATCCATTTTTCATGGCTTCATCCCCTCTGCTCCATGCTGATGAGACCCCACCTGGAGTACTGTGTCCAGTTCTGGAGCTCGCATTACAAGGATGTGGACGTGCTGAAGCGTGTCCAGAGAAGGGTCAGGAGGGTGATCAAAGGGCTGCAGCACTTCTCCTGTGGAGACTGAGGGAGCTGAGGCTGTTCAGTCTGATGAGGAGAGGGCTCCAAGGAGACCTTATTGTGGCCTTTCAGTATCTGAAGTGGCCTACAGGAGAGCTGGTGAGGGACTTTTTAGGGTGTCAGGTAGTAATAGGACTGGGGGGAGTGGAGCAAAACTAGAAGTGAGCAGATTCAGATTGGATCTTAGGAAGAAGTTCTTCACCATAAGGGTGGTGAGATGCTGCAGACAGGTTGCCCAGGAAGGTGGTAGAAGCTCAATCCCTGGAGGTTTTTAAGGCCAGGCTGGATGAGGCTCTGAGCAACCTGATCTAGTGTGAGTTGTCCCTGCCCACAGCAGGGGGGTTGGAGCTGGATGATCCTTGAGGTCCCTTCCAGTCCTGACAGTTGTGTGATTCTAATAAGTGGGTGCTTGGTTTTTGTCTGACAGGAAGTGATCATATCCACCTTCACCTCCAGTCCTAATTGTAAAGTAAAAGAGGTTAATTCAAACCATGAAGTCAGTTTTGATCTGGGTGTTTGACAGCAGTAGAAAAACTCAGAGCTATGGTGACTTTAAATCATTCACTTTACTTCTCAGATGGCAAAATTAAGCATGGATGTGGTCAGTTTGCACTCATCAGTGGGTAAGAAACAACCAGCTAACCACAGGAGCCCAGTTGCTTGGGATAAACCACAATGTGAAGACAGATTACAGATGTGTCTCCGTAAGATCTAAAATTGATGATTTAAAGTGGAGCCTACCATGGGAAACATTCGTTCAGACCTGGTTTAAGTGGATGATTGTGATACCTTCTCATGCAACGAGCAAGGCAGCCCTGTTAAAGTGGCACATGGACAATCACAGAATGGACTCAGTTGGAGATGACCTCAAGAAGTCATCTAGTCCAACACCTCTGCAGTAAGCAGGGTTGTCCCTTACTATACCATGTTGCTCTGAGCCCCATCAAGCCTTATCTTGCATGTTTCCAGTGGACAACCTGTTCCACTTCACCCTCACAGTAAAGAATTTCTTCCTAATGTCCAATCTCAACCTACCCTTCTGTACTTAAACAGCTTTGTCCCTCTTTTTGCTACATGTCTTTTTACAAAGTCCCTCCCCAGCTTTCTTGTAGGCCCCATTTGGCTTCTAGGAGGCTACTATCAGGTCTTCCTAGAGCCTTCTCCAGGCTGAACAAATCCTCTCTCAGCCTGTCTGTTCTGGCAGCTTTAATCAGCTCTTCCATCTTATTTTGTCTGTTGTAGCCAGTAGAAATGCCAGTCAAGGCATCAAATGAGCACAGAGACCATCCCAGAGAGATCATCTTGGCATCAGATGCAGCGAAACTGGTAGTGCAAATGGAAAGGCTGAGTGAATGGAAGGAAGAGAACAAAACAGAGATCAGCAGAAAAATGGTGTTCTTGGCTCATCCCTTCCCCACGCAATGCCAGACTGCGGTGACACAGAGGGACATGGCAGAGGTAGTCTTAAGCAGGATTTAAAGGATAGTAAGGAGTCATTACTGAGGACTTCTGCTGAAGGATAAAGACATGAATTCCCTGCTCAAGTCAGTGGGACTTTTATTGGCATCTGTCTTAGGGCTGAATGTGTCCCTTCCTGCCATCAGTTAAAAGAAAGCTCCAAAAGTGATGCACTTTAGCAAAGTCCACTGGGAGATCAGTTCAGTGATGGGGAAGAAATGGGAAACTTCTCATAGGGAAAAGGAGAAAATTGCTTCATTTGCATGGGAATCTATCACAGCTGTACCCAGTGCAGAAAGGGTTTCCTCTTGGGATAGGGTGGTTTAAAACCACAGCCATCCAGCTGCAAAATTGTTTACTTGAGCAGAGAATGGCACTGATAGTGGCACTGCATCTCTGGAGGGATGATGCTTTCCACCTTGTGCCTAGCTACTGGAAACATCTGGCACAGCACTGTTCTCCAGGATAAAACCATAGAATCAACCAGGTTGGAAGAGACCTCCAAGCTCATCCAGTCCAACCTAGCACCCAGCCCTTAAACATTGCTGTTTCTAAAGTATCTGCACAGTATTCCTTAGCTTGGGAATTACCCATCTACATTTGCCAACCACAGCCTGTCTTGTTTGATGTGGCTGCTTGTTAGTTCCTATGGTAGCATCTCCTGCATCATCAAATAGCCTCTAAACATCCATCTTGGTGATTTTCAATTAGTATTTTGTCTTTGAGCCCCATGTTTTGTATCTGCTGCTACGCTTCAGTGAATCAGCTGTGTGTCCTGTGAGTCTGGAGATCAGAAAAGGCATAGAAGATTAGGCTGGGGGTGTCTGATGTGCTCTTAGCAGCACTCTTCATTTCCCATATCCAAGCAGATTAGTGGTTCTTTTACTGTGTTTGCTTCCCATGCCTTAGGCAGGAAGGATTGCTGTGGCTCTGGAGAAGTAACAGGGTAGGAAAAAAGGAGGAGTCTGGCCCTGTTTTGTTGGCTAAATAAATTCTCCTGAAAATATGAATTCTACTTATTTTTGCTGCCACCAGCTTTCTATGCTGCTGTAAGCCTGGGAAGTTATATTTGAGATGCAGTGTCAGGACAGAGCCCCATTGCTGCAGGAGCTTGGTCAGACACATTTTTCCCCTTCCCTTCTGGCAAGATCCCGTTTCCTACTTCTCTCTTTCAAAATAGCCAGTGTTCACCTCATTTGTCTTTTGTGTCCCTCCCAGCTCCTGGGCAGCCAAGCTACAGGCCTAGAGAATGTTGCATGGCAAAGGTCTGCTTGAGGCTCCCTCTGTCAGAGTCTGCTGACCTGAGGTGCCTGGTTATAGAGTCACAGAGTGGGCTGGGCTGAAGGCTACCTGGTCCACCCCTCTCTGCAGTCAGCAGGTACATCCTCCACTAGTTCAGGCTGCCCAGAGCCCTGTTGAGCCTCACCTTGAAGATCTTCAAGGATGGGGTCCCAACCACCTCCCTGGCAACCTGTTCCAGTGTTCCACCACCCTCATAGTAACGAGCCTGTTCCTAACATCCAGTCTAAATCTACTCTTCTCTATTTCAGAGCCATTGCTCCTTGTCCTATCGCTACAGGCCTTTGCAAACAGTCTCTCTCCAGCCTTCCATTGAGGTACTGGAAGGTCTCCCTAGAGCCTCCTCTTCTCCAGGAATGAATCTTTCTCTTTCCCTAAGACCCACAGCTTCAGCAGCTGATATTTTTGCTCTCAGTTACTGGACATTGCTCCATTCTGCTGCGGTCGAGAGTAGCTGATTATAAAGAGCAAGGTGCCGTGTCCTCCCATGGGCACTCTTTCTGGTATCACTAGGTAAAAAGAACAACAAATGCACTAAATGTCTGCCCCTTAGCACTGAGGCTTTCGTTGTTCTGGAAAACAAAACCTGAAAAGTAACCCTCCTAAGCAGTGCTCCAGCCTAAGAGTCAGAAGGTTTCCAAGAGGCGTCAGTTAAACCTGCTTGCTCCCTGATAGCCAACAAGTGGATCCTTCAGATGTCTGAGTGTTCCCTGGAGTTCACATTATTAATACCTGCCTTATGACAAGGTGGCTGTGCTGATGCCAGGTTGGTTTTTTTTCTTTCCCCTGCCAGCATGATTAATTTTTCCCTCCTTTCTCAGTATTTCTGAGCCAGATGCTTCTAAATGTCCTCACAGGAGTGTATTGCTGTTCTTAACCACTCCTCCTCTGTGTCCCCCACCCCTTTTCCAACTAATTCGTGTAATGGCTCTAGAGATGTGTTTTGTAGAGTAACAAAAAGCAGAACTTTGAAAGTTTCCTAAGGTGATCTAATTCTACAGTGCAAATCTGGCCTCCTGGTGATCCTGCTGGGTTTGGAAGCTTAGTGCCAGGTAGTCTGTAAATAACATTTCCCATTTCAGAGTGTACTTATTTGCCTAACACTTAAAAAATTAGAATCATAGAATTGTCAGGGCTGGAGGAGACCTCAGGGATAATCAGTTCCAAACCCCCTGCCATGGGCAGAGACACCTCACACTAGATCAGGTTGCTCAGAGCAGCCTGAACCTGGCCTGAACTTTCAGGGCTGGAGCTTCCACCACCTCCCTGGCGAACCTTTTCCAAGGTCTCACCACTCTCATGGTGAAGAACTTCTTCCTAACATCCAATCTCAATCTACCCACTTTAAGTTTTGCTGCATTCCCCCCAGTCCTATCACTACCTGACATCCTAAAAACTCTCTCACCAGCTTTCCTGTAGGCCCCCTTCAGATACCAAAAGGCCACAGTAAGGTCTCCTTGGAGCCTTCTCCATATCCATGTAGAACTGCTGAAGTGCCAGGATTGCTGGTGAATGACAGCAGGGTGCTGAGCTGATGGTTTGGAGAAAGCTAAGGAAGCCTTGGCTGAGGAAGAGGAGGCACACTTGTATCATATATGTATCATACTGTGTCCAGGTCTAGTGCCCCAGCAGAAGGAGAACATCAGACTGTTAGAGCAGGTCCAGACAAGGGCTGTGAAGATCATCAGAGGGCTGAAGTACCTCACCTCTGAGGACAGGCTGAGAGTTGAGACCGTTCAGTTTGGAGAAGAGAATGCTCCGAAGAGCAGAAGACTTTAACAAGCTCTACAGCAAGTGTCTTGTTTACAAGGAGTTTGTCCTTTGGCCACCTCACTCCATTAGTTTCTTGCAGATAACAGAGTTGGGAGTCTTCTGTGGTCTTCTGTGTGTGTCCTCAGCTGTTTACAGTCAGGAGTGCATTCTCAGGATTTTTTGCTGGAGGAAGCAAAACTGAGAAACAGAATAGTTAGTGCTGGGTAGATTAGGATTTATTGCTTGTTTGTGTGTGTTAATAGACTCATAGAGTCATAGAACCAACCAGGTTGGAAGAGAACTCCAGGCTCATCCAGTCCAACCTAGCACCCAGCCCTGGCCAATCAACCAGACCATGGCACTAAGTGCCTCATCCAGGCTTTTCTTGAACACCTCCAGGGATGGCGACTCCACCACCTCCCTGGGCAGCCCATTCCAATGCCAATCACTCTCTCTGCCAGGAACTTCCTCCTAACATCCAGCCTAGACCTGCCCTGGCACAGCTTGAGGCTGTGTCCCCTTCTTCTGTTGCTGGTTGCCTGGCAGAAGAGACCAACCCCACCTGGCTCCAGCCTCCCTTCAGGTAGCTGCAGACAGCAATGAGGTCTGCCCTGAGCCTCCTCTTCTGCAGGCTGCACACCCCCAGCTCCCTCAGCCTCTCCTCACAGGGCTGTGCTCCAGGCCCCTCACCAGCTTTGTCGCCCTAACAGTACATGCCAGAGGTGGCTCTCTGGATCTAATGGAGAAAGTCTTTGCTGAAGAAGCCTAGGAAATAGTGTTTCTTAATTACTTTCAGGGCAGGCTAAAATCTCCTCACACCTCTCATGTCCTGCTGCGTTTTGTTTGCAGTCCAGCAGTGAGACAAGGCAGAACATGAAGCGATGGGTTTGCCAGTGCAGATAGTGTTGTGACAGGGGAGTCATGTGTTTGCTTTCAGTCCTTTTGTGGGGAGGTGAGAGTCATCAGAGCACGGCCTAGGTTGGAAAGGACCTTACAGATGATCTACTCCAACCTCCCTGCCATGGGCTTCTGGGAAGCCTCTTGACTAGGGTTGGTTGCTCAAGGCCTCATCCATCCTCACCTTAAACACCTCCAGGGAGGAGGTATCCACAGCCTCCCTGGGCAACCTATCCCAGAGTCTAACCACCCTTATACTGAAGAACTTCTACTTAAGGTCCAGTCTGAACCTACCCTCCCTCAGCTTAAAACCATTCCCCCTTGTTGTATCGCTAGACATTCTTATGGAAAGTCTCTCTCAAGCTCTCCTGCAGGTTCTCTTCAGGTAGTGGAAGGCAGCTCTAAAGTCCCCCCACAGCCTTCTCTTCTCCAGGCTGAACAATGCCAGTTCCCTCAGCCTATCCTCATAGCAGAGGTACTTCAGCAATCTGATCTTGTTTGTGGCCCTCCTCTGAACTTGCTCTAGCAGCTCCGTGTCCCTCTTATGGGGACATCAGGACTGGATGCGGTATTCAAGGTGAGGTTTCACAAGAGCAGAGTGAAGGGGCAGAATCACCTCTCTTGCCCCACTGGCCACACTCCTCTTGATGCAGCCTAGAATACTTAGAATAACCTCAGAGTAAGGATACTCTTAGGAGTATCCAAAGAGAGGAGCAGCAGGGCTCCTCCAGCATCCCTTTCTGTAAGAGCAGGCAGTCTCAGACAGCAGGCAGCCCTTTAGCCCGCAGCAGCGTGGGAATGAAGTTAACATCAACCTGAGTTTGGAAACAACTGGCACCACTTTATTTGTCCCTTTAATTGAATTCTCTGACGCTGTGCAAGTGTGCTGACTGCCGACCTAAACTGCTCCACCCTACCCATTGCCCTCCTTAATTCCTTCATGCTAATGGAGCTGATGGGAGATGTTGACTGCACAGATAGAGAGAGGAAAAAAAACAGGCTGGAAATAAACGGGACCATTTCAGCCCTGTGCAAGCCTCCCTCGTCAGTGAAATGCTTCTGAGTGTCACAGCTGCACTGGCTGTGCTGTGATCTTTGTTGCCATTAAGCTGATTATATCTGCTGAAGGCTACCTCCAACTAATCCTGCAGTGCTGCAACCGGTTGCTTCGCATTTAAACACACTTGGGTGGTTGGGTTTATTTTTCCACCTAAGAAATAAAAGCCAGTTTGGCTTCGTTGGACTTTCAAAATGGGTCAGACTGCTAGAGGGAGCCCCTGTTTTTAGTGGTTAGTTTGGTTACTTAATGCAGGCAAGTGAGGCACCTTAATGGGCTCCACGTGCTAATGGATGCCCTCCGTTTGGGAGAGGTCTATGCAGGCATTAGGACTCAGCAGTATCTGGTGGGATTTTGGGTGGATGTGCTGTGAAGGTGCTGTGCTGTCACTAACCTTTGGCACTGAATCAATTTGTGTGTTTCCTGTGTGAGCAGACCATACAGGCAACAGCTTCCATTTGGCATTGACCCTGTCGAGGGAGATTCTGACAGGTTGGATTGATTTAATTGATTTAATAATCAATTTAAATCTAGTTCTTGGTTATTTTTCTAAGGAAAGGTTGATTTTCATTAGTTAGTAGCCATTAAAATATGCTCATTTGCAGCTAAATACAGGCTTTATAGTAAATTTAGCCCTTCTTTCTGCTAATCAGATCCATGATGTCTGTCTCTGTTTACTTAATTATGGAGTTTAACCTCATTTAGTCACATTCTTAATTTTTTACATTTGAATGAGGCTAGGAAAAAAGCCAAATATTTCTTCTCAGTTTGACTGTTAGGTGCTTGGTTGGTTTTTTTTTTTCTGTTGTTGAGGTTTTTTGTGTCTGAGTACAGCTGAATGGAAAACAACATTTATCAGACACCTCTTAAAAATAGGTTAAAATCTCATCACAAATAGGGTGAGTTTGATTTTTGGGAAGGGAAAAGTAAACAGCATTTTCTGTGTATTTATGGGTAAACCACTCCTGTTCAATACCTTTATTGATGATCTGGATCAGAGGATTGAGTCCAGCATCTTTAAGTTTGCAGATGACACCATGCTAGGAACAGGTGTGGAGCTGTTGGAGGAACCTTGCCAGGCTGGATGGGTGGGCAGAGGCCAGTGGGATGAGATTGAACAAGGTCAAGTGCAGGGTTCTGCACTTTGGCCACAACAACCCCAAGCAGCACTGCAGGCTGGGGACAGAGTGGCTGAGAGCAGCCAGGGAGAGAGGGACCTGGGGGTGCTGGTAGAGAGTAGCTGAAGATGAGGCAGCAGAGTGCCCAGGTGGGCAGCAGAGCCAATGGCATCCTGGGCTGGCTCAGGAGCAGTGTGGCCAGTAGGACAAGGGAGGTTCTTCTGCCCCTGTGCTCAACACTGCTCAGGCCACAGCTTGAGTGCTGTGTCCAGTTCTGGGCTCCTCCATTCAAGAGGGATGTTGAGGTGCTGGAAGGTGTTTGGAGAAGGGCAGCAAGGCTGGTGAGGGGCCTGGAGCACAGCCCTGTGAGGAGAGGCTGAGGGAGCTGGGGGTGTGCAGCATGGAGAAGAGGAGGCTCAGGGCAGAGCTCATTGCTGTCTGCAGCTACCTGAAGGGAGGCTGTAGCCAGGTGGGGTTGGGCTCTGCTGCCAGGCAAGCAGCAACAGAAGAAGGGGACACAGTCTCAAGTTGTGCCAGGGGAGGTCTAGGCTGGATGTTAGGAGGAAGTTGTTGGCAGAGAGAGTGATTGGCATTGGAATGGGCTGCCCAGGGAGCTTTAATTGACCAAAACTTGCAAAGCTGCCTACCTGTGGTCCTCAGTAAAAGTGGGGAAGTGTGACGATAACCCTGCAGAAGGCGTGTGCCAGCCCAGTGGTGGTAGGTTGTCTTGGCAGCTGCCAGAGTCTTGGTTCACAGCTCATGGTTCTCAGCTTTGGGCTTTCCATGACTTTTTATTCCCAGATTACTAAATGAAGGCCAGATTCACACTAAACATGGGCTTAGGTGAAGACAGATCTCAGAAGAAGAGGGACCTAGTGTAGGAAAGGACAGCATGTCCTGTCCTAACAGTCACAGCATACCGGGGGCTCAGTGTCCTGAAACTAATCCTGGCTGTGGGCTGTGTTCCTCGTTTGACCTTGACTAAGTCAGACAGGTTTTGTGTGTGTGTGTCAGCTTCTCTAAGTAACATGGGAATACTGTGTGCATATATCCCTGGGTTTTGCCTAGATTAATAAATCAATATTTGTGAAGTAAGCCTTGCTAAATGCCAGCTGTATCGATACACATACCTGAACCTTGCACACAACTTTGGGGATGTGCCTCTATTTCTGCCCTGAGAGTGCCTGGGGTACCTCAGAGCCCTGGACCAGGGTGGTCATCAGTGAGAGAGAGACAGGTTTGGGTCATTTTCCCCTTCCCAAGGGACTGCCTGTAGCATATATCTGCAAGAAGGTCTTGAATACAACTTTTCCACTTAACATGCTCCCCCATCAGCCACTGTCAGCAATGAGATTAAATCCTGTGCGACTGCAGAGGACGTTGCATGATTAAAATCCTCTTTTAGAAATTAATATGTACCACAGCTCTATAGTACTGTGCCTCTTCTCGGAGAAGGGTATTGTCTCCTGAGCACTCAAGGTGTGAAAAGCCACCAAGTGAAGCTATCTATCTTGGAATTTTATGCCACTGCACAGTTGCTCTGCTGACAGCTACAACTGCATAAAATCATGGGGACTTGGGGATTTCTCCCTTCACAGGGTCAGCACCGAGAGAAGGGGGTAAGTTTGGCAGAACAGGACATAGGATAGCAAAAGGAGTGGGTTTTCAACCAGAAGTCCTGTTTGCAGCAAAGTCCACTGTGCTAGTTTAAAGCTAGCTAGAATATTTTGGTGAGAAAAATGAGATGCTAGGCTGTGAAAAGGAAACAGTGGTGGTGTCTGTTGCACTCATAGGCTTGCTGAGATGGATAAGAGCAAGAACACAAACATAGAGAACATAGCTGCTTTGGCTTTGGCTGCCTCCCTTCTCTCTCTAACCTGCTAACCCCTCTGCTTCCTAACCCCCCTGGCTGATTCTCCAAACTCACCTTGAACATAAGGCAAACTCTGGGATAAGGTAGAGGGGTGGATCTTGGTAGATACGCTTAGGTCTGTAGGGCTTGTACAGCTGAAGCTCTTGAGCCATCATTTCTGTTCTGGTTTAGGTGCTGGGAGGCTTGGTGGATTGACCAGGAGGTGCAGTAGGGTGAATCATAGAATCAACCAGGGTGGAAGAGACCTCCAGGCTCATCCAGTCCAACCCAGCACCCAGCCCTATCCAGTCAACCAGACCATGGCACTAAGTGCCTCATCCAGGCTTTGCTTCAACACCTCCAGGGACAGCGACTCCACCACCTCCCTGGGCAGCCCATTCCAATGCCAATCACTCTCTCTGCCAACAACTTCCTCCTAACATCCAGCCTAGACCTCCCCTGGCACAACTTGAGGCTGTGTCCCCTTGTGCTGTTGCTGCTTGCCTGGCTGAAGAGCCCAACCCCTCCTGGCTCCAGCCTCCCTTCAGGTAGTTGTAGACAGCAGTGAAGTCACCCCTGAGCCTCCTCTTCTGCAGGCTGCACACCCCCAGCTCATCATGGGTGGATTGCTGGCTTTCTGGAGGAACTTTTCTGGAAGCAGCTGCTCTTTGAGTATTTGTTTTACACAGCTAGCAGGCTTCATATTGCCTTGAAGAGGGCAGCAGCAGAAACAGCTAACTCTGCTGAGAGGTCTCCCTTTCTACTCCCACATCCTTGGTAGCTGTAGCACAAAGCAGTTAATATGAGCAGGTCCCACAGGTGTTCTCTGGTAATAGACCCATGATTATGATTTCTGCCTATTTAAATCCTGCAGTGAACCTGAAGCTCTGAATCCCTGGTTAAGCTTCAGGCCTCGTTGAGAAGTGCAAATGCATTTGCTGGTGTGAATTACCCCGAACTGAGAAAGTGTTGTTGTTGGCAGCCCACCCCATGGGCACGGTGTCCCTGGGTGAGTTGTCCTACACCTGCAGGGACACTCTTGTGGATAAGGGTTTGCCCTACCTAGCTCCGTGGCTTCTTTTTTATTGTGGCTTCTTTTACTGTGTTTGGTTTTGGGCACAAGAGGGTTGTGGAGATGCTGGAGTGAGTGCAGAGGAGGGCAGTGAAGCTGGGGAAGGGCCTGGAGGATAAATACTATGAAGAGTGACTGAAGGAGCTGGGGATGGTTAGTTTGAAAAAGAGGAGGCTGAGGGGAAACCTCATTGCTGTCTACAGCTACCTGAAAGGATGTTGTGGAGAGGTTGGTGTTGGTCTTATCTCACAGATAAATAGTGATAGAACAAGAGGGAATGGCCTCAAGCTGTGGCTGGATAAGTTTAGACTAGGTAAAAGGCAAAGTTTTTTTCCCAGCAAGCTGGGAAATGAGGCAAAGCTCAAGTGCTTCTGCTGAAGCAGGATCTGAAACACCTGCTGGAAGGAAGCATTGGGGTACTTCTGTTTATTCCTCTGCAGTACTTACATTGGGGTTCTTTAGTTTATTCCTATGTAGCACTTACTCTTCATTTGTGTCCAATGTGATCTCTGGAGTTAGATGCAATTTGGGCCTTGCATATGGTGGCTTTAACCCATCTGTGTGGTTTTCTAGACTATGCAGGCAATAATATTGTTGCCAGGAGCTGCAGACTGGTGCACAAGAGCTGTTCCCCTCTTGTCATTCAGTTGTTGGGGCATATGCCTTCATTCAGAGGCTAAGGGAGCTGAGGTTGTTCAGCCTGAAGAAGAGGAGGCTCAGGGCAGACCTCATTGTTGTCTGCAACTGCCTGAAGGGAGGCTGTAGCCAGGTGGGGTTGGTGTCTTCTGCCAGGCAATCTGCAACAAAATGAGGGGACACAGTCTCAAGTTGGGGCTGGATGTTGGTGGTGGAGTCGCCATCCCTGGAGGTGGTCAGGGAAAGCCTGGCTGGGGCACTTAGTGCCATGGTCTGGTTGATTGGACAGGGCTGGGTGCTAGGTTGGACTGGATGAGCTTGGAGGTCTCTTCCAACCTGGTTGGTTCTATGATTCTGTGATTCCTGCTCTCCAGACCCACCTGAGTGCTGAGCCTTGGTCAGACACACAGGGCTGCTTCAGCTTAACTCCCCTCCTGTCCATGTCCACTGGAAGGCACGTGACATGTTCCCCATTTTACAGGTGGGAAAAGTGAGGCACAGAACAGTTTGGGTTCAGCTGCTGTTTGTGGCAGAGCTCCTTCTGCCCATGCTGTACCTTCCCTGCCTCCAAAGGGAGGAAGGGCTGGAGAAAAGACTGAACAGGGCTACTTTTGCCACAGGGGTGGATTATGTGGCGGACTGGATCAGTGCTTGCTGCTTCATGCTCTGAACGTGCATTTGTGCTGAAGCCTCTCCCTGGCTGCTGGCAGGCTGCTGGCTTCCAGGAGCTTCAGGGAGCAGAGGGTGTGGGGGAATTTGAGGAGCGCTGACTGGGAGCAGACGCGTGCTCTCCAGAACTGCAGCTGGCTCTCCACGGCTTTTAGCAGAAGGGTTGATTTGGGTCAAAATTAATGCAAACTCTTGTGCAGGCCATTTTAACGTTTCGTTTATGGACCTGTTAAGGCAGCAGGATAATCCCTTTAGATTACCCGTGTAATTCCTGGCGAATATATTCATTTGAAAGGGACTTCAGTGCCCTTAGTCATTAGCAAAGGTTAGTAATGCCTCTCACAGCTGCCAGCCTCAATAGGACAGCATTTGGCAAGGGGAGGGTTTTGCCTTTTGTCTCTGTTTGTTTGGTTGGTTCGGGGTTGGGTTTTGTTTGGTTTGGTGGTTGGTTGGTTTGTTTTTTACCATTTCTCCAACCCTTGCCAGCTTAATCCCATAAGCTCACCTCTAATCACAGGGAAGCAGCCGAGCTGCCTTTGCCAGGCTGACTTCCACTCGAGCAGGGCTAAGGAGGGTGCCTAATCCTGGGCTTTGCTCCCACTGTCTAGCGAAGGTGCTGGGTCCCCAGGCTGCGTGGGCCGGGGGGGTGAGGCTGGAGCTGGGTTCAAGGACACGCTCCCGCTTTAGTGTGCGCAGACATGCTCCTGCTGCCTGCCTGATTGGCAAGGTTAACTCGGAGAGGCTGCAGCTTTTTAAACTGATTTGATTAGACCCACTCCTTTAGCCCATTCCCTCCCCCACTGCTCGGCCCGCCACCTCCTCCTGATCCTTTTAACACAGCCCTCGGTCCAGGAACCAGCCGCGCTGATTTTATTGTTCTCTTCCCCCTTTTTTCCAATTTCTGTGCTGAATTTTGACATTTGGTAAAGTAGATTATGCAGCCCTACAGGCAAGAGCAGGAGGCAGCATCTCAGACTCCTCAGGCTGTGCTGGACTGTGGCTACTTGAGAGGCTGGGATTTGCCTCTTCCTACTTGCTCTTCCTGTCTCTGCTCTTTTCCTGGCTTTTAATGTGGGTGGATGGATGGGTGGATGAATGGATGGATGGATGTGGGGACAAGAAGCTGAGGGCTCACATGCCCCCACAGATGCTCAATGCCCTCCAATTCCTCCCCTCCCTGGAAAACCAGAGCTGGAGAGGATTATAGAGTCAGACCAAAGTGAGTTAGCAGTTCAGGTCCTCTTTTGCTGTGGTGTGAGGACACTGCTTGCTGAAAGAGAAATTTGCAAAGTTTTGCAGAGTGGCCAGAGAAATTATGGTACATTTTAGTAGCAGATGTTGCTCTGGGGTGGCAGATCACCCATAGCTTCCATCTTATAAGCAGAATGGGCATGGAGAAACCAGAAGATGCTGTTTTGGCATTAATGCCCACAGCCATAGGGACAGCAAGTGTTGAGTAGGCACCAGCCCAAGGGTATGGGACCCTGTTTGCTGTCTTCAGCAAGTGTGGTTTAGCACTTCCCAGTTTGAGTCCTGTGCTCTGCCTCTGATCTGCAGTTCATGTTTGTCATATTAAATTCTCCAGGGGAATCTGCAGCCTTGTGTACAGAAGTGCCTCTTGCCAAGCCTCTTTAGTCCTCCTATTAATAAATAAATAAGGCCTATAAATCACAGGCCCTCACAAAACAAAGAGCCCCAGCTCACTGGAAAAACCTACTGGAAAGTGAGCAGCAGTGCTGAATTTTTGGGAATCTTGAACTTATCCAGAGGAAGTCTCATCTCTGACTAGCCTGTGAGTTAGAACTGATCTAGAGTGGTGCAGGCTGGCAAACAGGGCCAACCCTACAGAGTCACCCTGGTGAAACAGCAGAGAATATAGACAATCCCTTACACACAATGTATTAAACCTTGACATACTGCATTACTTAAGAGGTCTCGGGGAAAATTAAACCTCTTTCCACTGGGTTCTGCAATGCAGGGAAAATTTTAGTGACATTTAAAAGGTTTCTCTTGTGTTCCTCTAATGGGATAAATAAAAAAAGGCTTGTTTTAGGCCAGCAAATGGGGGGACAATCCAATTTCCCTGATTCCATCAAGACACTCTTAAAGCATTAGCTTGTGCAGTTCTAAAAAAACCCACAGCAGACTGACCCCTCTGCCTGATGGCTCTGAAAAGTGTCCTGATGTGGAGGTATTTATCCTACACAGCCTGCTTCATCGAGGCACTCCAGCAGCTCTCCTCAGTATACTCCTTTGTCATTAAACTATTTAGGAGGACAGCATGCACAGGAGGGAACACAAACACCAGTGTATTATTTACTGCAGCAATCCACGCCGGGGCTGTGCTGGGAGACTAATGGGTGCTGATGTGCTCTTTGAGTTTGCTCTTTGCAGGAGAGTAAGGCTGGCATGAGCTGGTGGCATTCCTAACGAAAGACCAAAAGCTAAGCGTGCCCTTAACTTTATGGTTTTAAGCACAACTTTGGCTGGAAGTAAAGGAAGATTCCCCTGTGGAACATTATGTTTGTGGTCTGTTTGCATCGGTCAGGAAGATTAATGTATCAACACTTACTTGGAAGGGAGCTCTGGGGATTGATAATGGGAGATCCGAGGCCTTTCACCTCGAGGTCACTGATTCAGCTCTGCCCCACGTCGTTCACCTCCACCAGAACCTGCCATCTGCTCCTTCCCCAGCGGTCCCAGTTGTGGGTGCTGGGGGACAGATGTCCATGTTCCAGCAGGCTCCCTGGACTGCTGTAGTAGGAAATGGGATGGACTCACTCGGCTCAGCCCCCATATGTGAGGGCATCCTCAAGCCTTCAGCTTGGGCCGAGCACCACTGGGGAACTTGACCTTCTGCCACGCTCGTACGATCCATGAATGGCAAACCTGTTAGTCCTGCCCTGTGCAGAATAACTCACTCAAAAAGCAGGACATCCCTGCACATAAATCTGTCTGTTAGGAAGTTGTCTGTGGTTTTCCCCAGTTGCCTCCAGCTCCTGCTGAATTTCATTAGGAGCACCTCTATTATACAGCAGGAGGAGGGAGCGAGTGCTGCCTGTAGACTTTGAAAGAGCCCTTTAAAGCAAAGATCAATCCTGCATCTCACTAAATAAGTAATGACAGACCAAACTGCAAGTACTTAGTTCAGCTTCATTTTAATGGCCCTGTGGCTCCATCGAGAAATTTCAGTTACTGACAGAGTTTGATGTCCTGAGGCAGTTTTCTCCAGACATTTTTCTCTTTTTTTTCCCCTTTACTATTGGCACTTTTTTAATAGCCATTGGGAAACCTGACTGTCTGTGAATAAGCAGCGCTCATAAACCTTGTCCCTCTCTATTTATTCCTCCTTTCTTCCATCAGGGAGCAGTCCCAACGATCATAGACTGAGAGGGGAGCTTTCAGAGTCTGCCGTGTAGTTGGACTTGGTGGTAGATGATCAAATGAAAGAGCAGCTTCGTGCCTCGTGAAATAGAAAAATGGTAAATCAGCTACTAATACAATTCACAGAGGCTGCTAAAAGGCTGCTGGACGTCACAAAAACAGCAACCCCTGGAGGTGATGAGACGGCAGCTGCTTAAGTCAACACGTGCAGTCAGCGGCTCCCTGGCAGTGGTCCACTCTGGGGCAGGATCCAGGCTCTGCTGTCTTCCTCCCTCTGGCAGACAGCTGTGAGAACGTCCTCTCTAATTCCAGATTAGCCACAGAGAAGAGTCCTCATCCTTAGGCAACAGGCGTGCCTGGGTGGGAAAGGCTGTCTGGGGGCTGCAGGGCACAGCACTGTCCTGAGAGCCTTTGAGATGTCTGAGCAATCGTCTCTGGAACTGGGGTTTAATAAAGGAGAGGCAAAAAAAGAAGTGACTTTCAAGCTGAGGACCATGGGCCACAGTCACTCAGCTCCCCAGGCTTGGCTGAATGAAGTCCAGATCTCATTTAACGAGTTCAGACCATCTCGAAGTGGGAAGTTTTGATTTTGCATACCAAGCTGAGGAGGGCTTATGAGACCAAACCAGTGCCTCCAAAGTCTTTATCCTCACCAGCTTAAAAGAGGAAAAGATCCCTGGGCTGTTAGCATCACCTCTGCCCCTCTTGTGGCACCTTGCCAGGTGCAGTGTGGCTGCATTTCCATTGCAGTCATCGCAATATGTGACCTCCCTGCAGGTCCCATGGCAGGATTCTGGGGCATTTCAGCTGACCCTGCCTTGGCCCAAGTCAGTTAAATCCAAACTGTGGGTTCAGACTAGGTGCTGCTTTAGCCCACTGAGGGGTGGTTTTTCTGCTCACTTTTGGATTTATATCCAGTGGCCACTTGGTCGTTGGCTTTAAATGACCGTTTGTATGCAGAGGACAACCCGAAGTGAGGAGGTGGCATCTGTGAGACCATCATAGCTGACAATTAAACATCTCCTGGACCACCCAGGATTGCGGCTTCAAGCCTGTGGAGGAAAAACAGGTTATTTGCAAAGTCCTGCATCCCTTGGAGTAAATACAAGCCTGGAATGGGCTGCCCAGGGAGGTGGTGGAGTCTCCGTCCCTGGAGGTGTTCAAGACAAGACTTAGTGCCATGGTCTAGTTGATTGGACAGTGCCGGGTGCTACGTTGGATCTTGGAGGTCTCTTCCAACCTGTTTGATTCTATAATTCTATAAGCCACTGTTTGCCTTGAGGTCAGAAAGGGTTCAGGCCAACCAAGCAGTGGCAGCAACGCTCTCTGCTCCCAGTATCTCCTGTCCAACCTGCTAGATGTAGCAGTCTAATCAAGCTTCCTTCTCTCCTTCTATTCAGGTGGAGCCAGTGGCCCGTTGACTTGCTGGCTGGTGCTGGCTGCCACCCTGCCCACGGCCCTTGCAGCCCCTCGGCAGCAGCCCAGGGAGCCATATGCAGGGGAGCAGCGTGTCTGATAGGCTGCAGTGGCACCGCTGCCGCTTAATCTGCCCGCTGCCGCCCACACGTGCTGCCCTGATATCCGACAGCCGGTCCCGCGCGGGCACCCTGCCAGCAGTGACTTTACAGGCTTTGTGGCAGAGATTATTTAAAGGAGATTAACCCTTCTAAACCCCTTAGATTTTAATTATTTCTGTATGTATTTATAAAACCTGCAGTCTGCTAGTTCCAGGGCACAACTGCCCCAGTCCCCAGCCTTAACCTGGATTCACGCCTGTGCAGCACAGCCGCAGTACAGGACGAGGACTGGTCTGCACCAGAGGCTCGTTGGACTTATTTATTTATTGCCACTCGGGAACAAATTCACATCTGGGACGAAAGTGAAGCATTCTGGTTTCAAATTGCAAAAGGAGCTAATAATTGGAGTGAGTTTAAAACACTAACAGGACATTAATTGAATTGCTTGAGTCAATGCGGCGTCTCTCGCTAATTGTTTTGTTTAAGGCAGCTCTGGCATTAACGTGGGCTGTCGCCTCCCCACTGCCTGTGTTGTGGACGTGAAGCACCCTGCTTCTCTCTGAAGACAGGACTCTCTGCTGGGTAGGATTGACAGCCAGAAAAAGGGAGACCTGTTCTTTCAGTCAGTCTCTTAGTAAATCTTTTATATGTGTGCTAATGCTGTGAAACGATCAAGTCTGGAAAACTGTCACTGCCAACAGGTGCTCTGAAGAGAAAAAGGAAAAAAGGCTGTGCACCTCCATCCTTTCAGCTTTCCTTTTAGCCATCTTGGTTTGAGCTGGGCTAATTAATTTTTTGGAGTTGAAGAGTGATGGAGGGAATGCTTCCTCACTGCATGTGAGATGTCAAACCCAAATGAAAGTGGAAATGCCCTTTTTCTGTTTCACAGAGCAGCCTGGCTTATCTCAGGTGATACCACACACCTTGCAGAGGTGGGGGAAGGAGACTAAGAGAGGTGGAGAAGAGGAGAATGAGAGGCAATCTCATTAATGTTTATAAATATGTGCAGGGTGAGTGCCAGGAGGCTGGAGCCAGGCTCTGTTGGGTGATGCCCAGTGACATGACAAGGGACAAGGGGTGGAAGCTGAGCCATAGGAAGTTCCATGGAAACACAGTGAAAAAATTCTTCATTTTGAGGGTGGCTGAACACTGGAACAGGCTGCCCAGGAGGGTTGTAGAGTCTCCCCCTCTGGAGATTTTCAAGACCTGCCTAGGTGTGTTCCAATGTGATCTGATAGAGGTGATCCTGTTCTGGCGGGGGGCTTGGACTGGATGAGCTTTCAGGGTCCCTTCCAGCCCCTAACATTCTGTGGTTCTGTGAAACAGAGTTGGTAAGCCATTGCCACTAGACTGTTGGACCAGAGATACTGCAGAAGCCATCTCTCCCTATGGGTATGGATATGGGTCCTGGCATGAATGCTGCAGCCTCTATTCCTCTATGTTCTAGGAGTACCACTGGAAAAAAAGTATTTAGATGTCTGTCTGCCTGTCTTGTAAATGCAGGTGTAAAAGGTCGCTCTTAGAAGGAAACAAAGCCCACAGCATTACAGACCCCAATGATCTGAGGGGAAAAAAAATCATTTTGAGCACGTTCCTCAAATTCAGATGCTTTTTATTTATCCTTGTCTCCCAAACAAAGAAATAAATGCAGGCAGTGCCAAGGAGTCCGTAAATAATTTTTGGCTCTTGGAGAATCTCCTTAATATGCACACAGTCCTGCTTCTGTAGTAGTGAACATTTGACCAGTAGCAATTAATTTCTTATCACAGCCTTTCTATGAGGTAAGGAAACATTAGTGTCTGCGTTAGGAGGTGGAGAATGGGAGCTGTCCGAGATGTGCCCAGCTTCTCTCCCTTCCCTTGTGGATTGCCAAGAGCTGCCGGAGGGAGAGGGCATCACAGCAATGCTGGATGCTCCTCTCCAGGCAGATCTGACCTCATCAGGTGATAAGACCCAGAAAAAATTCAGTATCTCTATAGGTCAAAACAAATGTTGTCAAACTAATGACTTTTCAACTGCTTATTGTGAAGCCTGTTGGCTAAAGGTATTTCCTTTAAAGGCAGGTGGCAAAACGGGGAAGGGGAGAAAGAAACAATCAAGGTCTCTGGTATAAATCTCTTCTGTGTAGAAAGGCTGAAAAGAGGGCTTCTTACAAAAGCAGCCTTACAGAAGAGAATATGTGGTCCTCTAGATGATTAGGCAAAGCACCCCAAAGGTTAATATTTCTCTTCTCATTCAAATGGGTAGGATCTTTAGCTGGAAATGCCAGACCCCTACATCCAGCCACCGTGTCCCAGGGAGGGGGAGCAGGGAAGTAAAGGGTTAAATTTCGGGGCTGTAGAAGCAGATTGTGTTTTCCTTCTATGATGTGGGCTGACAAGACATCAGTATTCTATTCATCTGTTGGGAATTAGGCTGTTAATCCAATCAATGACTCTTGAGCGAGCTGCAGCCTGCCTCCCCACTGGGGAACAATCGGATCAGACGGGAGATTGTTTAAGAGCACAGTGCAGTCCCCGTGTCAGGTGGAATTTCCAAGCGTTCCCTAGTGAATTGGGGATGGGAAAGCTGTCTCAGCCCATTTATCCTGCCCCTTAAATGAGCAGGTATCTGCCTCAGCCACACTAAAGTGATAAAGCAGTGCAGGAGCTACTAACTTTTATGCGGGGAGGGGGCAGGGAAGAGCCTTAAGAAGAGAGATTTTAGCAGCTTACCCTTAGGAATATTGTCCTGTTTGCAGCCTGGGATGGCTTTGGCGTGGGTTTGTGGAGGCTGGCTCAGCTGCAGCCCTGTGACACTTGTTACAGCTCTACCCACCAGCCCTTTCCAAACACATTTGATGTTTGGCCCGAGGAAGCCCAGAGCTTCACAACGGCTTTTCTGTCACACCGACGTGCTTGTTTGATGGCCAGAGAGGTGCCCGATGCTAGAAGTAGCAAACCAGTAGCAAATATTCCTTTGAGCAACCTATAAATATGTATGTACAAACTCACAGCTGTGCTCAGGGTGCCAGCTGCAGTGTGGCAGGGAAACAACCCTGAGAGTTTTGGAGTTGCCACACGAGCCGCTGAGTAGGTTCAGCAGTCAGTTTATTCTGCAGTTGCAGACAGTGGTGGGATATTGGCAGTCTGTATCCGTGCCAGCAGCACTACATGCTGATGATAGGAGGATGTGATAAATCCCATTGAAATTGCACTTGGAAATTTAGGGACAGCACCAGTTAGAAACTAGGGCGATGAGGGATTAGCGTAACCCCGGCACGCTGAACTCCTCAGCCCGCTGGCTTTTGGGTGCATTAGCAGATGCAGGCTGCAGGAGGGAGTGACTGGCAGTCCCCAGCCATCGTATGCTCTCCAAGCTTTCTTCAGTCTGCTTTTAACAGGAGCTTTGCAAGTGCAGGGCTCCTCAAAATTAGTGCACCTAAGTGAACCGTGGCTGTGAGCTCAGGCAGCAAATATGAATAGGGAAGTCCCCAGACAGAAGGATTCCCGGCTTGGAAGTTTGGCTTTAAGGGGCTTCAACTTTCCTCTTCCCTTGATCATAATTTTGAATCATGCAAGAGCTAATGCAATTTTCTTTGCCTTTCAGTGGTAGAGTGTGCTGTAAGGGTCTGTGCCATTAGAAATGTAATAATTGCTTCTCTATGCAGATCTAATTTATCTCTGAGGCACTTAGAAGATGGACCAAATGATAGCCTGGCGGTAGGCTCTGGAGAAGGGCCCAGAAGGTGAGGATAAAGATCTGCCTAACACCTTCCATCATTACAGAAATCTGCCCAGCACAATGCAGGAAAAGGGCTGAATGGGAGGAAAGGGGCAGAGGAGAGAGCTCCAGGAGAGGTACAGCTCAGTAGAAGAAGGGTCCTTGCCAAGCGTATCCATATGCATGGGGGATGGAAGAGTTTACTGAGGAGCCAAACTTGCGGAGTCTCCAAGGCCTGGTGCTGTCAGCCTGGGCTGTTTGCAATCCCCAGATTACAATCCTTGTGAGCAGTGCATGGATCTTGGTTTTGCTTCTGCTGGAGGGTGCTTTGTATCCTTTCTGCCGTGGTGCTGTGCCTTGAGAAGCACCTGAGCTGCCTTTGAGCTGTTACCAAGGACGCACACAGTGATGTGCCATGACAGCCTATGCTTAACATTAACAGCCATACCCTCAGGAGGACTTCACAAACCCCAGCTAACCAGTTACCCTCCTGTGAGCTACCTGCTGTGAAAAATAAGGCAGCATTAAAGCCTACTTCATTTCCCTAGTGCTGGAGCTGCTTAGGACTCTGGATGTTGTGGCACAAAACCGTTAGATGGTCTTGATTCTCAAATTGCTCTGCCTCTGCTATTGCTTTAAGGCTCAAGCAGCAACTAAAACCAAAAATCTGTGTGCCTGTGAGTCCACTGTGGTCTAAGGTAGAGATTTTAGAAGGACAGGATCAAATTTCAGACTCAGCCATGGCTTTTCTGTGCCAGCATTTGCACACACAGCGACCCTCTCATCTGGCTGCTTCCACTGGACAAGCATCCATTGCACGTATATTAATGTATGTGTCCAAAGCCAGGCTGCTGTGTGCAGAAGCAGCATGTAAATGAACATCAAGGCTGTGTTGGGGCTGTCTGCTGAGCTGCCTGGTGGAGTTTGGACTGGTTAAATTAGCCCATGTTGCCTGGGTTTACATACTGGTGGGTATTAGCATGTCAGCTGTGATAGTCTTTTAGCTGTAGCTTCACCCTTGGTCATCTTGGGGATAAAACTTCAGAAACAAAGAAAGAAGGAGGTTAAAGTAAATTCTTGAGAAGTCAGAGTCCAAAATAGAAATAAATGAGAAATAAACCCCTGTTTAAAAGTGGAGGGAGGTATTTTCTTGCTATTTTTCATCTCCCTGGCTTGAGTGAGTGTGTGTCATGAGGCTGCAGAGATTTATATTCACAGCTCCTAAGCTCCAGTGCTTGTTGAAGAAGCTGTATTATTCCAGCCCTTTTTATTCACTCACCTTCTAAAGATGTAGTGTAAATATTTATCTCCCCTCTGGCCCATCGTGCTGCCCAAGACCCAGTGCTGTTAAACACTCTTATCACCTCATCAGTCTTATCTCCTGCGATCCCTGCCAACATTTGGAGTCTGTCAATGGGAAAGAGCCTGCACCTTAAAAGGTGCCACAAATGAGCAGAAAGAAGAGATGTCAGGGAATGCCTTGGGATGAAGAGTGCTACCCCTCAGGAAAGGGAGGTGAAGGGGTATCTTTTCTGCTGTGCTTTTCATGCTCACGTTGTCTGCTCTTGGAGGTGTGATTGAAGGCACAGGGATGAGGTTTCAGTGTGAGTCAGCACTCGAGGAGGTGTGGGCATCCTTTGCAGACTCTTGAACAGGTGTGGAAGGGCTGTCCCACCTCAGCTTCACCACTGATACAGGGTCTGGGTGAACCAAAGTTTACCCTGGTAACCATCTCGGTTTGGTTTTGACCCTTTTTGTTCTTCTGCTGAATGAAACACTTGAGATAGAGGAAGAAACAGCATCTCCCTTAGGGCCACCCTCTCACTGAAGAGGTTCTTGCACACAGCTTGGAGAGCAAATGAAGAAGCTCAGCATTTGTATAGCTCTGTTTTAGAGCTGTCCCATGAACCCAGCACAGCCAAACTCTGGCACATCAAGGTCTGCTTGCCATGGTGGGGCAGGGGGACTTCAGTTTTGTAACAAGTGCAGCCTCTCAGCAAGGCTCAGCCAAGCTCTTTCCGCGTCTGCCCTTCGGCCCAGAACCCTTGTGTTAGGTTAAGCAGGGTACAGAAGTTCCTGAGGTCTGAACATGGGATGGCAACACCAATATAATCCTATCACTTACGAGACCAAATTGATGTGCGGCGGCCATAGTACCACTTAAGGGATAAGACAGTTGGTCCATCTGCGCCCGGTCCATCTTCTCTCATTTCTCTTGCTTAAATTTCTCAGGAGCAGAACAAAATCCTGTTATCCAATAAGTTACCCACTGGTAGTTGGATTTTCATTGAGTGACATCTGTCACAGACCCTGGGTGCAGGAGGTTCCGGTGGTTTTGTAGCATCTTTGTTTTGATGGCTTTGGTAGATGTGTGCATTTGGGTTTGTTTTTGAGGTCTTTGGGGACACTCTGCTCTCCCTTGAAGGACATACACCTCGGGTGTCATCCTGCCATGGCCAAATGTGCCAGAAGGCTGTAAAAGAATAGAATAGAATCAACCAGGTTGGAAGAGACCTCCAGGCTCATCCAGTCCAACCTAGCACCCAGCCCTGTCCAGTCAAGCAGACCATGGCACTAAGTGCTGCATCCAGGTTTTGCTTCAACACCTCCAGGGACAGCAACTCCACCACCTCCCTGGGCAGCCCATTCCAATGCCAATCACTCTCTCTGCCAACAACTTCCTCCTAACATCCAGCCTAGACCTGCCCCGGCACAGCTTGAGGCTGTGTCCCCATGTTCTGTTGCTGCTTGCCTGGCAGAAGAGACCAATCACACCTGGCTACAGCCTCCCTTCAGGTGGTTGTAGACAGCAATGAGGTCTCCCCTGAGCCTCCTCTTCTCCAGGCTAAACAACCCCAGCTCCCTCAGCCTCTCCTCATAGGGTTTGTGTTCCAGGCCCTTCACCAGCCTTGTTGCCCTTCTCTGGACAAGTTCCAGCACCTCAACATCTCTCTTGAATTGAGGCACCAGGGATAGGAGAAAGCTTGGAATCTCTCCATCCTTGGCCACTAACTTGCACGTGTGAGCCGAGCACTTCCATGTTTGGCTGGGTGATGGTCTCTGATTTGTTCCTGATTGTCAGTCTGTCTGCCTGGGTGGGTTCTGCCATTTCCACCAGCCACTTCTTTTTAGGGGCAGATACTTGCCAGTGCCCTGGAAGCTGAAAGCAAAGCTGTACAGAAATATGTATCACTGCTTTGAGCTTGGTCTTTTCCTCCTTCAGTGCTGAAGTTCACCGAATCAAATCTCTGCTCTCCTCTTTAACTTGTCACACTGACATTATTCCAGCTGCTGAAAGAGCATTTCTCAGAGGCATCCTGGCATAGAGCAGAGCTCAGCGTTGGACCCAGAGCTGCCCATCTCTTGCACTCCCTGACACCAGCTCCACTACTCAACGTCTTTGCTTTGTGCTCTTCTCACACTACAGAAGCTCATGTTGGGGGCAAAAAGTCTGATTTCTTCGAACCTGCCTTAGCACAGGTGGTTACACACCCTGGTTACCTGACTTCCCATAGCTCCAAAATGACTGCTTACAGCCTTCAGGGCTTTTCTCTTACAGAGTTATGCATGTATTATTTTTTTATGTGTATCAGTAGAATCTTGTGCTCACAGTTCTGCATGATTTACATTACTGTCATCTGAAAGATAAATTGGAGAGAAGTAAACAATCATGGCAAATTCCTTGCTAGAATGCTCCAGGAGCCACTGCTTTTTGTCTCTTGTCAGGAGTCAGAGAATCACAGAAAAGACCTTCAAGATCATCAAGTCCACCTTATCACCCAGCGTTATCTGATCAACTAAACCATGGCACCAAGTGCCACATCCAGTCTCTTTTTAAACACCTCCGGGGACAGTGACTCCACCTCCTCCCCAGGCAGCCCATTCCAATCTTTCTGTGAAGATCTTCTTCCTGACATCCAGCCTAAACCTGCCCTGGCTCAGCTTGAGGCTGTGTCCTCCTGTTCTGTCGCTGGGTGCTTAGGAGAAGAGCCCAATCCCACCTGACTACAGCCTCCTTTCAGGTAGTTGTAGACAGCAATGAGGTCTGCCCTGAGCCTTCTCTTCTACAGGTTAAACAACCCCAGCTCCCTCAGCCACTCCTCGTAGGGTTGTGCTCCAGCCCCCTCCCCAACCTTGTTGCTCTTCTGTGGACACATTCAAGCATCTCAACATCCTTCTTACACTGAGGGTCCCGGAACTGGACACAGAACACACAGTAGTTGTGGCCTAACCAGTGCTGAGTACAAGGGCAGAAGGACTTCCCTAGTTCTGCTGGCCACACTGTTCCCAATACAGGCTAGGATGCCACTGGCCTTCTTGGCCACCTGGGCACACTGATGGCTCATGTTCAGATAGTTGTCGACCAGTAGCCCCAGGTCCCTGTCTGCCTGGCTGCTCTCCAGCCCCTCTGTCCCCAGGCTGTCACGCTGCTTGGGGTTGTTGTGGCCAAAGTGTAGAATCCAGCATCAAGGCCAGCCACAGTTCATCTTAAGACCACTTCTGTGCATCTTGTTTTGTTGCAAAGCAAAGGTTTGCAGCACCCAGCAGACAATATTCATCTCAGATAATTTCCACAAAGGGAGCTGTGATCCTCACTTTCACAGCCCACTCCTGGTTTGGTTCCAAGTGTGACCACTGTAAGCCGAAGGCTCAGCACTGCAGTACCTGGAGCCAAGCACTGCGTGCAGAGCAGCCAGGCACATTGGGTTCTGATTAGCCACAGTGCTCCAAAAAGCCAAATCAAAGAGGCACTGAAATCAGCAGCCTCCTGAGGACGTTTCAAGGCCTTTAGGGACTGACCACACTTGAGCTTTTTCCATTTACCTGGATTAAAATGTGTCACAGAGAAGAGCACAGTGAATGGCATAGTGATGGGAAAGTGTAACTAATGGCATTTGGCCTGGCTCAGAGGAGGGGAAAAACAACCTACCCACAGCATAACTAAAGTGTACAGTGTTTGCATAACAGTGGATTAGTAGTTCTTTTTAAACACCACACTGGGATTAGAGAGACAGCTTTCATATGCCTGGGCTTGTGCCCTGTCTCTCCAGCCCAATAAATGCCAGAATGTGCATCTAAGAGAGATGAAAAAGCTCCTTGGCCCAAAGGCTGCTGCTGCTGCTGCTGAGGCAGCAGTGCCTTTGGAAGAGAAGCAACTGGCCGTGGTGTTCCTGGAGCAGGTGTATTTTAGAAGGAGCTCTGCAGCAAAGCATTCCCATGGAGAGGGATTTTGTCCCACGTCCTTAGTCACACCTACCTGTGGGGTTTGTCGGGTGCAGTTTCGAAGGTGACAGTGTGGAGGGGAAGTGACTTCCCATCCGCCAGCACACACACCCTGCACACTGAAAACCTGCCTTTACAATAACTCATTCCTAGTGCTCCCTCCTCTTCTTCCTCAGCCCTGCTCCTCTGTGTTCTGCTGAAGTCAGTGCCAGCCCTGTCACTCCTCTGAGCAGAATTATGCTTAAAGGACCGCTCCAGGGATGTGTCTCACATCGGTTACCTTATTAGTGTGGAATAATCAATGGATGCTGTCCTTGATGCCTTCAGTTGTTTGGTTTGTGGTGTCTTCTAATAACATACATTTGCATTAACCTCCCCATGGTTTGGGCAGAAATAGGCTCATGAAATGAACAAGGGGACACAGTCTCAAGCTGTGCCAGGGCAGGTCTAGGCTGGATGTTAGGAGGAAGTTGTTGGCAGAGAGAGTGATTGGCATTGGAATGGGCTGCCCAGGGAGGTGGTGGAGTCACCATCCCTGGAGGTGTTGAAGCAAAGCCTGGCTGAGGCACTTAGTGCCATGGTCTGCTTGACTGGACAGGGCTGGGTGCGAGGTTGGACTGGATGAGCTTGGAGGTCTCTTCCAACCTGGTTGATTCTATGATTTCTATGATCTCCAAACTGTCAGGGCCATGAATTGGGTCATAGCAGCACATGGAGGGGAAAATTCTCACCCCTCACCCTTTGTTTGGAGAAGACATGAAATAGGTGTTTAGGCAGCAGATGCCTGCTATGTCTGGCAGTTCTCTGTTGTCCCTGTTGCTCCTGTGGTTGTGGTGTTGATGTGGTGTCCCCGAGCAAAGCATGGCACCTCCCATCCTGAAACACAAGTCCATCCTAGCTCCTAAGCAAAACAGGGTTAATACCAACATAGTAGTCTGGTAAACCAGAGGTCTCCAACCAGCCTCAGATGGGTTTTCTACCTGTTTCCCTGTTCTTTGTTTCCCTTTCCCCTCCAGAATCCACAGCAGGCTGTAGAATTTGCACCTTAATCCTGAAGATGATGGTAATTACAAACTTAAGTCTCCATAAACAGATGCAAATAAATTAAGGAGGCAAAGAGCTGAATTAGAGGCTAATCCTGGTGGGGTAGTGAAAGCAGAGGGGCTGGTAATTCTTTCCTTCTGCTATTTCACCTGTTCTTGTGTGGCATGCTGCAATGCCTGGGTTTGCACTGCTGGCTGTACCCTGTGGGCACCAGCTGCTCGCCCACAAAGCTCTGCCTAAGCTTGTGGAGTCTGGAATGGGGACACAATTGCCAAACCACTGCAGCTGGTGCAGCAGTGTATGTGTTAGCTTGCGGAGGGAGCTGTGTGCCAGCATCTTCACATCCTGTGGTTTGCCTTGTCCTTTTGCTGCAGGAGTGTCACACAGATGAGTTTGTCAATCAGCTCTCATTCCTTAGTGTTTTGTAGCCCTTTCTTCATCCTCATAGAGCAAGGATGCCAACAGCCCAACAGAACAGATTAACAGATTGCATTGGTTTGGAAGGGACCCTCAGAGGTCATCTTGTCCAACCCTCCTGCCGTTAGCAGGGACACCTCCAACTAGATCAGGCTACCCGTGGCCACATCGTGTCTGATCTTTAGTGTCTCCAGGGACAGAGCCTCAATTGACCAAAACCCTGGGCAACCTGTCCCAGCATCTCACCACTGTCATGGTGCAGAACCTCCTCCTGATGTGCACCCTAAATCTGCCCTGCTCCAGTTTCAGGACGTTGCCCCTTGTCCTGTCGCTATAAGCCCTTCTAAACAGTCCCTCCCCAGCCTTTCTGGAGGTCCCCTTCAGATACTGAAATGTAGCTATAAGGCCTCCCCAAAGCCTTCTTCAGGCTGGACAGCCCAAATTCTTATGTCAGCTTTGTATCAACCTTTGGTCATTCTGAAGAGCAGGCACCTAAGATGTATTTAAGTGGAAGAAGAGCATTTTCCCTCTGTCCTTCTTTGTTGTGGAGGGTGCAGTGCGCTGAGCCGTGCCAGCATCCCAGTGCTTTGCCCTGCTCTTGAGTAGCTGGCCAAGGCCAGGCTTGCCATGTTGGGCCAAAGCATCAGGATTAGCAAGGGTCCCAAAGTAAAGCCATAGGATTGAAATCCTTCACTTTTATGGGCTGGAAGTGATAACGCTATGAACTGAATTATCCTCCTGCCATGACGTGATCTGTGCACTCTTATGGGTGAGGAGATATTGATTATCCATCAATATGGATTGATGCTGGAGGATGATTCAGAGCCTAGCTGCCAGGCAGCTGGCTGTCCTGGGCTTGTGTCTAGTCAGTTGAAGTACTGCTGTGATCCAGCTGATTTGTGTAAGACTGGGCTTTGCCCCCATCCTCACAGTCTCACCTGTGCCTTTAAAATCCGCTCCTTCTCTGTTTTTCAGGATGGGGAAGGCCAGACCGCACTCCATTACGGTAAGCTGCCTTTCAGCTCGGTTCTTGCCTCTTAACAGGATGGATTTGCAGATGGATGAATGGGCTACGTACAGAGAGGAAATTTCAGCAGGATTGTGAGCAAGGAGGCTGGATTTGATTAATCAGCAGCAACCTCCACTGGCAAATCCCAGCATGGTATGAGTAGGAGCCCTGAGGACCAGCAACAGAGGAATAACTGTCCTCTCTTCATTCTCCTCTGCAAACATCACCTTAAAACTGTCCTTTCCCCCAGTTAGTGAAGCATGTTTCATATATTCATAGATTCATAGCATGGTCTGAGTTGGAGAGGACTTAAAGATCATCTAGTTCCAACACCCCTGTACCGTGGGCAGGGGCACTTTCTACTAGACCAGGATGTTCAAGGCCTCATCCAGCCTGGCCTTCAACACCTCCAGGGAAGGTCATCCACAAGCTGCCTCAGCAACCTGTTTCAGTGTCTCACCACCTTCACTGTAAAGCATTTCTTTCTTATATCCAACCTAAATCTCCATTCCTCCAGCTTCAATCCGTTCCCTCTCATCTCATCACAGCAAGCCATTGCAAAAAGTCCCTTCCCAGCTTTCTTGTAGGCTTCCTTTGCTCCCATAAGGTTTCCCCAGAGCCTCTTTTCTCCAGGCTGAACAGCCCCCACTCTCTCAGCGTGTCTCCACAGGAGAGGGTTTCCAGTTTTCTGATCATCTCCCTGGCCTCCTCTAGACCCCCTCCAGCAGTTTGATGTTCCATTTATGCTGAGAGTGGCAGAGCTTACTCCAGGTGGGGTCTCATGAGAGCAGAGTGGAGGGGCTGGGTCACCTCCCTCACCCTGCTGGTCACACTGCTTTTTATGCAGGCCAGCACTTGGTTGCCTTATGGGCTGCAAGTGACTGTTACCAGCTCGTGTTGAGTTTCTCGTCAGCTGACACCTCCAAGTCTTGCAGGGTTTGTCCTGTGCACCTCCATGCCTCCAGGACATGGTTTATAAAACTCCCAACCCCAGGAGTGTCTCAGGTTAGGGGACACCAAGGTTAAGAGAAGGGTCCATAGTGGCTCTAGCAGATTACACAGGTGAGAGAAAGGGGTTGAGCAAGATGACCTTCACCTCCATGTGTCCTGGTGACAAACCTGCTGGATCACAGCTGAGAGAGCAACAGCTTCTCTGGTACCAGAACCAGCAGAGCAAAGTTACAATTCGTGTCCCTCCTTCAATCACATGCTAATTAGAGATGAGATTTTGTAGCAATCCTGTTAATTGAAAGATGAGTTGTGTCTCCAGATGAGAAGAGCAGAGGCTGAAGTGCCACATGCGGCGCCGATGTGCAGGGAATAGGAGGAAGGCATCGATTTGAGCTGTGTCGTCGTTTTCTCCAAAATTAAGACACACCAGTTCCTGTTTTGTACTCTCTCTCAGTGCCTGTCACCGTGTAATTAAGAGCACACTTGTCATTCTGAAGTGTTTGTCTCTTTTTCTCTCCTCCTGATCTCTCCACAAGGACATCAGGAGGATGGCAAAATTGCTTTGCAGCCCGGCAGTCCAAGGCACAGCGCTTGGATCTGGATCTGAACTGCCAGAAGCCACAGCCCCTGAACCAAGACTCTAATTAAAGTAATGTAGGATTTCTCCCCATGTCATCTTTCCTGGTAGGACACTTTGGTTTTCAAATTCTTGTCCTTTTGACTCAAGTAGCAAATCATAGAATGGTCTGGGTTGGAAGGGACCTCTGAAGGTCATCTACTCCAGCCCTCCCTCTGCAGTCAGCAGGCACACTCTCCACTAGTTCAGGCTGCCCAGAGCCCTGTCAAGCCTCGCCTTGAATATCTCCAGGGATGGGGCCCCAGCCACCTCCCTGGGCAACCCATTCCAGTGTTTCACCACCTTCATAGTAACGAACCTGTCCCTAACATCCAGTCTGAATCTGCTCTTCTCTAGTTTGAAGCCACTGCCCATTGTCCTGTCACTGCAGGCCTTTGTGAACTGTCTCCATCCTTCTTGTAGGTCCCCTTCAGGTACTGGAAGGCTGCTATTAGGTCTCCCTGGAGCCTTCTCTTCTCCAGGCTAAACAACTCCAGCTCCTTCAGCCCGTCCTCATAGCAGAGGTGCTCTAACATCCAATCATTTATGTGGCACTCCTCTAAACCCACTTTATCAATACATGTCCTTCCTATGCTGAGGGCTCCAGAACTGAACACAGTACTCCAGGTGAGGTCTCACCAGAGCAAAGTGGCAGAATCAGAATCACCTCTCTGGATCTGCTGTCAATGCTTTTGATCTGTCAGTGCTGCAGTACCAGAGCATGCCTCTCTCTGCCCCTCTTGGTCCACATTTTGGGCTTCCTCTGTCCTGGGCAGATGCTTTCCCCTGCTTCTCACTCTGGCACTGACATCTGCCCTCCGAGGGATGCAGAGTAGGCTGTGCAGAAGCCTAGCATATGTGTAAGGTATTCAGGAGCACCTGCTTCAAGCAAGTCCAGAGCGTGAAAGCAGAGGGTGGATTCATCACCTCAGTGGAAGTTATGTGCAGGTGAATCCCTCTGGCTGGTGACTGAATCGGGTTGTTTAGCACAAGCAGACAAACAACCTTTAATTAACATCACCCTGCCAGCTTAGACCTTTCAATAATGACATCTTACCAGGGGTCCCCCACAAAAAACGTTTTGAGTGTTAACATTTTTCCTTCCCCATGTCATCTTGGGGTCACCTGCTCTGGTGTGCTTGTGGGTGCCCCACTGTCCCTGCCTGACCATCACTGCTCCCAGGCTGTCCTCATTCCCTTAGGTAGCTGATCTGGCCATAAATCTCCTCTGCCTTGGAAACAGCTTACTAAATGAGTGAATGGTTTTGATTCCAGTGGCTATTGGCCTGCAACTGGAACTCAATGAGAATCTCCTGATACCATCTCAGTATGCACTTCATAACCAAGCCATTAATTGCAGCAGAGAGGCATAAGAGCTCGTAAGGGAACTGTCTCTGGTGGCGCAGTACACAAAAGTACCTTCCCTGTCATTAGAGGGAAGGGTTAATCCCATCAGCAAGGCCAACGAGGCAGCCACTGCTTTTAGGGTGTCTCCATCCCTTTTTATGAGGCAGCGTGGCCTGACAGCTGTCCTTGTGGTGACAGCTCTCCTGATTACAGCCAGTGTCAAACTGCATCCTGCTGTGGGTTATAAATCCTGCCTCCTTCCGATGGGCGCCGACCCCGGCTTTAATCGGAGGTTAAGCGGAGGCCAGCTGGCAGCGCGGACCGAAGGCACCGGCTCACCGCTGGGACACCACCAGACCCGCTCTCCTCCGGGCTGGGGGCAGCAGTTGGTGCTGTCAGGATGGGCATGAGCACAGTCTCCCTGCTGAACAGCCTGTTAGTCTTCTGCTCCTCTCCATCCATCCATCCACTCACCCATCCACCCAGCCGCTGGGAATGCTAAAGTCATTGCTGCTGCCTCTCCCAGAGGAAATCAAGGCTTCTCTGAGCACTGGTGGCCACGTGGCCCCGCAGTGGGCAGGCTTCTCTATCCTCCTGGGTGCTCTGGCTTTCCTGCAAAGCACCATCTGTTCAGCTCTTGCTGTGCTGTGGGAGGGGATGCTGGAGGGAAAATAATACAAATATTAAAAAAAAAAGAAGGAGAAAATAAATTCATCATCGGAACCCTGAGGATTAATGGAGTCAGAAGGCAAACTGCGCCGGATGGAAATTCATCTTCACCCGTGCCAGCGGCAGGGCTGCCACTCCGGCCCTTGACAAATCGAGGGTCCCAGGGTGTGATAAATCCAGCTGCTCTCCCGGTCCCCAGGGATGCCCCAGCCTGCTCGGGGACATTGGCTGTGCTCGCCAGCAGCACCAGACAAAAGGAAGCCACTTTTCCCTGTGCTGCCGCAAGGAGCCGCCAGCTTGGCACCCCTGGAAGTCTGCTTTTGGCAAGGGTGCTGTGCTGTCAGCCCAGCACATGGCCCCCGCAGCCCTCACCCACACCTCCTTCCACACCACCCCTCTCCCCCTCTTCTCTAGTTCTTTCTAAGTGTAAGCTCCAATCACACATCAAATTTGTTTTAATTAAACATCGCTGCTTCTGCCTTCAGGTCAGTACAAAAGTGCAGAGTGGTGCAAAAGACACTAACTACTACATTTAACCACAACCAAAGAAAGAGTGGGTGGGTGCTGTTGTAAAACTGCCTGAAATAGAACTAAACTCAGTAGCTACCAATGCAAGAGGAAGTGCTGGCTTCATGTTCTCATAAGGCAGATGTTTGCCTTCACCAGGATCTGCTTTGCCTCGGGCTTAAGGGAAAATCCAGGCCAAACACAGCTGTTCTCTGTCAAGAGATTCCCTCTTTTTCCTGCTTTTTTGGTTTTAACATCCTTAGGCAAGGCTGGACATCCTTGGGACAGGGAAGAAGAGCTCAGGTCACACTTGATTCTATCTTGGCACAGCAATCAGGGTTGAAGACAGTCGCTGGTGGGGATGTTAGAAATGATGGTGGTCTGCCATTAGCAGACCTGTGGGCACAGGCACGTTGGCCTGGAGCTGGTGCTCAGGGAAGGGCTGGCCAGCAGCTAAAAATCATCCATGTTTTCCACAAGGAGAAACCATAGCATCATAGAATCAGTCAGGGTTGGAAGGGACCACAAGGAGCAGCCAGTTCCAACCCCCCTGCCATGCCCAGGGACACCCTACCCTAGAGCAGCCTGGCCACAGCCTCATCCAGCCTGGCCTTAAACACCTCCAGCCATGGGGCCTCAACCACCTCCCTGGGCAACCCATTCCAGCCTCTCACCACTCTCATGCTCAACAACTTCCTCCTCACCTCCACTCTGACTCTCCCCATCTCCAGCTTTGCTCCATTCCCCCCAGTCCTGTCACTCCCTGAGAGCCTCAAAAGTCCCTCTCCAGCTTTTTTGTAGCCCCTTTCAGATCCTGGAAGGCCACAAGAAGGTCACCTGGGAGCCTCCTCTTCTGCAGACTGAACAGCCCAAACTCTCTTCATAGCAGAGCTGCTGTAGCCCTCTGATGCATGAAAGCCAGTAGTGATGATACCCAGCCTGGGACATGCTGCCTGTGGAGCTCTAGAAGGTTCAGCAGGCAGGCAAGGGGCAGAGGCATATAAATGTGTTAAAGATGATGAATGTATTATTAATTGTGGGTACAAAAGCAGGCACCAAAGGATTTCCCAGGTGGCACCTAGGGAAGTGCTCCATCACAGAGACATCCGTTATGGTTCTGTTCCCAGTCCTGGACATGAAAGCATCAAACAAACCGTGCCCAGGCACCCTGTGCATCATCCCTGCAAACCACCCAGCTCCTGGTGGCTCTGGCCAGGCTACAGGCTCTGGGGGTGGTGGCTGCATTAGTAACACCCCCTCAGGACTTCTGCCTCTTCATTGCCTCTTTCCTTTGCACTGTTAAGCCCAGAGGCAAGTGATACATGGAGCACTGACTAACGAGCCGCTCCGCCTCGCCAGGTGCTGAGATGGCATTTCCCACTGGCACACGCATGGGAACTCACCAGCTACAGCTCTGCTCCAGAAACGCTCCTCACTGCCACCCCGGCTCAGGAGCCCCAGGCTAACCCTTCCCTTTATCCCCTCCAGCCGCCGCCTGCGAGTTTCTGGACATCGTGGAGCTGTTGCTGAAGTCTGGAGCCGACCCCACGCTGCGGGACCAGGAGGGCTGCCTGCCGGAGGAGGTGACAGACTGTAAAGCCATCACTGCAGCTCTACAGCAGCACACGGCTGGCAAGGCCTAACCCCGCGGCGCTGGGCAGCACAGAGGCGCTCCGCAGTACCACCCCTACCCTTCCCCCTCCCAAATGCCATCGAGGTGCCAAGGGCAGCTTTCAGATGACAGCGTCCGGGCGAGCTCCGCAGCACAAGGGTTGGCTGAGCACTCGTCCTGGGCGGGATGGAATCAGGGTTTTGCATGCTCTGACATTTATCAGTATTTTAAGGGGCGGGGGAGGGTGGGGAGAGAGGGCCTGGAGAAGGTCCCAAGTGCTGTTTTAAGGTATTAAACCCAAGTACCGCACCGGGTGTCTCAGCGGAGCAGCCTGTGCTGGCTGCTTGGCTCCTCCGTGGGGAGGGGAGGCGTGCTGGGGCCAGGGCAGGGGCTCGGCTCTCCCGTTAGAGCTCAGTTGCAGACTGAGGTGGTTTTCCCCTGGGTCCAAACAAAACATTCTCAATAAAAGCACATTGTTGGGACAGCCTTTTTGTGTCATTCTTGCAGGGACTGGAAGCAGTAAGGGTGAGAGGTAGCCTAGAGGTGTTGTAGCCCTTGGAAAGCTCTGCTCCCTGTGGGTAGAGACCTACAGAAGACAACAGGGTCATACAGCTGTCTGTCCATCCCTCTATTTCTCATCTGGCATGTAAGACAAGTGCTTGATGGCTAACCAGCCTCTCCCAGCTGGCAGGACTTTCACCACATCACACAACCTCTTGGCTGATTTAAACACCATTAACCCCCACCTCCATCAGCAGCTTCAGGTCCTCATGATACGTGCTGGTCCCAGGGGTGGCTCATTGAGGGCTGAGGTTTTATAAGAGCTGGGCACAGACACAAACTTGCAATCACTCTGTCACTCCTGCAAGCTTGTCTTGGACACTTCATGGTCCCCTCAGCTGGCCAAACAGACAGAAGATGGAAAAGATCTGCCTCTTGGCAATATGTCAGGTGCTGGAGTGAGGTGGGATGAGCGAAGGGCTTTCTGCAGCCTCATCAGGACTGGGCTGTGTGATGAGTCAGTCCAGGGCAGCTGCCACCTCACTGGGCTGTGCGATGAGTCAGTCCAGGGGAGCTGCCAGGGATGGGTCTGTGCTTTGGGCTAACTCCTGACTGGGAGGGAAGCTACTGCCTTGTCCCCACTGTGCCTGGGGTGGGTGTACAGGGCAGAAGGAGGCCATGGCTTCCCTGTGGTGTGTTGCCATGCCACTTGCTTTCCCTCAGGCAGAGAGATGTAGAGCCTGAGGGTAGCAGAGGACATCATCGCTCTGACAGGAAGCCTCAAGTGCCATTGAGGGACCTCCAGCCTTGGGAAAAATAAGTGGGAATGTTCCTTCTGCTAAGGCCTGGCTGGGCTGGGAGTTGCTGTGGTTTTGGCCCCCTCATGGTGGCTGCTGGCTCCACCAGTGTTTGCTGCACTGGTTGAATGCTCCCAGCAGCTGCAGGCTCAGTGGTGGGGACAGAATGGCTCGGGCAAGTTAACAGGCTGTACAGGTCCTTATATTGACCACATCCATTTCTTTTTCCATTAATATTGGCAGGGTCTGATGGGGTGGGAAGCTGCTCTGATGGTCTTCATGATTTCAGGGGGAAGAGAAGCCCACATGAGTTTTTCTGAAGTCAGTAAGGAAGGCTGAGCTCAGCCTGCTCCCTGTGAATGTTCCAAGGAAACCACCTTCTTGCTGCAGGAAAATACACCTTGGGCATCTCTTCAGAGCCCAGCTCTGATGGGGGACTGGTGAAATGAGCCAGTAGGGAACTTGGACCCAGAGGAGTGCCTCCTTGGTGACATGGAGATGCTGATGATGAACATCAACACTCTGCCTTGAATGCCAGGTTTCAGTGTTTATGGTGCCTGTGGGGTGATGCTTCTTTGATGGAGGGATTGCAACAGGTTCCTGACCCCTGAGCAAGGACCTACAGTGCCTTCTGCTCTCCCCCACCAAGAAGACCTGCAGGCAGGTCATATAATCTCAGAATGGTTGGAAGTGACCTCTGAAGATCAAGTCCAGCACCCCCTCCCAAGGCAGGTTCACCTGCAGAAGGTCACTTAGGAACTCATCCAAGTGGATTTTGAATGTCTCCAGAGAGGGAGACTCCACCACTTCTCTGGGAAGCCTGTTCCAGTGTTCCATCATCCTTAAGTTAAAGAAGTTCCCCCTCATGTTTAGATGGAACTTCTTATGTTCAAGTTTGTGCCTGTTAGCCCTTGTCCTGCCACTGGGCACCACTGAACAAAGACTGATTCCATCCTCCTGACACACTCTTCAGGTATTTGTAAGCACTTATGAGATTTTCCCCCTCAGTCTCCTCTTTCCCAGACTAAAAAGCCCAAATTCTCATAGTCTTCCCTCATAAGAGAGCTGTTCCAGTCCCCTCAGCATCTTTGCAGCCCTTTTCTATACCCTCTCCAGCAAGTCCCTGTCCTTGAACCAGGCTCACATCACAGTCACCATGCTCGGTCAAAATGCAGTGGGTGCTGATGACACCACCAGTGGCTTTGTGTCAGGATGCAGATCACAGGATCACAGAATGTCAGGGGCTGGAAGGGACCTCCAAAGCTCATCCAGTCCAAGCCCCCTGCCAGAACAGGGTCACCTGTACCAGCTCACACAGGAACACATCCAGGCAGGTTTTGAACATCTGCAGAGAGGGAGGGACAGCCTGTTCCAGGGCTCTGTCACCCTCACAGGGAAAAAAATCCTCCTGTGCCTCATCTTCCACCCATTGCCCCTTGTGCTGTCAGTGGGCATCACCCAGCAGAGCCTGGCACTCACCCTGCGCATATTGATAACCATGAATGAAGAACCAAGCAAAGATGCCAGCTTCAGTGCCAGGATGATCTACCTAGAACTGGCTTGTGGTGGCATCAAGGTTAGGGACAAGGGAGGCCATGCTTAATGCAGAGCCACTGCCTGGCTTGATGGACACAGCAGGCAATAAAACCCCATCCCTCTTACAGCAGGGATGAAAAGCAGTGACCACGGTGCCTCTGCTTTCAGCAAACACATTTAGGGGCTGAGATGTTTATAGCACTTTGGGGCTGTCTGTGAGGTTGGAGCCTTTCCAAAAACAAACAAACAAATAAACCCAACCAAAACACAAAACCAAAAAAGGCAGGGAAGTGAAAGGGGTGGGGGGAGAGACACACACACAAAAAAAAAACCCAAAAACCAACCACCAAACATATATTATTGTTTATAATCTGCTTTATTCAGTCAAACCTTCCCCCCCCGCCCCCAGCAGCCTTGCAGATTGCTGTTTAAATCCCTCGGTGCCTTTAGCTACCGATACAGAAAGTGGTTAATGTGCATTCGCCCTAAGCTTGGCATCTACTCCAGGAAATCACTTTAATTGAGAAGCATTAAATGTTAAAATGATTAAAAAGATAGAAAGCCAACACACCGCTGCCCATGGAGGGGTTTGGGCACCCCCCCTGCCCCAACCCTGGCATGGCTCAAAAATCTCACCTGGTACAGATGGGCGATGGCGATGGGTGCCTGCCGGCACCAAGCGACCCATGGGCGCACATCGCCGTCACCGCACAGTGGTAGAAAAGCTGTGGGCGTTCTAGGATGCCATGTGGCAGGGAAATACCCTCCCCCAAACCCACCCCCCAAAGAAAATCCAGAGCAGAGTAGCCAATGTCACTTGTCCCATCCTTCAAGTCACAGAATCGTAGAGCATGGCCTGGGTCGGAATGGACCTCCAAAGCTCATCTAGTCCCAGGAGATCCTGACCCAGAAGATGCCGATGGTGGCTGCTGCCCTCCCACTGAAGAAGAAACAGCCTGGAGCCAGCAGCTGCTAAAGAGCATCCCAAGTTTATTGTGACATGGCTTTCCCTCGAGGGCAAGGAGGTGACCGACACGATCTCATGCCAGCGCGCAGGAGGCGAGGGTACAAAAGCAACGCCCCAGGCCCGACTTCGGGGTGGTGTGGGGCTTGAGGGGGTCCTTCCTCCCCCAGGACATGGCAATAAATAAGCTTTTGTTCTCTGAAAAGTCTTTTTTTAGCATTTTTTTCCTGTTGGGTTTTCTTCTTTTTTTGTTCCTTTTATTGTTTTCTTTTCTCTTTCTCTCTCTCCCCCTCCCCCCCCAAGAAACAAGACTTTCACTTTCTGGAACTGTACAAAATTTACACAGCAAGAGGAGGGAGGGGTGGCCTTGTTGGAGGGGGATGGAGAGCAACGGGCACAGCTCGCCCCTTTCCCTCTTCCCACTAACCACCCACCACCATGCCCAGCGAGGCCGGGAGCTTGGCACAAAGCAGCACCCAAGGCAAAAGTGGGAGTGGGTGGTGAGGCACATGGGTGCGACTGGGACAACTTCTGCAGCACCAGCAGAGCCCGCTGGGAGGGGACAAGGACGGACAGGGACATGCTGGTGATGTGCTTTCTTGTGTGGCTTTTTCTTTTATCTATTTATTCTTTTTTATCCCCCCTCCGCCCCCCCTTTGCTTTCAGAATCCCTCTGGCAGCGGCCAGCTAACCAAATCGGCCATCAGTTCTCCTTGAACAGCAGCCTGGCATCACCCCAAACCTGGGGGCTTGGTGGGGACTCTACTGTCAAGGCATGCCTGCAGGGCAAGGGCAAAGCCAGACACCCTGGGTAGCAAGTGTGGAGCTGGGTTTTATCCGTTGGCCTGAATGGCTTCGTCCTGCTGAGGGTGGGGGCTGCAGACTGTGCCAAAGGAGATGGTGACTGTCACAAGCCCAGGAATGTGGGGTTTGGGAAAGGGGCTGGTGCTGGGTGAATCTGGTCACGAGCAGACCCTATGTGGTTGATGCGCTGTGCCAGAATCACCTGGGTCCTCCTGGCTACCCTTGGGGGTCTGTCAGCTCTGCAGCACCAGAGAAGCTGTGTGGCTGATACCGGGGGGAGGTGTGGGGGGGTGTTCTACACCCCAGTCCCCTCTGCTTGCCACTGAATGGGTGCTTCTGCCCCTGAGAGAGCACCCCTTGTCCCCACGACGTCTGGGGGAAAAACCTTTGCAATAACCTCAGCACAGCCACTCTCCACAGCACCCGGGGTGGCTACTCTGCACCTGCCAGCCCTGAGCATCTCCAGCATCTCAGGCTGCAGGATTCTTCTTTTTCTTTGAAATTCCTTTTTCCCCCCTTTTTAATTTCTTACATATATATATATATATATATAAAAAAAATTCCTTTTTTCTCTTTGTGATTCCTCCCAGCAGCACAAACAAGGCAGAACCTGCAGTGGTGCTTTGCAAGCACTCCTGCACGCCCGGGAATAAATCACAGCTCCACTCCCACTCAGAGCAGCCTTGTCCCCAGGAAGTGGGACAACAGCCCTGGCTGGACGGGTCCCCAGCCTCACTAAAAGCAAACCTTCCACAACACCGACTGGGCAGGGCCGAGTCGCTTTTCAGCTCCGTACGGAAAAATAACTCTTGCAAAGAGCAGCGGCGCTGGGCCGGAGGAGTGCGGAGCTGGCGCGGGCACCAGCATGGATTCTGCCGTCCCTGATTGTCCTTCCCTCCCTCCGTCACACCTCCTGCCGCGTCCCAGTCCTGTGCCGAGGTCCTCGCCGTGCGTCCCATGTGCCAATACCACTCTTGTGCTTACACCCAAAGGCATCTGTGCCCCCCACCCCAAGCACAGCCACCCCCCCAGCAGTCGCCGATGCCACCCTCCTTTTCCTCCCAGCCCTCCAGGGCTGATTCCCACTGGAAATCCCGGAAAGTTCAACCTCCGGCGGATGCCCTCGGTGCTGGGCTTGCGGGCTGGGGAGGGGAGCGAGGGGGGCCGGGGCAGGGGGGTGAGCAGCGTTTAGAAAGGGGGGTGATCCATGTCGTCCAGCCAGGAGGCTGGGCTGGTGGGAAAGTCTGGGTACCCGACGCTGCTCCCTGTGGAGATGTCGGAGGTGGGCCCCCCCCCAGCCATGGCCCGCAGCGTCTGACTCACCCCCTGCGCCCCGTGGGCCACCAACCCCAGGTTGCCGTCCATGGCGTAGTCCAGCCCGTTGAGCAAGGGCGGGTGGGATGGCAAGGAGGAGATGGAGGACGGCGACTGTGGCAGGCCGTAGGGACTGCCGTCCCGCAAGTCCTGGTACGACTGTCCCGTCCCCTCCATGGAGAAGCCACCATTCAGCAACTGTCCGCCCGCCACGTCCCCCACAGTGCCATAAACCCTGTTGGTGTGGCCGAGCTCGGAGAGGATTTGGTCTTCTGCGGAAAGAGGAAGGGGAGGGCGGTCAGTGCAGTCCAGACTCCCGCAGTCCCCCCGCTCCACGCTGGCATCCTGCTCACCGCGGAAGCTGAGCTCACTGTCGCTGACACCGCAGTCCTCGGCCGAGCTCTCCTTCTCCAGCTTGCCCCCCCCGCGGCTCCGCTTGACGCTCTTGTAGAACTGTCCCCAGCGATGCCGCCCCGCGTCCTTCTTCAGGCGCTTCTCCTTGGCCCGGCGGTTCTGGAACCACACCTGCGGCGGGAAGCGGGGAGTCGGTGACACCGCAGCCACCCCACCACCCTGCCACCTCCGCATGCCAGCACCGTGGCCACCCCACATCCCGGCGTCCCCACATCTCTGCCCCTCAGCACCCCCCCAGCCCCGCATGCCAGCAGGTTGGCACTCCGGCACCGCTGCAGCCCAGGAGCTTTGGTCATCTGTGCAAGCCAGCCCCACACCCCTGCAACCCAGCCTCCGGATAACCCAGCACCTGCACAGCACATGCAGCTCCTACACATCCATGCAACCCAGGGCTCCTGCAACCCTGCATGCCATCACTCCTGCAAACTAGCAGGCCAGCACCCTGGCACATCAGCACAGCAGTACCCCTGCATCTCTATCACTACACCCTTGCAACCCAGCCCACCTGCAGCCGTATGCACCCCAGCTTCTAGGCACCGATGCCAACCAGCACCCCTTCAACCCAGCATTAGGTATGTCAGCACCCCTGCACCCCTGCCGTCTCTCGTGCCAACATCCCTGCAAACAAGCCTGCTGAGACCCCTGCAACTCAGCACATCAGCACCTATGCAGTCTTGCTCCTGCACATCCATGCAACACAGCAACCTTACAACCACATATGGCAGCACTCCTGCAGCCTGGCACCTCCGCAACCTGGCAGGCCAGCACACCAGCACCCCTGCAACACTGCAGGCCAGCCTCCCCACAACCTAGATCACATGCACTCATGCAACAGCATCCCTGCAACCTAGCTCCAAGACATCATTGCCACCCCAATACCCCTGCCACCACTGTATCCCCTGAAGCCTGGCACCTCTGAAACCCAGCATCTCTGCTCCCTGGCACCCCAGCACCCCTACATCCCCCTTCGCATGGGGCAGGGGTTGCCCTCACCTGCACCACCCTCATGTCAAGCCCCGTCTCGGAGGAGAGCTGCTCCCGCACATGTCGGGCAGGCTTGGGGGAGTTCTTATAGGCATTCTTCAGCGTCTCCAGCTGCTTGGCTGTGATGGTGGTCCGGGGCCGCTTAGCACCTGCCTCGGAGTCATCTGCAAAGCAAAGGAGCCAGGACCAGCCCCAACCACAGCAGCATCAGCAACCTTGAACTGTCAGCCCATCCCACTAGGAAAAAAACTCCCTGAAACCACCTGCCCCAGAGCCCAGAGTGACCCCCCAATGCTACGGATGCAACCCGTGGCCACCCCTTGGTGTGATGTCGACCTGGTAGCCCTTTCAAGGTGCCTACCATTCTGCTTGGCAGTCTCATAGTCCTCCTTGCAGACCAGCCGCCCATCCTCCATCAGGTAGAACTCGTCGCCAGTGGCCAGCTGCCGGCTGCAGATGATGCAGGCGAAGCAGTGGAGGTGGTAGACGAAGTCCTGGGCTTTGCGGACCACCTGGGTCGGGGGGATGCCCTGCTGGCATGCCGTGCATTTGGTCCCAAAACGCCTGCAAGGAGAAGTAGGTGGCCCCTGAGCCCCCTGGCGAGGTGGGCTCTGCTGGAGATGGCATGGGCACCAGAAGACAGGGCAGAGTTTAAACCAGCAATCAAACTAATTATGCATGACACTTCACATGGAGGGGGTTTATCTTCTTCAGAGTGAAGGAGCAGCCTAATGGAGCTGAGGAAGGTTTGATTTTAATGGTTCTTTTAACTAATGCTTATAGGCTGCCTGCTTTCCCCCTGCAAGGACAGTACATATTTCATCCACATTAATACCAAATAAATTAATTGCACCACCCTGCTCGCGTGATGAATCCCAGATTAATGCAGAATGATGGGATGGGGCTCTTACACCCTCCTGACAGCCTGAAGGGGCCTCGGCTGGGCCAGCCTGGGGGAGGCGTGGGCCCAGGCAAACCCACAGCACGGCTGCAAGGAGGGTGCAAGAAGTGCTCAAGGAGCAGCCAAGAAGTGCTGCAGCAGCATGCAATGGCCGTGCAAGAGCAGTGTAAGAGGTATGCATGAAGCATGCAAGAAGTGTGTCAGCGGCATGCAATGGCCGTGCAAGAGCGGTGTAAGAGGTATGCAAGAAGTACAGCAGCAGCATGCAATGGCTGTGAAAGAGCAGTGTAAGAGGTATGCAAGAAGTATGACAGCAGCATGCAAGGACCATGTAAAAGTAGAACAAGATGTGTTCTAGAAGAGTGGAAGCAGTATATGAATGTGCAAGAATGGGGCAAGAAGAATGCAAGAAGCATGTGCAAGAGGAGCATGGAAGGAGCATGCAAGAATGGGGCAAGAAGTATTTGAGAATAGTGGGAGCAGCATGCAATGAGTGTGCAAGAATGGGGCAAGGAGTGTGCAAGAATGGGGCAAGGAGTGTGCAAGAATGGGGCAAGGAGTGTGCAAGCAGCATGAAAGAACTGTGGAAGAAGTGAGCAAGAACCATGTAAGAATGGTGGAAGAAATGTAGAAGGAGCACATGAGAATGGACCAAGAGCCGTTCAGAAAGCGTGGGAGAAGCATCCAATGCGCATGCAAGAAGTTTGAGAGAAGAATGCAAGGGCCATGTGAGAGTGACACAAGAAGCATGGAAGAACCATGCAAGAACAGGACAAGAAGCATGCAGGAAGTGTGGAAGCAGCATGTAATGGGCATGCAAGAATGGGAGCAGAACTGTGGAAAGAGCATGTAAGAAGTGTAAGCAGCATGCCAGGACCGCGTTAAAATGGTGCAACAAGCGTGGAAGGTGCATGTGAGGAACACACAGGAATGGTGTAAGCGTGGAAGAAGCAGCAAGGAGCATGCAAGGAGTGTGCATCTTGCCCATCAGCCTCCATGCGTCACAGGCACTCTGTTGCACTCGAAGTGCCCCCACAAGCCCCCATGTGGGTGCCCTCCAGGCTGTAGCAGAGCACTGTTGTCCTGTGCAGATGTGAAGGATCATGCCTGGGTCTCACTTGGGTCACACCTGGTGTAAAATGAACTAACAGAAGGGTGGCACATGGCATGAGGTGGTGGCAGCACAGGGATCAACCAAGAACACGAGGACATTTCCCTGGTGAAAGCACAGTATCAGCCACGTGGACTTTCTGAGTGGCATGGAGCAGATTCCCACCACCAGCACTACAAGGGTGCTGCTGAGTCTGACCTGCACCTCCCATCACCCCCACCAAAGGGGTGCCAGGAGCAGCAGCCCCAGGGCAACAAAGCTACCAGAATAATCCTGTCCCCTACAGCTGCAGCAGGCCCACCTGCTTCCAAGGAGTAGCCCAGGAAAGCCCTGAGCCCTGTGGTGCCCAGCATCAGGGATGTGCAAGGGCTGAAGGCACTCCTGGCACCTTAGATGTGCTGAACATCCTCCAACCATGCAAAATCACCCTGTGAATACCACAGCTGCCCATGCCCTTGTGTCATCTGGAGAACTAGGGCTTGGCCACCAAAGCTGGGTCCCCAAGACTGTCATCCAGGGGCAGGTAGCCAGCACTGGGCATGAGTGACACTGTCCCGATTTTGGCAGCTGCTCACAGCAGTGTAGGAAGCAGAAAGTGTGGAGGGAAAACATGGTTCTGTCTCGTTTTCTGGGCTTGTAGCCTAAAGGGAGACTCCCTGGACATCTTCTGGGGAGACCTCAGTTCCCCTAGAGTCGGCTGGGAAGGGGGGGATGGAGGCAGGTAGAGGTGGAAGGGAAGCAGGGAAGAGATGAAGGGAAGGAAGGATAAAGAGAGGACGAGAGAGAAGGAGGGAAAGAGACAGAGGAAGGGAGAGAGAAAAGAAGGAAGGGAGAGGAAAAGATAGAGAGAGGCAAAGGGAGAGAGGGAGAAGGAGGGATAGGACAGACCAAAAATGCTTCTCTGGGCCCAGGGCTGAGCTGGTGCACACTTCCCAACCCTTACCCTCCCTCTGACCTGTCCCAGAACACTGTTCAACCCATTTCAGCAAGTGGTCTCCACCATCTGTAGGTGGTTCTGCAGCACCTGGGGATGGTCAGATCCAGGACGGATCTGCTCGTCCCTGGGGAGCACGAACTGTGATTTGAGGGAAGGAAAAAAGCACTGAATGAATTTAAAGAAAGAAAAAAAGAGGTGTTCTTTTGTGAAGCAGCTTCTGCATTGCAACCCTGCCTCTGGAGTTGGCCTGAGATCCTCACGTCCTCGGCAGGTTACCTACTCCCAGATCAATGAGCGGTTGAAAGAGAGGTGAGGCAAGCACCGAGAGGCTATTGATTGGCACCAAATAATCCAGGCAGGACCTCATCTAAGAAAGTCGCTGATCTTTCAACTCTAATTAACATTGATTACCTGCACCTTTTGGGTGACCATTTAAATGACTTGGAGATTAATAGGCTGGAAAATATCAGAAGTGAAGTGTTATTACGCAGGCTGTGGCGGCCGCTTTGACCGTCGCACGCTCCCCAGCTCTGAAGGAGAAATTGGAGCGCCAGCTTTGGCCCTGATGGCTGGTGGAGGGGGACGTGTAGATGGTCTGAGAGCCTGGGGGTGGACAGCCAGGGAAAGTCCTGCCTGGGGATTAGCACAGGGTGTAATCACCATGGGTGGGTTTAGCTGGCTGGCCAGAGGCAGGAGGATGATGGACAGAGGCGGTGCAGACAGGAGATGACGTGAGGAGGCAGCCTTGGTCCTCAGGGTGCAACAGCTGCTTTTGATCCCAGCCCCATCATCTGCACTCAGGCAGCAAAAGCCATCCACTGGCCGGGATCTGCCCCTCTACTTCACAGGAGGTACAAAGCAGCATCCCTCTGCTTCACAATGATCTCTCACCCGGCCTTGGTGCAACACCTGCTGCTATCCCTTGAGAGAGCTCCAGGATTCCACGAGCAGCCAAGGAGCAGACCATCCCTACTGCAAAGTTTGGGTTTAACTGGGAAAAGGGAGGTCCTGTCCCATGAGAGCAGAGAAACGCTGAGGCTGGGACATAGCACCGCTCAGAGGCAGCTGCCGGAGAAATCAAATCAGGATTTGCTTTTTCGCAGGAGGAAAAAAAAGATAAAATAGAAAGGGAGGGGAGGGGGAAGGGCAGGAAGGGTAAGGAGAGAGAGAGAGCAATCCCGGTGAGGTGAGCGAGGGGCTCACTGCAGTGCCTTACGCAGCTTTCTCCTGCCCTCTAGCTCCAAGCAGAGCGGGGGCTGCTGCTGAAGCAGTGCAACTCCCCATCCCACTCCATCGGAGCTGGGAATCAGCCCTGGGCAGGGACAGGAGCATCGGAAGAATTTGGAGCTTGCAGAGGATTCAATCCCAACAACCAGCATCCAGCCTGAGTCAGCTGGAGGCAGCCATCCCTGCCTTCATTCCCTTCTTATCCACATCCAAACCAAACCAAACGGGGAAGATTAGGAGTTTCAAGAAATTGTGCTTAACAATAGGTTGTGTGTTGGTTTCATGGGTAGGGAGACGTCGCTTCAGGGGGGCTGTGCCCCTGCAAGGTACTCACTTGAAGAAATCCTCCTTGCAGTAGACGCTGCCAGCCCGGGAGAAGCAGCGGTCGGCCAGTTGCATCTGGCAGTCGGCACACTTGAGGCAGGAGCTGTGCCAGTGCCGGTCCAGGACCTTGAGGATGAACTTGTCCAGGATGTGCTGGTTGCAGCCAGCACACTGGGGGATCTCTGGGCAAGGGGAGGAGAGAAGAGCAGCGTCAGCCGGCAGTAATCCCCGCGGTACCCCCACCCAGCCGGTGCACCCGGCCAAGCCCTGTATTGGTTTTGCAAGCTGATGTGCTGACACCCTTTGCTTTGCCACTGTCCCAGCACATCTTCCTTCACCAAGCTTCACCAAAAATTCTCCAGGCTGACTAAATTCTTGGCCCCAACACACACACACACACACACACACACACAATGCTTTTTCCCCCCTCTTCAGCCGATTTTTTGGGCTGTGCTCTCTGCCACCCTCCCTCGCTCCCTCGAGGATGGTATTCTGCAGCCCTGAACCAGAGACATGGTTTGTTGCTGCCCCGTCCACCAAGGGCCAGGAGGCTGAACTGACATGGAGCTTCACCCATGAGGTCCTAACAGTGACCTAGGGGTGCAGGACACCCAAACACCTCCACCCCACCCACAGAGGCTTTTTCAACATGAGTAAATGTATCTTCCTGTTTGCCGCTGCTGTATCTTGAGGACTACTGACTGCCCACGCTGGCCACATTGGCCCCGCCAGCAGCTGCCAAGTGCCCGTCTCCTTTCAGTGCCAGGACCCAAGGTCCAAACCCCCTCTAGATGCCAGTTTTGCCGTGATGGGGGCAGCAGGTTTTCACCAGCTTTCTCCCACCCAGCCAGGATGTTACAGAAAGAAAGGGAAAACACCAGCTGAAGCAAGGCCACACTGGAGCACAGCAGTGGTTAACAGGAATAACAGGTCCAGTCCGCCCCACAGCACCCATGTCACCGGAGGATGCTCAGAGAAGAAGCATTTTGCCTAAGGCAAGCTGCACAGCTGGCCACGCAGGGTCCTGTACAGAATCTGCCGACAGAGAGGACCTCTCCTATAGATGTGGGGAGCTGAGTATCTTTGTCTCTCTGCTCAGGATACAGAAGAAACAGGAGGTGCTGCAGAAGCCTGCGTAGGTCTGGGTAGCTGCTGTAGGCTATGGCTGCTTCTCTGCCTAGGATTCGGAAGAAATGAGAGGTACTGCCGAGGTCCGCAGGAGCAGAGCGCCCGGTAAAACGCGGGCACGTGGCTCTGACCCGCACGCGTGGGGAAAGGTGGATTTTAGGGGAGAAAAACACACCCCTCGCCGTGTCTGGAGCTGGAGTGAAGGAGCCGATGAGATGCTCATGCGTAAGGGCTGCCGCACTTTCCTGCGGTTAACGGCAAATACCGGGGATGGGGATGGGGGGGATTACTGGGGGGGTTTAGGCTGTTGCAGGTGCTGGGGAGGCTGAGACGGGAGCTGCTGTCCCCAGCCGGAGTGGGCCGGCTTAGGGAGTCCTGCACGGAGCCGCGGTGCAACGAGCCCCGCCTCTGGCGGCTCCTCGCAGCCAAGGGACAAGGGACGACAGCAGCCTGTGCTCGTTGCTACTGGGAGAGAGGAAAGTTAAAAGGAGGAGAATGAGGAAAGGGAAATGAGAAAAAGGAGGGGAAATTGGGGGGAAGGGGGGAGAAGGAGGCGGATTAAAAAAATAAAAAAGAGAAAGAGGAGAGAAAAAATAAGAGGAAAAAAGGGGGTAAGAAAAAAAAGAGGAAGAGAAGGAAAGAGAAAAAAAGAGAATGAGGGGGGGAAAGTTAAAAAAAGAGAAAGAAAAATGAGGGAATAAAAAAAGAAAGAGGAGGGGAAAGGCTAAAAAAAATAAAGAGAAAAATGAGGGGAGGGAAGAGAAAGAAGAGGGAAAAGAAAAAGGAAAGATGCAAGAAAAATGAGAAAAAATGGTTGGAAAAAAAAAGTTGGAAAAAAGAAAAAGGAGGGGAAAAGAGAAAAGTGGGGACAAGAAAAAAGGAGAGGGGGAGAAAAAAGGAGAGGGGGAGAAAAAAGGAGAGGGGGAGAAAAAAGGAGAGGGGGAGAAAAAAGCAGAGGGGGAGAAAAAAGGAGAGGGGGAGAAAAAAGGAGAGGGGGAGAAAAAAAGGAGAGGGGGAGAAAAAAAGGAGAGGGGATGAAAGCGGGGGAGAAAAGAAGAGGTGAAAGAGAAGGAAAGAGGGGGGAAAGAAACAAACAGGAAAAGAAAAAACGAGGAAAAGAAATAAAAGAGGAAAAAATAAAGAGAAAAAAGAAGTAAAATTTTAAAAGAAAAATAAGAGGAAAGGGAAAAATAGAAGAAAATATTCAAAATATTTTTTTAAAACTAAGAAAATAATAAAGAGAGAAAGAAAAAGGAAAAATAGAAAAAATAAAAAGAGGAAAAGAAATAAATGAAAACAGAAGAAAATGGAAAAGAGGGGGAGAAAAGAGGAAAGGAAAAATAAAGAACAGAGAAAAGAAGAGGAAAAAATAAAAGGAGGGGAAAAGAAATTTTTAAAAAGGAAAACAGGACAGAAGAGAGGAAAGAAATTTCGGAAAAGGGGGAAAGGAGGAAAGGGTTAAAAAAGAAGAGGGAAAGGGCTAAAAAGGAAGAAATTGGGAAAAATAATAAAAGGGAGAAATAAGGAAAAGAGGAAATAAAGAAGGCGGAAAAGGAGGAAAAGGGGGGAAATGAGGGAAAAGAAGGAAAAGAAACATAAATTAAAGAGGAGGAAGAGGGAAAGAACACAGGAGAAAATGGAACCGTTACAGCCTGAAAGAAGACTATTTAAGATACTTGTGAGCACCGACACTCGTCTGAAGCGAAGGCAGCTCCTGTCACCGTCCCCAAGATTAGCCAGCGACAACCCCAGCGCCCTTCAGCCCCTATTTACCGCTGGCGAGTTAACAGCAGGAGAATAATTTCTAAACGTAAAACCCACCAATTGCCCACAGTTTCCCAGGGTCTCTGTGCCCCTCCCTGTTCTCCACCCTCCTGGGTGCTTTGTGCTCCCTCTCCAGCGCGGTGCAGGTGGGCACCAGCCGCATCTCCCCCGTTTTATTTGTTAAACCTGGTTTTGGGGGCAAGGCAAAAGCCGCGGGCATCGCTGGTAGCAGGCAGCTCGGCGCCAGCAGGTACAGCTGTGATGCTGCAGAGTGAAAAACCTCCCTTATTTCCGTTGTATACACCTGTGCACCCCTGCAAAAGGTGGGGTGTGTGTAAATAGCTGTTTATACGAACATTACGTGTGTGTGTACACAGGCACACTTCTGTCTAGAGCTGTCCATGCATAGACGCCAGCAAAACCAGCTTCTTTCCTCCCTGAATCAGCCACACAGCTTCATTTCAGCAAACCAGCCACAGCAGCAGGCAAGATAATATCCTTCGCTATATTTCCAGGGGTGGGGATGTTATTTATTTTGGGTTTGTTTGTTTTTTAAAACAAACAAAAAAAACCACTATTTTTTGGCTCGAATCTGTTTGTGGATATATGGCAGCAGCTCTGCGCGTCAGCGCACACGGATGTGCAGGACTCCCACCGACCTGGCTGCTTTCCCCTCTAACTAATAATAATAATAATAATAACAACAATATCATCATAATATAGTAATAAAAGGGGGGATGGGGTGTCTGCTGGAGAGACACCAGGAGATACCTCGTTGAAGCGACTGCTCTGCCCGATGCACGCAAAGAGGAAACAGCTTTAGTATTGCTCTGCTTTGTGCTTTGCAATCGGGACCAGTTCTTCGCTGCTTCCCTGTCCTTATTTCCTTTCTTTTAACTAAATTATCTGGTAGAAATGTAACAACCTTAACGGTGTAACCAGCACCCTTGGTGCCTTTGCAAACCTCCCTCTCCCCCAGCAGCCCAGTGTGCTGGGTGCCGTGACAGATGGTCCACCAGGGAGACACCGGCGTGGGGGGACACACAGACGTCTAGATCCCTCCTCCCTCACCTCGAGGACCACCACAAGGATGCAGCAGACAATTCAAACTGATCCTCCGGGGTGTAAGAACGGGGATCACCCCCCAAATCCAGCCCCGGGGTGATGTGCCCGGAAGAGGGACCATGGCGTTTGCGTCCCCGCATCCCGCCAGGCAGGATTTGGCCGTTTTCCAGGCAAAGCCCCCTCCACCCCCACCTCCACCTTCAGCACCCTCCGCCACGCCCCGGGACACGGGAGCAATGCCCCGACACGGTGTGCGGAGGTCTGGCTGCCCACCGCCGTTACCGTGATTTAACAGCAGCGGGTCCATCTTTCCACCTCTCCCTCTCTCCCAGACGGAAAAGAAAAGAAATAACGATAGAAACGAAACAAACTCGCAGGTGGCCTCAGAAATCCCTCAGACACCCAAAATCTCCGAGGCTGATGCGAAAGCGGGGGGAATGTCAAGGTTTGAGGAGGATGTGCATCCCCAGCTCAGCCCTGCCGGGTCTGGACCACTCCAGGTTCCGAGCTGCCGAATCCTCACCATCACTACCTCTTTTGAGTTGGGTTTTTGTCTTTCAAAGGGAAGAGATTGTCACCTTCGGAGAGGAAGGTGCAGCAGAATCGGTGCCTCAGCAATGCAGGTGGGAAACGGGAGCACAAAGGCGGTTTGCCAACTCCCCCCACACCAAACACCCGCGGTAAGGAAAACACCAGGTTAGGGGCTCTTTATATCGACTTTCTGCGGGGAGGAAATCTCATTCCTTTACATGCAACAAAAACAACAACAACCAAAAAGAAAGACCAACCAACCAAAACCAAAACCCTCCGATTCATTTCTCTGCAGCTTGCAAACGGCTTTTCCAGCGGTGATTAATCAAATCCCCCTCTCACCCCCTTGGCCGGAGGCTGGCGGAACCCGGGCACCGTTCCCACTGGCTTTGGCAGAAGTTTTTCCTTCGGTGAGCTTTGCAAAACAATATTCATCAATAACATTCTGGGGTAGCTTGCTTAACCATCCTGTCTGCGAGGCTAGCTTTGTCGAGGGGGCTGGAAGTCTCGGCTCCCCAAAATCCTGCTGCTGTGTGACATAGTCCCTGTGTGCCATAGTTCCTGGTCAAACAAGGAGGCTGGTTAAACCGAGAGGAAAATCTGTGATTTAGTAGCTATTAGAAGGAAAATGTCACGGATTTTCCAGCCCATGTTATACCGAGGTGCTTCTGGAGCGGGGGGTGGGGGGAGGGGGTGACCCTGGTGCAGGCAGCAGGGCCCAATTCACCATCACCCTGTCCCCGTCCCAGAATTTCATTCCTGGTTTCTTGACCAGAAACGACGCACTTTGGCCGCACTGAGCCCTGCCCGTGTGTGACTCGGGCAGGATCAGGCCCCAGACTGGTAACACTGGTCGGGGGCCGTCAACAGCTGAGGGGCATTGCAGAGCGATGGGAAACTTTTATGTCTTCCATCCTTTACTTAAATTTGGTCCTACCATTAATTTTTGCCCATAAATAAATTATAATCAACATATCTCGTTGTTTCCTGATCATTTCCGATACATGTCAGTTAGGACCGAAATGGCAATGTCACGGGCAGGAGATCTTGCTGGCACCAAACCGGGGAGCTTTGCTGGGGCGCTTCCTGCTCGGAGGTCGTTTGAGGCACCTAATTTTGCCTTCGCGGCCATAAAAAGAGACCCTATGGCTGGGAACCGGAGGCGTTAGCCGGTGGCAGCGGATTGGGCAGGATTTGGCCATGGGACGGACCCTCGCCACCCCCGCACGCTCCTGCCGCGGATTATTCTGCTGCGGTAAAATACGGTTAAACGTGCCCTCTTGTCCCCCTCCTCCATTCGAGGGGCCGGGCAACGGGGGATAACGGGGACAGCCCCCCCGAAGCAGAATGGGGACTGGCCGGGCTGCAACGGGCAGGAGCACCAGCATCGCTCCCCACAGAGACACCCACGGAAAACGAATGACAGGCGCTCGGGGGAGGGGAGAGGAACGAAGAAGGAGGGGGAGAAACGAGGGTCGATGCGGGGCACGGAATAGTGGGGGGGAGGGGCTCGGGGTGGGCAGCGGCGAATGGGGAGGGAGGCAAATCTCGGCCTGAAGCGGGCAGGCGGCCGGGGCGTGCACACCCCTCTACACCTGTGTGTCCCCCGAAATGCGGCCGGGTCTCGGCGGGCAGCTCTGCCTAGTCTGCCTCTCCCAAGGCTTGGACCCGTCTCACGCTGCAACTTCCTGGGTGCCCATGGTAGGAGGCTGAACGGGCCAGAGTGTCACCTGGCCTTCCCTCCACCTCTAGGCCCGCAGGGACGCCCTGACTCTCGGGAAGAGTGTGCAAAAGGAGATCATTATTATCATTATTATCATTCCCACGTAGCTCCAGCCCCTGCCGGGGTTGGATCGGGAGCTCTCTGGGACACAGCTGCCCCCACATCAGTTCCACACATCCATAAGCTCTTCCCGCATAGGGCTCGGCCCTATAGAACCCAGGAGGCTGCCGGCCCCTATGGCTCACAGCCGGTTACCGCCGTCTGCGTCCCGTTAGAACACGCTCTGGTGCCTACACCCGAGTCTACGCACAAATAGGCCCCCCCAGACGCTCTTGTATCGACTCCTCCGACAAGCACAGGCATGTGCTTTGACGCAGACACGCTACCTGTGGCTACAGAACATATATGTGCGCCTATAGACGTACAGGTGATTTCTGGATAGACGCAGACACGGAGGCACCGCTCCACGCACCGAGACGGGTTTGCCGTCCCGCTAACGAACCCGCCAGTCCGTGTGTCCCTTCTCACCGCTGCCGTTCACTCGCGAGGCTCTGCCTGTCGCGATAAACGGTTTAAGTGGAGCGTCGTGAGCTGTGGGCCGGGGGTGCGGGCGAAGAGCGGGGTATTCCCCCCACGCATGAACAGCTGCGCACTTATGAACGCTTACACACGCAGAACCGGAGCCGCGGCCGCACCGACCTGCCCCGTCGGGGCCGGGACTGCATCGCTCCGCACGGCTCCTTCTACCGCCGCCTCCCGTCCGCCCTCTCGCCCGCCCCGGGGCATCGCTTTCCCTAATTTTGACGCTGCTAAAACCGGGGAAAATATCAAAAGGGAAGAAAAAAAATCCAGACGCCCGAGCCCGAGTGGGAGGCACCTGTCCAATCCGCAGGGCGCTGCCCCTCCAGCCCCTGCCCGCCCTGCCCCGCCGGCCCGGGGCCGCCTTTGCGGCAGGGAAGCGAAGGAAGGAGAAGAGAAAAAGCGTCCTTACGTTGCACCGGCACACCGAGGATCTCGGGAAGCCCCTTGACAGCCCCTTCAGCAGCGAGCGCGGAGCTTTGCATCATTTTATTGGCCCCAGGGTGGGGTGGGGGGGCGGCGGCGGGGAGAGAAGAGGGGGTAAGGGTTAGATTGCAGCCCGGGCCGGCGGAGCCCCGCGGCGGGAGACAGCGCCGGGTCCCGCGGGCGGTGCCGGTGCCGGTGCCGGTGCCGGCCCGGGCGCGCCGCCGCAGCTGTGCCCGCCAGCGCCGCCCGCCTCCCATTCATTCACCCTGAGGGGAGCGCGCCTGACGTCACCGCCCGCAGGGGGGCGGGGGCGGGACGGAATGGCCTTCGCCAATCGCTGCCCGCTCCGCGCAGCTGGGGCGGGGCTTGACGGAACGAGGGCGTGGTTTGTATGCAGAGGGCGTGGTCTGAGTGCAAGGGGCGGGGCCAGGGGCTCTCGGCGGCGCAGCGGGGCCGGGGCCAGGCCGGGGCCCGATCAAGTGTCGCAACACAGTGCTGTCACGACCAGGAGCGCAGTCCAGCGCCAAGCATCCCAGTCCAAGGGTGCCGGCGGTGGAAGAGAGTGAAGAGACAAAGGCGCTGATCCCACTGTCGGAGCTCAGGGATGTTGTCCTACTCCATAGGAGGCTGTGGGGAGTCTCCTCTCGGCACACAGCCCCACCCCTGTTCCTCCTGCTGCTGGGAGTGGGAGCTTAGCCAGGTGGGCTAAACCTGGTTCTGGAAGATACTGACACAGCACCATCGCCTTGCCACCATGCCAATGCGAGTCATTTCCCAGTGGTAAACCCCATGGGCAGCCAGTGCCGGTAATCTCTGGAATTCTCTGCTAGGACGGCATCTATCCCAATAGCAACTCCCCTAGGGGCATATCTGGGCATGGAAAAAGACAACCCAACTCTGCACTGCTGCAGCACACCCAGCACAACAGGCCACCGACTGCTGTGGTGCAAGGGTGGTGATGCCAAAGACATAGGGCTCGGTGTGACTACAACTTCCAGAAGGATCTTCACAGGATTTTGCTGAAGGAAACCCCTGGGGCAACCCAGCCTGCAGGACCGGAACAAAACCAATGTGTCAAGACACAGTGGTACCCAGTGGCAAAGGGCCAAGCAAGGAAGCTCACTGAACCGCAGCTGAAGTTAGAGCCGGTGCCTCAAGCACCACCCTCCCTGATGCTCACCACGTCACTGGCTCGGGGAACACCACGCCAAATATCCGTGATGTGACATCCTGCTCTGCCCAGACAGCGGGGGCTTAGAGCACTGAGCCTGCCCAAGAGCAGTGAAAGCTCCGTGGTGGCACACATGGCAGTGCTGGGAGGGGAGGATGCTCACCCAGTCCAGAGCGTGGCTGCCCTTGGCTAACACAGCACCTTCCTGTGCCTTCGTTCCCACCCTGAAATGTAACTGAGGAAGAGGTTTTTCTCCCCACCTCTCAGTAAAAACTTTAAAGGCCCCTGAGGAAATGTGCAGGCAGGACATGCCAGGAGTATGGGGGTGAGAAAGTGGGGGAGAGTTGCTTAAAAATAGGAGTAAGAAATATGTTAAGCCTAGTGGACCCTTATGGAAAAAAAAATTACTTTTTCAATAGTCTGCTGGGGTTTAACCCCAAAACTTCATTTTACCAGGAAAACCTCTTCAAGTATATCTTGAACCACTAAGCAGAGAACTGCGTGCAGTCATTGCAGGAGTGACTTGCCCCATTGCAGTCCACCAAGCTCCAAAATTTGCTCCCTGCGATGAGGGGGTTTGCCCATGGGGTAAATCCCACCTCCTCCCACTCCATCCCCTCCCTTTCTTTCCTAAATCAAGTGCCAACTCTTAAGTGCATTAACCACATCCAAGCCCCCACTGCCCCCAGCCACCTGCGCTCCCCAGCCCCATGGGGCAGGGGCCATCATCCCCACTGTGTGGTCCCCAGCCAGCTGTCTGCTCTCCACAGAACACAGCTTCCAGCCCAGGGATGGAGAAAAGCAGGTCTGTAAGATGGATTTACTGGAGAACTCTAACCAGACATGTGGACGCAGAGACAGACGGACAGTGCTCCGTGGCCTCCCTGTACCACCACTTTGCATTTCCAACCCATTTCCCTAATTATTCCATTGCTGCTGGGAGTCATCTCCCTCCCTCTACAGCACACTCTGATTTATCTCCCAGCCAGGATAACAGCTCCCCCCACCCCCTTCTCCTCGGGGAATTCAAATTTCATTCATTTTTCTGCATTGCCAGATTGATCCAGCCCCCTCTGCCCTGCTCCAGACCACTCGTGGCTGTGGTGAGCAGGCAAAGGGAGCCACACAGCACCAAGCCTTCACCTCAGGGGAGCGTCCTGGCTGCCACCACCAGTGTCCACTAAAAAAGAAACCCCACCAGCATCTTCCTCTCTGCTCACTTTTAGCTTGCTACATCTTTCCAGTAGGGGTTTCATCCTTTCTCTGCCTTGCAGTATTGCATTGTCCTATTCCATGGTGGGGTTGGTCCTCATGGTGGTCTCATCCTCATGGTGGTGGTATTTTGGTCTCTTTTAATTTGAGACATTACACACCACATTATCCTGGCATGTGGGGAGGAGAGGGCAGTGGAGGTGGACACAAACTGCTGGCCCAGCAAACACCCTTGTGCCATCCAAAATGCTGCCAGATCCCAGTGGTGCCCCAGGAAGGGGATTGCACACAATGAGTGTGAAATGTACACTCCACACACACCACACCCTACCCCCCTCAGCTTTTCTCCTCCTCCAAGAGCTAAGACAGAGCCCAGGGGTGGTGGTGATCAGCCCGCAGGAAGGTGAATGTCATGATCTTCATCAGGTTGTATTTTGGGGGGGCTCTGGCCCCACACAGATGTCCCACTCCCTCCTCTACAGCACCAGCAGCCCGGCTCTGGCTCTGCAGCCAGCTGAAGGCACCAGCAGAGTGACCTGGTGATGCAGAACTCACAGAGAAACAGGGATGCTGCTCTCACACCTTCCTTGCCAGTCTCAATTAATTAATACTTAAAAGGCAGGTAAACTCCAGAGCCTTCCCCAGGACCCCAGACCCAGCCTGTCTTCATGTGCTCCAGCCCTGAGTGTGCAGGAATTGGGGCTGCTTTGGGCATTGCTTGGTACAGGTACACCTCTGTACCAAGAGGAACAGTAGTGTTTTGTTCCCAGGCTCATTAGGAGTGTTTCAAGGCAGAATTAGGGAGGTGTAAGGAAAACCCACACCTGCCCCTGCCTGAGGACCTGTGAGCACAGCCATGTCCTCCATCAACAAACCCTGAGTGGTCTTGGAGGTGCTGAGGAACTCAGCAGTGAGGCTTCATGCCACCAATGCAGTGACTCTGTCAGGTCTCAGCCCAGATCGCAGAGTCACCTCATGTGACAAAACCAGCTTCTCCAGCCCAAGGCAGGGACAGCCTTATGGGGCCAAAGCCACCGTTCGACATGGGGACAGCCCTGACCGTAGCACCCGGAAGCCCTCATGCCCTCAGCCCACTTCTTAATTACCCCAATAATTACCTGTGACCCCCTCCCACAAAGCCCACTGCTGCCAGGGCTGTCTGGAGCAAGGACAAGCACGGGCGAAACTCAAGCACTCACCAGCAGCTGGAGAAAGCCTCTCCTCTCGCAGGCGCTGCCGGACAGGGCGTTGCTAATTGCAATCGACAATTAATCGACGTGAAGCGAACCCCCGCTGGGTTTATGGCCCGAGCACGGGCGGTCGGGTGGATGCTGGTGGAGAAAAGCTCCGTCGGTCCGTGCTGAGGAGGGACGAGGGAAGCAGGACGAGGGAAGAGGAAGCGAGCGCCGAAGGGCTGGGAAGTGGCTGGGGGTGCGGGGGGACGGCCACCGGCTTCGCGGAAAATTAAATTGCACTTGAGGGTAAATTGCGTTAGGGCAGAGCTGCCGCCTCGGGCCAGCCTGCGGCCCTTCGGGTAATTAGCTCTAGGCACAGCCCGGCCTGTCACAGCGCTGGGAAGGGCACCTCGGGGGGCTTGGAGAGCGTGTGTGTCTGCGTCCCTTCGGCAGAGCCCATCCCGCCTGTGAGTGTGGCTGCGGCACACTTTGATGCCCTCCTCCCCGTGCCATGGTTTGGGCAGGGAGTCAACATGCCTGTGGGGTACAGTATGAGGGACACTGCTCTGAGTAGCACTGAGCCCTGCAGCAGCCTCCCGCACGCAATGGGGTCCACCAGGTGCTGTGACACCCCAGTGCCACAGTCAGGGAGAGCCTGGGCCAGAAGGATTGAGACTGCACCAAACAGGATTACGGAAAGTCTATTTACTGGACTCTTTTTCCTGTGTGGCAGGGTGGCTTTAGCTCCCAGGCCCTGTAAATCTGTCCAGCAGGCCTGATGGGGAGGCTAATCTGGGCAGCCCTGCCTGCTCACACCCTGCCACCCACCTCCCTGCCCCAGCACCCCACTACCCTTGCCCCAGCACCCCACCACCCTTGCCCCAGCATCCCTGCCCCAGCACCCACCTCTCCAGCCTTCCTCCCTCTCCTCCTCCATCCCCCAGTGCACTCCCACCTACTGCATCCCCCTGATACATCTCTCAGTCTGTCCCTGGGGCCCTTTTGGGGCTGGGGGTAGCCACGAGTACCCCCTCCATAGCTCAGCTCTTGGCTCTACGCAGGGGAGCAGCTGGCAGGGAGGGGGTGCATGGGGGTGTTATTGATGTTGGGGATAAACCCCCTAGGGAAATCAAGGAGGAGGCAGCAAGGCGGTGATGATGAGACCTTCCTCATCCATCACCTGTCAGTGGGCAGGACCCAGCACACCGTGGGGGATGTAACCCCCTCTCCACATCAGGCTGAAGACACTGGGGACTCAGCTAAGGGATAGGGTCAAGATCAAGCAGGCCAGTGGTGGCAGGGCAGGGGTGCCAGCCCCACGTCCCGCAGAGGTCTGACCAAGTACAGACACCAAAGTAGAAGGAAAGAGGAAACAGTGAAATTTATTCCAGGGGCAGGTGAGGGAGGAAAGGCTGAGGAAGCCAGAGCTGCCGGTGCCTGAGGGAGCAGCAGAGCCAGCTGTCCTCCTTCCTCATCCCCATCAGCCCTCGCTGCCCACCTGGGCAAAGTGAAGATATCAAGAAAAAGGCTCCAAATCGGATTGACACCCCCCCTCCCCTTTAATAAAGTTTATTATCGGACGGGCTCTAATCCTTTTAAATCCCCCGCGGAGGGGGAAGGGCCGGGATTAGGGGAGGGCAGCGTAATCCCAATGAATTTGTTACAGGGGGATTTAGGCAGCGCCGGGAGAGCAGATGGCCCCGGACCCGGCTCTGGAAAACAACCATTTTCCTTAATGATTCCTAACAAGGATAAAAGGGCAGAGAGAATCGGGGACAGGCACCTGCGGTGGTCCCAGTCCCCGGGGGGATGCTCCCATGTGTCTCTCTCTGCTCTGGACCACGCACACGGCCAGCACCAACCTGCAGCTCCTTGGCTTATGCCGACTTTTTTTTTCCGGCAGGCTCTCTCCTCCATCACTCCGCTTAAGTTCAAACCATGACCCACCCCAACCCTGGGGACGTGCCGACTGAATGGCCCCGAGTGCATCCAGCAGCAAAAAAGCAGGAGAGAACGTGCAACAACCACCACTCAGAAGATTTAAACCAAGGCAGCACTCATCTCAAAGTGATGTAGGAGACCAGAGTGGGGGGCAGTCAGAGGTGGGGGGACAGCAGGGAAGGGAGGGTGTGCCTACATGCCAGGGAGCAGCCTACACAGCAAAAATAATTTATTCCACTAAGACAAGCAGAGAGCGAGCAACAGCACGGGGAGGGGGCAATGAAAGGTAGAGACACACACACAAACGCAGCCGAGCCCACAACTGCCACCCCCTGCCCAGCACTGCCCACTTTTGGAGGGGGCTAAACCCCCACACTCCTGGCCCTGCTAGTGGTTTGATCCCAAAGGGCTGCTCCCCAGCAGGGAACTAGGCTTTCTAGTTAGAAATCAAGCCACTTCTGGAGAGCTCCCAAGAGCAGCTGGGTGCCGCTGCTGGCACCCCTAAAAACGCGCCACTGGGACCAGAGAAGGAGGTGCTCTGACATCTTCTCCCCAGAAGAGCCCTCCCCTGCCTCCACCTCCCACCCTGGGTGATGCGATGGCTGCAAGCAGGGCAGCTCCTGGGGGAGAATGCAACAAATCCCTTCCCACCGAGGAGCAAAACCCTGTCCCAGGGGTGCCCTGGCTCAGCAGCCAACCCACGCCGCGGGCAGACCACTCAGGCCAAGGGGAAGCCGAAGCGGCCTTTCCGGGCACGGGTGCGGAGGCGGAAGAAGGTGTACATGCCCAGGAGGCACATGGACGAGAGGAAGTACAGGGCGACGCAGAGGCTGATGTCCAGGCGGGAGAAGCCCAAGCCGAGCACCCGCAGCCAGGGGCTCCTCTGAATGACCCTCCCAGCCACCTCCTCCTCCTCCTCCCGGACCAGGAGCCCGGGAGCCCGGCCTCGCTCCCGGCCCGCCGCGGCATCCCGGGCCAGGGCGATGGTGTCCCGTTTGCTGAGCCGCCGGCGCCGCCCGGCCGCCGCTCGCAGCGCCTGGCTCTTGAAGTGCTGCTCGCTGAAGGAGTCCAGGTCCACGATGTCCTCGCTCGCCTCCCGAGGCTTGGGGTTCAGACGCACGATGCTGGGGCGCCGTGGCTCAGGGGAGCCCTGTCGCCCCACAGCTCTCACCTCACCTTCTGTCTCCTTCTCCTCTTCCTCATCCTTCTCCCTCTCCTCTCGTGGGCCCTCGGTGCCCAGCCTGGCATCCACCTCCCCAGCCACGGGGACGGGGTCAGCCATGGCATAGTCCAAGTAGACGTTAGCCGGGGAGAAGTGTGCCTTGAGAAAGGTGAGCACGGCCGACTCATCCCAGGCATGCACCCCCCGCTCCTCCTTGTGGCACTGGGGACACATATCTGGTGGAGGCCACTGCAGCTTGGGGAACTTGGGGTCCTCCGTGTCACCTCCTGTGGGGACCAGAGTCAGTGGAGGGGGGTTAGAGGGGACAGGCAACAGAGCCCTCTGCCTGAAAGTATAAACACCCTACAGCATCCAGCAGCTGGGGATGATGGCGACAGGGACATTTGGAGGAGCTGCCTCAGGAGGATGGGTCCTATGAGGACATGCAGGGGCTCTGGGGAGCTCCCTGTGGGGAGTATGCAAGACTCAACTGCATCTCCAGGGTGGTGTGATGCTGCATGACCAGCTGCTGTCCCCTCTGATGGGGGATGATGACAATGGGGCATCCTCGCTACTGCACCCTAATGCAGTCATTTGCTAGGTCCATCCAGGAGAGATGCTACTCCAGCATCTTGCCTCCCTCTTTCCCTTGGGAAACCACCCTGGTTTCCCTCCCTGTGGTCCCCATTACCTGCCAGGCGAGCATTGACCTCGTTGTGGTGGGACCAGAGCCAGAGGATGGCTTCCTCCCGGCTTGCCACCTGGTCCATGGACTTGGCTGCCATGGCTTCAAAGTGCTCAGCACACTCCTGGCAGCCGAAGAAATTCCGGACATAGCAGCGGATGGTGCTCAGCACCTCCAGTGGCAGCTCTGGAGAGGGAGGCAAAGGATTGGGAGGATGGAAGGATGAGTCCAGACCCCACAGTGCCACCATCACAGTCCCACAGCTGAGGTAGCAGCCTCACACCTCAAACTCTGTGGCACTTGCTCTAACTGCAGATCTGCCCTGGGGCAAGGCAAGTGTTTGCCTACACATAGCATTCCCATCTGTGCCACCAAGTATTTGGACACACCCTCCATGAGACTTGGACCCCACCAGAGACATCAATACCTTTGTTGGGGCCGTTCTGGGCAGCCTGGACAGTCAGCAGATGGAAGAGGGTCCAGAGCCCACAGGGGTAGCCACGGAAGTGGCGTTCACTGCCCTGGCAGCCCACCCAGGTCACATTGGTGGGGAGCATGGCGGAGCGGGAGGCCTGGAGGACAGACAGACAAAGTATGATGGAGGTGGCAGATAAAGGAGGGGGGACAAGGGGCAGAGGTGAGAGGAGCAGGGGCTGAGGTCCCCACGGGCATCTTACATCTCTGTTATTCTTCATGGCCTCCTTCAAAACGTTGCGTGGCAGCTCAGGCTCTGTCCAGTTCTTCAGCCAGACGTCCAGGGACTGCAGGTAGGTCTGCACGTAGGGGCGCCCAGGGAAGTACTGCAGAGGGAGAAGAGGGGTGAGGAACTCAGGCCCCTCCCAGGAGCAGCAGGGCAGGCTTGCAGTACCCTCAGCTTGCTGGGATGGGCTCCAGACAGTGCCAGCATCCTCTATGGCAGCACGTGCCAGAGGGCAGGCAGCGCGATCCTGGCAAGATTTGAGTGCCTGGTATTGAGGGGCTGGGGGCCATGGCATGTCCCCTCCATGGAGGTGAGCCCCCTGCGTGTGTGTTCAGGCTCTGAACCGTGGCCCCATCTGAGGGAGGCAAAAAACCACTCTGAGCATAAGTCAGCACAAAGCCGATTAGCAGCAGCACTTTAAAACTGTGGGCAGCCTGCCAGGCTGTGGCACTGGCACACGGACAGACAGACAGACAGACTGACCTACTGGGGGGAATGAGGCCATAGAATCATAGAATGGTTTGAGTTGGAAGGGACCTTAAAGATCATCTAGTTCCAACCGCCTCCCATGGACAGGGACTCCTTCTACTAGACCACGTTGCTCAAGGCCTTGTCTAACCTGGCCTCGAGCACCTGCAGGGAAGGAATAAGCAGCAGCACTCAGAGGTGACAGGACAGCGAAAGCAAAGCACATTCTGTGGAGCCTGTGCTCTGCCCCTTGGGCTCGCAGGGAATCACTCCAAAAATCCCAGACTCAGAGGAATTTCATCTGCCACCTGAGATGTTTCTGCTGCAAAGTGCAGCCATTCCCCTGGCTCCTCCAGTGGGAAGCTTTGCCACGTAACCCCCTGCTTTCCCGGGACTACTTTTTCTCACTTTAGGATTTTTATCTCCTCCTTGCCTTAAATATCTCTTGGGAAGGCAACAATTAAGGCTGGGAGCTGCAGGCTGAGCTCGCCCAGCCGGGCAATCCTGGGAACACTGCTCCGTCCTGTGGATAAGTGTGGCAATGGCAGTGCCGGCTCAGCATCCTCAGGGAAGCCCCAGCACCCACCACGCAGCGCTCACTGCCCACTGCCTGCTGCCCACCCTCACCTCCTTTCCAAATCCAGTGCTTGGGCAGCGAGGGGAAGGTTTACAGGAAGAATTAGGAGCTGATCAAATAAAACCTCTGCTGCTCCATGCCAGCCCAGCAGTCAGCACCCTTGGTGAGGGAGCTGGTGCCATGGGGGATGTATTTTGCTGACCCTGGAAGATCTCATTAAAAGGATAAATAGCGAGGGTGATAGCTGAGGGCAAGCAGAGAAAGAGCCACATGAAGCTCTGCACTGAGGACTCCAGGCTGTTTGCAGCAGTGGCTCATGTTTGGGGCTCTTTGCTGGAGAAGAGTGGGCAGGGGTGGGAGCAGGTGTCTCGCACAACACTGAGGGCTACGCAAAGTCCAAAAGGAGTGTGAGACTCCAAGTGACAAAGGAAGGAGCAAAAGAGAGAGGATGTGGCCAGGGGTAGGTCTGCCAAGGAACCCAAGCTGGGACAGGGCTCCTGCAATGCCACCGGTGGAAACCTCAGCCAAACGGAGAACTCCATCGCACCCGGAAGTTGAACTTCCTGGATTTGCTTGCTCAAAGCTCCAACGCTTCAGGCTCGCCAAGCCCAACAGAGAAGAGAGACCTTAAACTAGGTTCTTGCAGAGTCTGCCTCAGTGGGAGTCCCTTCTCCAGACTATCAAAGGAGCCTGCAGAGATCAGCGCCCCAGGTCGAGCATCCAAGTCAGGTGATCAGAGTTACAAACCTCTCTGATCATCTCTGCCACACCAGCAGCTGACAGCATCTCCTCTCAAAAGACCTTCTGCATCTCAGCACCTCCTGCAAGTGCTGATTCTGCTCTGCCCACCAACACCTGCACCCCACATCTCTGAAACTTTCAGCTCCCAGTGGAGCTGGCCTGAGTTTGGAGATCCATGTGAAGGGGAACAGCCTCGCAGTGGCTATGGGACACACTGGGCACCAGGACACAGGGCTCACCTCCGAGCATGCCACGCATCGCTACCCGCGAGCGCTGGGTCGTGGCGGCCCGCAGCCTGTGTTTGCCTTTGCACCTTATAAACAGTTACATGGAGGTGTGGGCAGCTCCTGGCCCAAGAACAAAAGCTCCTCACCTTCACCAGCGTGGCCACATAGCACTTGAAGGCAGCCAGCTGGGCTCCCGACATGGTGGCAGCACGGACAGCTTCCACTCGCAGTGAGTAGTGCAGCGTGGACTCCAGGTCAGCCATGTACACCTTGGAGCTGGGGAGGGCAGCACAACACCATGGTCCATCAGCTCCTTAACCCACATTTTCAGGGACCCAGCCACGATTCAGGCTTTTTCCCAGTAGAAAGCCTCTTGCCCACCCCTGGCCATGGCACTTCCCAGCTTCCCACCCCCGCAAAATGATGGAGGGGGAGGTCTGACCGGTCAGCATGGTTCAGGTGGGATGTGTTGGTCTCGTTGGAATCACCCAGGGTTGTATTCAGCTTGTAGGAGCCGCGGGTGACACCCGAGAGCGTGCGCAGGTAGTAGGTGTAGAAGGAGCGCGCCTCCATGTGCCTGCCAGGAAGGAGAGACTGTCAGCACGACTCTCTTTTTGCTCCCTGGCCCCAAGGACGAAACAAATGACATCAAAGAGGCTGTAGCCAGGTGTGGTTGGGCTCTTCTGCCAGACACCCAGCAACAGGACAAGGGGACACAGTCTCAAGCTGTGCCAGGGCAGGTCTAGGCTGGATGTTAGGAGGAAGTTGTTGGCAGAGAGAGTGATTGGCATTGGAATGGGCTGCCCAGGGAGGTGGTGGAGTTGCCATCCCTGGAGGTGTTGAAGCAAAGCCTGGATGCAGCACTTAGTGCCATGGTCTGCTTGACTGGACAGGGCTGGGTGCTAGGTTGGACTGGATGAGCTTGGAGCTCTCTTCCAACCTGTCTGATTCTATGATTCTATGAAAGACTTAGCCAGACCAGCAACTTGGACCTGGGGAATGAGTGTGGGGTGGTCTGTTCTTTCCACCTCCTCCAGCAGTGGCTGTCCTGGCACACAACCCAGAGAGCAGCCGAGTCCCCACCTCCAAGCGGGTGTGGCAGAGGATGGCTAAGTCACAAGCCACCTTCCCTTCTGCCAGCTCCAGCCCAGCCTGCAGCTCCATTCAGTACACACCAGCAGCACTGTTCCCCCTCCTAGACTGCCTGACCCAGCCACTATCTCCTTCCTAATGAGCTTTCCACATTGAAAGGGAAAGTGGAGAGATGGGACACAAGCCTGTCACCCCACCGGGGCCTCCAGACTCACCCCCCAGGCCCTATACTCACACAGGTAGCCGGAAGAAGGAGCCATTGCGGAGGAGCAGGTAGCCAGAGGGGAAAGCGGTGACACCAAACTTCTCCACAAGCTCTTCCTCGCTGTTCAGCACCCTCCTCACTGCCACGTTCTCGTACTGTAGCATGTCCAGTGCCACCTACAAGCCCAGCAGCCCCAGGGTTAGGTCCCAGCCTAACTGGGCATGCAGCAGGGCTGTTAAGCACCCTGTGTAACACTCTGCACCTGCAAAGCAGAGCGCGAGTTGACTGGGGAGGCTGCCAGAAGAGGATTTCCCTGCCAAAGGCATGCAAGAGTTGTCAGGGACACTAGCTGCAAGAGAAAAGGGGGATAAATGCAGCCTGTACCCACCTCTCTGCCCACGAAGGAATTGCTCTTCTCAAAGATCAGCGCCAGGTACTGGTCCTTGTTCCTCTGGAAGAAGGTGCGAACCTCCTCTGCACTGCAAAAGAGAAGAGGATGGCAGCAGGTGCCTTGTCATCAGCTGGATGCTCTGCCCTCTTCCCCAGAAGGAGCTCAGCCCTCGTCCCTAGACTGCATCCCCAGCAGGAGGATGCCAGCATGAGTCCAGCTCCACCGAGTGAACAACTCCTCCATGGTGAAGTTTCCAGCCCAGTTTTCCACTCCAGTTCACAGGCATTGAGCAAACTCACTTGGTCAGCCCAGGAGGCAGAAAACAAAGCACAGGCAGGGCAGGGGGGCAAAAAAAGCAGTGAACTTGAAGCAAAGATGTTAAGGGTTTTTTTGCTAGGACATGGAGGCACTGGACCCCTGCAGGATATTCTCTTTAGGAAGGCAAAATACTCCCTGCTGGGACAGCAGAACAACTGCCTGTGTCCAGCAAAGGCTACTCAAGATCCTAACAAGTTTGTACCAAATCAAGAAAAGCCTTTCTCAGGGCAGCAAAAAGCTGTTCACCAGTGCAGCCTCACGCGGCGTGGCACAGCACTGCCACATCCCTGGCCCAGGCACTGCTTGCTCTAATTAAGGCTGATGAGCAGGTTCATTAGGAGATGAAACGACATGGCCTGTCTCATCCAGACCACGTAAACGGCTCCAGCCTGGCCAGCTCACGTGCGTCTCCCTGGGACGTGGCTGATAATGGTGGCTGCTCAGTGCTCATTTTTGGCTCACAATTTCCCCAGAAACCACCAGAGCCACCCCCATCAGGCCACCCCTACCTTGCTGGCTCCAATGGAGGACAGGCAGGTGGCCAGTTGTCCTGGCTCTGCTCGAGGTTGGTAATGATGGCATGGCGCAGGTCCTCCACGGTGGTGCTGGTTTCTGCAGGGCAACAGGATGCCAAGGCGTCAGCCCCGGGGAAGCCAGTCCCACAGGCTAAGCCAAGGGGAGCTGCTCTGAATTGCCACCCCCAGGCTTCCCTGAGTCCTAGTGCATGATAGGTGATGACAGAAGTCCCCAGGGCTCCAAATACTCACTGGTCATCCTTATCCCATCCTCTGCCTTCTTGCTAAAAGCTCGGAAAAACTGCAAGAGAAAAAGGAAAATGCTGGAGTGAGAGCGTCTGGAGTGGGACAGGGGCACAGCGCAGCCTCTTGCAGGAGGCAAAGGCTGCTCCCAGACCAGTTCTACCTCAGTTTCCCCCATGACATCACAGCATGCTGACCAATGCCAGTCGCCACAGAGGGAGTTCCCAGCAATGTTCCTGCCCTTTGGGGCATCTCCAGGACAGAAGGATGCAGGCCTGGGCTGGCAATCATGTCCAGCCAAGGGTTGAGTGCTGGCAGGCTGCAGGCCAGGCAGCTCTGAGTGTTCCAGAAAGGCAGCCAGGGCCTCTCCAGACCTTCAAACCACTGCCTCCCTGCTCCAGAGCCCTCACAAAACAGGAAAAGGGGACTTTTCCCCACTCCTGTCCTCCCACAGTAACTCAAATGCCCACAGTACAGGAAGAGCAGCAAAACCAGGTGGTGTCAGACAGGTGTTTGCTCTGCAAGCTGGGCTGGGAGCACAGCCTGTTTGCAAAAGGTGTTTGGCAGGGACAGGACAAAAAGCAAATGACTTGGCACTGCCACATCAGCACACCTCTCTGTCCCGGGAGACATTTCAGTCAGTGTCCCACAGGCAGTGGGTTCTCAGTGAGACCACAGGGCTGGGGCACAACCCAACCTGCCTGGCAAAGCCCTAAATCCAACCCCACCTTGCGCTGAGCCTGTAAGCTGGGACTGAGGCCATGGCTGCTGACATCCTTATCCACCCCATTCCATCCCAAGGCAATCCTGACTTTTGCTGCTTGCACCTGGAGCGTTCAGCTTGATTGCTTGTGTTGGAGCAAGGCTCTGTTTGCAGTAGGAAACACTGCAAAATGGGATATTGACACAGCTAAGGGGCTGGGCACGGGCCCAGGAGGAGGGATGGCACCTCGCCAGCCATCACAGGAGGCTCCCAGAAGGAGCCCCCATGGAGCCCCCTGCAGCATCCCCATGCCCTCCTCCAAACCCTGCACTTGCCACCGCTCTCTGCCCCCCAGCAGCTTTTCCCAGGCATTTCCAGTCCAGGTTTCAGACTCTCCCCTGTCCTAGGAGAGACCCAGCCTCTGTGCTTCACTACAAAGCAGCATTTTGGTTTTCCCTTTCGTTGCTGCTGCATCACCAAGCAGTTGTAGTCAACCGCAGCTCTGTTTAGGGGAAGGGAAAACAGCTCCAGACCTCATTGAGGACATTCTGGTGCAACAGCACTGTCAGCCACATTGAGGAAGAGAGGAACAGCCCAAAAGGCAAAGCAGAGTGAGAGCAGGCAGGCGCCTGCTGCAGCCAGCCCTCACCTTCAGCGTGGGGAAGCCGGTTATCCCAAAGTCAGAGCACACTTGCTGGTTGGCCTCGTCGGCGCAGTCGATGGCTGCCAGCACCACCGCAGGTCTCCATTCTGCAGGGACAGACAATGCAGACTCAGCTCAGCCCCCCTGCAGCTCCAAAACCCACTCCACTCCTCGTGACCGCTGCAGAGACAGCAGGCATCTCCCGTGGTGCCAGCTGCACGGCTCCTCTCAGCCCCAAACACACAGCTCGCCCCTCGCAGGAGACCAGCTGACGGTTTCCAAGCCCCAGATATCCAAGACGTGGTCTGTGCCGATAGTTGCTGCCCTACTTTCCGTGCAGCAGCAGCAGCATGGAGAATACCATGCCAGGTGGGACCAAGCTTTGCACACCCTGCCCGCCGCTGCCTGCCTGGCTGGTTCTGCCTGCCCAGCCTTTGCTTCAGCAGGAAGAGGCCGCCGGGAGCAGGGGAGGGATGGTGGACTATAGCCAACGGAGAGTCGCGAACATGGGCTCCTGCTTATCTCACCCCAGACCAAGGGCAGTGTCAATAAGCAAGAGGGCACAACCCAAAACCAGTAGCTGAGGCACTTTGGTGGAGCCCGCCCAGGTGCTGAGCATCCAGTCCCCTGCTACAACTCTCCACCACCACTGCCTCCCTGGGGAGGATCAGTGAGTCCCTGGGGCAAAACAGACACTAAGAAAAAGGGGCATGGAGACATTTAAAGCAGCAGGCTCCGAAATCCAACAGCAAAATGGAGATAAAAGCTCTGAAATGGCTTCTGTTAAGCATAAAGGACAAGCTGAAGAACACTCAGACTGCTCTCCTTCAGACGGGACAGGGAGGGAGGCAGCCCTGGCACATGGAAGGCGCCAGGGATGAGGATCTGCTGAGACCATCCTGTGACGCAGGTGACAGGGCAGATAAGCCACTTCCCACCGCCCCAGCAACACCGGTATGGGACAGTCGGTGCGAATCCCTGCTGCAGGGAGCCAGGCATGCTCCTGGACTCCGTCAGCACACGCTGCCTACAGGTCACTCCAGCACTGGCATCCTCCCTATCCAGCCCACTCCTCCGAAAATCCACCCGTGGGAACAGCAGTGAGGATGCCAACTAGCACGGGGGTGATTTCCTTGCGCTGCCGCTGCAGTCCAGCCTCTGGCGCAGGGAGCAGCGGGATGACCCTGTTTTGGGCAGAGGCCAGGAGAGCTGGCATTCACCCGCAGGGCCCGGGCACGCATCCATTCCTCACATCCTGCCCCGTTGGGGAGCGCTGACGGCATTCCCTGGGAAGAACGGCATCCCCTCGGAGGGATGGTACCCTGACTCACGCCGCAGACACCGCGCTCTATCAATTACTGCAACAGCAGGGAGAAATCACGCACGCCTCGGGATGCCGGGGAGGCAGGACGAGCCCTGGGAGGACCCAGGGCACGGGAGTGGGGCTGCGCAGGTCCCCAAGCAGGGCTGGGCACCAGCCAGACCAGGCACCAAGGTCAAAGCTGGGAGCAAACCAGCTGAGATAAGCACTCGGCACCAGCGCTCTCCCCGCAGGCACCAGGGACGAGTGGGGCTAAGGAGGGGCTGGGGGAAATGCAGGACTCCCCCACACCTCGGCCACGCTCGGCCCGAGCTTCTCCCAGCTAAAGGGGCTGCAAAGATGCTGCTAAGCCGGGCCTGGCCACCGCCGGGGGTAGGGGGAAGCTGGGCTGGGCCTTCCCACCAGGCTGACGTTCTAGGGAGGCTGGGGCAGGGAGAAGCGGGATTTAGGTGCGGATGGAGGGCAGGGCTGGGGAGTGCTGATGGGCAGGGTGCAGAGGGAATGCGGGGGAACTGGGGGAGGCTGAGGATGAAGGGGCGGGGATACAGGGAAGATTTAAGGGTGCTGATGGAGAGGAGGATGATGGGACAAGGACACGGCAGGGATACAGAAGCAGCGATGGAGGGCTTAGAGGCACAGGGAGGATTTAGGGGTGCTTACGGGAGAACAGAGAGGACTGCGGGGAGGATTTACGGGTGCTGATGGAAAGGAGGACGATGGGACAAGGACACAGCAGGGCTACAGAAGTAGCGGTAGGGGGCAGAGGCACCAGGAACACTTAGGGTTGCTGACAAGAGAACAGAGGGGACGCAGGAAGGATTACAGGGTACTGATGAGAAGACAGTGGCAGAGACTTAAGAGAATAAATGGGGTGACCATAGGAGGAGACAGAGACAGGGATGCAGGAGCGGGGAAACAAGGTGAAGGGCTCAGGGAGGGTTTAGAGGTGCTGATGAGTTGGGGCGGGGGAAGCAGGCAGGGATGTGGGGCAGGAAGGGAAGCAGGGCAGCCGTGTCAGGGACTCACCGCGGATATCGTGGGCCAGGGCCCGCCATGTGGGCGCGAAATGGACGCAGTGCCCGCACCAGGAGGCGAAGAATTCGACGGCCCAAGCGCTGGGGGATCCCAGCAGCTGCCCCTCCGCCCCCGTCCCCAGCAGCTCCAAAGGGTCGGTGGGCGAGTACAACTCACGACACCTCGCTGCCGGGAGCCACAGCGCCAGCACCAGCACGGCCAACGGCCACCCTCGCCGCCGCCCTCCGCCTTTAGCGACGCCCGCACGCCCCGCCCACCGGGGGGCGGCACTAGGGGGGCGGGGACCAGGCCACTCGCATTGCGGCGCCCCCTAGCGGCGGCGCAGCGCCTCCAGCCCCCGCTTCCTCCAACACCCCCAAATCATTGGGGTGCCCCAGATGCGTGTCGCCATCCCCGGCCCCGAGGCAGCATTCCAGGAGCGCTGGGCAAGGGGGTTGAAGGTGCAGCACTGTTAGGGGTCTGAGAGCACAAACCGATACAATTCTGGTTAATAAAAGCAGATGGTTCAGGCTTAAACCCCGCGGTGCCACCACTGGTAACATCCCTGATGGGAGCTGCTGGCATCAGGGCAGTGTCTGACTCAGGTGCCCCAATGCCACCAGCGTGTCTGCCAGGACACCCTGTGGGATGGTGACCCTGGAGACTTGGTGGTTGTTCTCATGCCGACCTTGTCAGGGATGCACAAGATTACCAAACAAAGCCCCCAAATCCATCTCTTCACACCAAAAAAAGCAGTCTTGCATCCCAGGTGGCCCCATGCCTGGCCACAGCCCAGTCGTGACACCGCTCACGCACACACTCACCCACGTCACTGACTCCCGGGCGGAAGGTGCCCGATGCTCAAGTGCCCCAGGGCAGAGCTGGGTACTGTGGGGCTGGATGTGGTCCTGAAATCCATCTCTCCACTCCCTCCCCATCTCTCGATGCCAGGAGCCCCCCGGCACTGTGGTGGCCCATGGCTGTTGAGGGCTGGTTGCTGGCTCCATCCCCAGAAGGCCATTAGCCATGTTGGGCCCCACCTAGGTTATTTTAAGCAGACTTGCCCTGCTAGAAAAACAAGCCTGCCAGAGCCAAGCCTTGCTGTGGCAGTGGAGGGCAGTGGCCTTCACACAGGGCCTGGCTCTGGGGGAGCTATGGTGCTCCCCGAGGTGGTCCAGCAGTAGGGCAGAGAGCCTGTTGGACATGACCCCTTGTGGGACTGCTGCCACACAACTTCTGTGAGTCCAGGCTGATGCGAATGGTGCAGAAGATGGTTTGCTCCAGCCCCACCAGCTGTAATTAAATGCTTAAGGGATTATCACACCTTGTTGTCCAACTACAAAGAAGAGAGGTGCAGCCCATAGAGGGCTGCTCTGAAAAGTGGTCCCTTGCTATTGCCAGAGCCCTTGCCCCAACTTGTCTCTATCCAGCTAGGAATAAAAGACAAAACCCCTGTGCTTAGGGTTGTCATCACCGTTATTTTACTCTGGGCTGACATCTTTAGTTTAAGGGCTTGATTAGGTTATCACAGTGAAGGAGAGGTGCTCAGCACCAGCCTAATTGCAGGCATCCTCCCTACACAGCTCACCCCTCCCTCCCAGGCAGCCCAAATTCCTTGAATCCTTTTTCAGATGCAAAGCAACACCCAAGGACCCAAAGGCAGACGGGCCGGAGTCTGACAGCCCAGGGCTGCAGCTCCTTTTGAGGTGAGCCACGACATTGCTCATCTGTCGAAGCCCCGAGGTAGGGATACTCCTGCTTCCTGCTGCCCCGGCGCTGCTGAGGGCCCTGCTGCCATGCTGGCACAGTCTGTCTCCATGATCCAGGGAAAACCGCTTCCTTCAGCAGGCACCTCTGGGGCTTACCATGCACAGACTTGCCCCCAAAGCCTTTTTTTTCCTTCCAGTGCTGCTGCAAAGCCAGAGATGAGACTTTTCTTATGCCTCTAACTGGGAAAAGCCAACTTTTCATTGCTGAATGCCTTGGAAGGCAAACGTGAAAACACAGATTGTAAAACAATAAGATGGATTTAGGAATAACTAAGATGAAGTCAGAAAAATTCAAAGTCAGTAGAAGTCTGGAGAGGTGCTAGAGGTGTCACCATGTGTCACCTGTCTTTTCTGTCCTCCCCTGCTTTGCACCCCTCCCTGCTGGCAGAGCCTTTGTGCAGCAAAGCACAGGGTGACTCTGGAAGCCCAGCTGCTGAGCCTCCACAACCAGCCCTAAGCCCCAGTTTTAGGTTCTCCTGGCGCATTTAGGAACCTACTTGGTTTCCAGGTGTGCCAGACAGTGAGGCCTTCAGCATGCACCTTGGCACCCTTAACTTTGGGAAAGGATAGGCTTCATTCCTACATAGCAAGGCCATGGGCTGAGGACCACCATTCCTGTGTTGCACAAGTCTCTGTGCAGCACCTAATTGGTGGCTTTAGTTCATTAAGCTCATCAGCTCTTAAATCTCCTTTCCCAGACTAACAGCCAGCAGGAATCTCCTTGAAGTCAGTGAAGGCAACGACAATAGGCTAAGAGCCTCAAAGGCCACTAAGATCTCTCTCACCAAAATCATTTAAGCCCTGCAGAACTTGTTCTGTGTACCCAAAATGTGTCATTTCTACAGACACAAAGAGCTACTCTGATGGGCTCTCTGCTGAGTTAGACAGGAGACAAAAAAAGAGCAGAGAGGTCTTTATGTATTCAGCTCTCCAAGCACAGGAGCAGACTACACTTCACAAAATGGAGTAAGGCTCTTCTTAGCTACCTTTCAGGTCATAAAGCTGGCTGCAAAATGGCAATAGCTCAGAATGGGCAGGTAAGCTGACCCAGGACCTTCTCACTTCCGCTCAGGTGTGAAGGTATGGGGACAGGAGATCCAGAAATGGACTTTCTTCCTTGAAAATTAAAGGACGCATTCGTGCCTAATTGTGCGATTCCAGGAACTGACTCCAGAGAAGCCAACGCAGCCAATGCAAGACTCATGGTGCAGTCACGACAGCTCCGTCACACAGCCCTGGCATTTCGGAGACCATTCAGAGAGGTCTGTATCCAACCCTTGCACAAGCACCTTGAAAATTGGGGGTTCAACGATTTTCCTCTCTCTCCAGCCTTCCTTCACAAGATGGGACTGGTGAACTCAACGAAGCCCTCCTTGATCTGGAGCAGAGTGCTGACTGAAGCGCTGTTCCTTCTCTGAAGAAAAAAAAAAAGGCTCATTTCCTTGATCAGCATCTTCAGACAGCCTCCAGAGAGCAAGGGAAAACTGTGCCACTTGGCTGAAGCCATCTGGGATATTCCAACCCAGGTGGCACTTCTCCCCTGTGGCGCCGGTCACACCTCTGCTGAGACACAGTGTCAGAGAAGACCTTCGGTGGTGCCTTCGTGGTAAAGCTGCCACCTTCCGCAGCTTTTCCAAGAGAGGGAGCAGGTGTGAACACTAACACGAAGGGGCTGTGATCTCCAACTCGGCTCTGATGGGTTCGTACCTAGTAAGATTAGGAGAGGCCCTTATAGCCCACACTGGTAGCTGGTAGCTGCTTGGACAGGCTTGCTCAGATACAGCTGATTTCTACTTTTCAAGCTCAGCCAGGCTGTGGTAACAACAGATGTAAAAGAAAACCCAGGATGTGTTCTCAGGATGTGATGAATGTGCTCACATAGTCTGTGTCTGCAGAGAGAATACAGCAGTGCCAGCCCCTTTCTGCTACTCACCCTCTGCTGATTCATCCCCGCTTGTGAGGACAGCAGCGATGTCAGCCTTACTCCTTTTGGAGGGACCTGGGGGCACTGGGAGGAACTGGTGCTGGCTTTGGTATGAATGGGTAGGAAATGTATTACCTGCAAATTTAAGATCTACTTAAATCATCACCGTGACCCAGCATGCACAGAGCAGATGTTTTCCACCCCAGCTCATCTGCCCAGCTTCCAGGAGCAGATCAGAGGAGGCTACACCACCCAGATTTGCCACATCATTATTTGGCAGGTGGCTTAATTGCAGCGCATGAAACTGAGAATGCCACACGGATGACAACGGAGCACTCCTCTCTTGCTGTGACAGTCACTAGTCCTGCAACGTAAGCAAGGGCTCACCTACCAAGGCCTGGTGCCCAGCCGCCTGTTCACAGAGCAGCACTGGTTCCACCATCCCCACAGAGAAACACAGCACAACATGGACCAGGCTCCTTGATGAGCTCTGCAAGTCAAGCACTGTGAAGGGTAGGATCCCCTTCAGCCTCCCTTGTTTTGCTGGAATAAAAGCACGTGCCCGTGGCAGTCCCCAGACCCAGCATTAACACCATCCCCAGCAAACTCACAGACAAAACCCTAGTTCAAGCTAGCCTCGATCTCACAGGGTGGTGACAAACAAGTCAGTCTAAAAGAGGAAGCCACTTGAATCCACCACCAGGGAGGGAATGCAGTCCAAGGTCTTGCACAGCTAGGGCAAAGGGCTGGAAAGCAGAGGCCAAGAAAAACACTGTGAGCAGGAACCAACCAGACCTGCTCCAGGCCATCCCCAGGCAGCACACTTGGCAAGCAAAAGAAGGCATCTTCACTCCAAATGCCAACCCTTTTGATCTGCGCCTGCCCAGCCCTCAGCCTCTTGAACTGAGTTTCTGATCCCCAAATTTCTTTTCCCCAGATTTCTGCCAAATCCTATTCAGGAAGAGGCAGGAAGGTGCAGAGATGAGGCCACAGGTTTTGGTTGATCCAGTTTCCAGACCTCAGAGGATGCCTTTTCCTCCCCCATTGGACCTGCATCCCAGCGGGTGCCCTACTCGTTCAAATTCCATTACATCTCATCAGCATTCCTGCCTGCCAATGGCCCATGCTCTGGGCTGGGTGCCAGTGGCTGGGCAGCTCCTCTCCTCTGCTTCCTGTTCACTGAAGAGAGCTGCTGGTGTTCAGCAGCTCCCCACCAGCTCCTTTACTTGAGGGCTGCATTGATGAGAGCCTGAACATCACAGAAACTCTTGTGCTAGTGATGCCTGGAGCAGAGTCAACGTTTCAAGTGCCCCAGCACTCTACCAGGCATTTTAGGACGTGGGATGGCTGCAACTGGCACCACCTCCCCAGGGAGGCACCTGGGAAATCAGGCATTGTAAGAGTCCCACTCCATTCAGAGTGCCACTGGGAAGGCGGCTGCCTGCCATTGCCCAACCAGGGAGTTTCAGCAAATGCAGGAGTGAAGTGGCTGTGGAAGGCAACTACACTGTGAGGGCTCTGGGAAGGGTTGCACAAACACCACTGCAGAACGTCAGTGCCAAAGTGAAGCAATGCAGACTTGCAAATGAGGAAATTAGAGCCTTCACCAAGCTGGTTACTGGGCACCCAGGACAAGGACAACAGGAGCAATGCAGCACTTTGCTGTGTCACTTGCTGGAGTGCTGTGGCAGTGTTCCCACTGCCTGTTTTAAAGGGAAACCAGTTCTTCAGACCAAGCAGCACAGATCAATTTTTCTTTCAGCATGAAGCACACTCTAAGCCACTTCTAGGGATGGATGCTGATGGCTGCAGGTAAATCACTGTCCAAAAGTACAGGATGTGGAGTTAAGCTGCTGCAGGGCGAGGAAAGCAGTGTCACAGATGCTCACCTGCTGCTCAGTAATGAGCACCCACAGGCTGCAGCACCACTTTGTCTGGGCTCTTTAGGCATCAAACGACCCACCACTGGCTTTGGCTGGTTCAGCCTCCTGAGCTCAGTCTGCTTCTCCATCCGTATGAGGGCTGTGGTGTCAGCAGCATGCTCCAAGGACTGGCTACCCCTACGGCAAAGTGGCAAAGCTGCTTCCATATTGAAAGTTCAGCTGCAACAGGTCCTCCTCCAGGATGAGATCCCTCTGCTAAGGAACAGCAAACAGCGTGTGCTCAGCACAAAGCAACACCTTCACGATGGTTTTGGTTACAGAGGCCCACCTGTTTGATTCATACACCCTTGCCAGGAACGGCAGAGCAGCGAGGAGCAGACTGCATCCTCCCAGCTGGAAAAGACCAGCACTGGATTTTACAGATGCCTGCAGTTAATGGAAAGCAAAGTCTCTTCTGCTGGGTGGTACCCAAACACAGTGGAGGGGCAGGAGCAGCAGAGGCTGCAGGCATTGAGTAGGCTCGATAAGAGGACCTGGTCTTACACATTCCATGCTGCCACTTACTCGCCATATGCCCACGTGCCTGTGGTTTGGCACTGCAAGTGTTCAGTTGCTCCAAGACCTTTCACACATTAAAGTGGTGGGGGTTGTTGCTTAGTTTTTTTTCCTTTTGTAAAGGAACCAGAAAATATTTAGTAAAATTCCACCTATGGATGAAGCATTTAGGGAGCAGTGATTGGTGAAGAGAAAGATTGGTGCTGCTAACGGCAGCATTATAGAGCTGTAACAATTTAAGAGCCTGAGGGATATGAAAGAATTTCTCTGAGGATTTTAATTCCAAGACTGTTGTTCAACATGAAAATAGCTTCCCCTCTAAATGTTTTAAACCAAGAGTTTTTAGTTTCAGCAAACATGTGCAAGGACTAATTTTTGTCCTGCAGATCCTGCAGAGCACTCCTGCGGTGATTACGCAATGCTGCCTTCCGAGGTTGCTTTTATCAACACCTGGCTTCAGTAATGAGGAAATCCTAATAATGTTATGGTTATAATTAAGGCAACTCTAATGGGATTTTGTGGACTGTGATTGGCACCCCAAGTACAGCATCAGACAGAAAGAGGAACGTACAAGGGACAAAATCTCCAGGGCACTTTAGAATTAGCAACCATTTGGGTAATTATAAAGCCCCAGTTTTAGAAAGAAGCAGGGAAGAAGATTAAGTTATAAATCAGTTTATTTACAGATTTTGTTCTCTTAAAGTACATTTCAGTTACCAAAGATATTTACACTGGTGTACACAGGGAGCACCCTGGTTATTTTACAGTTCTTAATTACAAAAAAAAAAAAAAAAAAGAAAGAAAGAAAAAGAAATAAAACTAATCCAAACCCAACAAGAAAACAACCCAAAGCCTCCGCATCCTCCGGTCTCTCTACTGTGCAAAGCTGCTCTGGATGTGAACGTGAGCTGAAACTGGCCCAACCCCCAATTTACCAGGTTAGACACACACAGTAAACAGGTTTTCTTTTCAGCATCTCCACAACACAGTACAGGAGGGAGACAGAGCCTCCCAAAAGGTGGCTTTGCAAGTGTGTATCAAAAGGCTCTGCAAAGTCAAGGAAAGGGGAAAAAAGAAATCCACAACCCCCAACTAGTAAACGCAGGTTAATTACAGTATTCCTCTTTAACAGCATTTAACAGCTTTTAAATTACAAATAAGTTCAAATAATTTCCTTCTCCCCATTTCTGTCCATTTGTAAACACTTCAGATGCACTAAATACCTTGTAAGATCCAACTGTTTGTCTGCTGAGAAGTACTTTTGTTTTCCTAATGTTCTTAAGGTAGCAAAGGGATATGAAAGTTGGGACTGCACGCAGCCCTGCGCGGAATAGTCACTTCAAAGGTGTCTGTCACTGTGCTACTGAAGATCTTCTGCAGGTACACACTTATTCAAGTATTGCAAAAAGCTAAGGCCACTTTTGAGAAAGGAAAGGGAACAAGATGGGATTTTACAACCCCTCATTCCACCTTGTGAGCAACAAGGCTTTTCTGAAAGGCAGAAGTACTGATACTCCACAGCTCAGCTCATCACGGAGCATCCTGCTGTAGGAGAGGTATTCTCCTTGTTCCTTGTCCTCACAAGTCTGGGCTTTCCCACCTGGCACCAAGATCTTTCTGAAGAGGGGAACTGCACCTCCCCAGTGGTGACAGCTGCTGTCACAAACAGCTTACAGGTCTGAGAAAAACGAATCTTCTAGCACGGCTGCACCAAGATCTATCATCTTGTTCTTAGAATGGGAAGGCTGGGGAGAGGAGAGAAGCAGAGAATGCAGCCCCTGCTTGTGACACTCCAGGCTTCCCCACACAGACCATTGGTTCATCTCAGTAATCACCAGCCCACAAGTACTCAACACACTTGAGGTTTTGAGGGTAACACTCAACTCAAAGCAACTCAACACACTTGAGGTATTGAGAAGATAATTCACATATGTTCAAGTCTTTTTAGGGTTGCTCCTAGCAAGGATTGCTACCGAATTAAACAATGATGCTTGCAAAGGAATAAAGCCATCACTTAGACACAGCTGGGAAGCTGTAAGAATACTTACTGCTTCTGCTGGAGTATTTGGCTGGTGCTATCCAAGCTAGCAAGAAAACAGGCACAAGATCTCTAAGGTCTCTGGTACCATGGCAGGTCAACTGCACAAGTTTCTGCCCGCTAGAGGACAGATCAGAGAAGCTGTGCCAGCCCTGCAAAACAGCCACAACGCCTTGGGATGCAGTGATCAAGGATGCAGGACAACCTTCTCAACACTGGCCATGGTACCTACAGAACAGGAACTAACTTTGTTTCTCTGATACTCCAGCCCCAAACCTACGCTGTAGGTTTCTGCCTTCTTCCCATAATTGCTACCTATAAAAATAGCAATCCTTGCTGCTGAGGAAGATACACCCAGGAAAGGGAATCTGAGGTGGTGACCCAAGCAGTGACACCATGCTGGTTAAATGTAGCAGCTTTAGTATGCTTCTGTCTTTAGCATTCAAGCATTTCCTGGTTCAGCATCATGACATTTTATGTGGACAAATGAATCACTTAGGCAAAAAAGCTGAACAATGCTCCCCCATGGTCCATTTGACTTCCAGCCAGCCAGAACAGCCACAACTGCAGGACAGACATGCCCATGACCATTGGAGCTGTTCCTACACAGCATTATCTCCTCCTTACTCTTCCACTTGTTAAGCTCCCGTAAATATGGCTCACCATTCACTCGCACATGAGGTGCTGGCAATACTACCTCTGAGAACCTGCAGGGACCTCTGACAAATCCAACATTTCCCAGTGCTGTCCCTGAAGAATTACCAGCTCTGTGTCATTGTGCAAAATGCAAATATTCCAATGATAGCTTTCAAAAATAATAAAAAAGAAGGTGGAAAAGAGCAAATAAAATGGAGCAGTAGCAGAGGTATGCATAGCAAGAAGCCCAAGAACCAAGCAGATGAATGAAACAGTAGAGATCTCCCTGCAATGCCTATCGTGGGCTGCAGCATCTTAGGAGCACCTCTGAGGGCCTCAAAGTGTCCTTCTGCACTCTAACATGTCTGAAGAATCTGACTCTTCTCTGGGTCTCATCCCAGATTAGCAACTGGGGACACTGACTATTAAGGCATCAACTGTTCAACTTCAGATGGTCTGCATTCCTCCAAGGAAAACACAAAGAATGGGAGGGACAGGTCAGGAACCAGCACTCAGCAGAAGGACACTGCTGTTGAATCCAGCACCAAGCAAACCACTTAAGAGCTGTCCACAGCCTAGAACTTCAGGGAAAAGGAAGGTGACAGATGGAGCAAGGAAATTTCATATCATTTTCAGCTCAGGCCCCTCAACTCTCTGTTGTCTCTGAACCAGGTGTGGTGAAGCTCCATTCCTAGTCCTGCCTTTGCATCTCATCCCTGGGCAGTGAGGTTTGGTTCTTCTTGCCGCCTCCTTCCCTGCATCTGCCTCCAGAACCGGGAGGTTTTTTTGGGAAGCATGCAGGGCTCTGGAAGTTTCCAGAAAAGATGCTTTCTTGAGTTCATCTGTCTCAACACATAGGACAGTGCAGCCACCTGCACGGGACCACTCTCCCATAACCCACTTAATAAATTATCTGAAAATAAATAAACCCCCCACAAGCACAAAACGTGCAGACAGTTGCGTGCTGGACACTCCTTTCTTTGGTGAATACATTTCTCTTCTCTACCTTGTTCAAGTAACAGCTCCTCCCTTTCATTAGGTGACAGTAAGGGAGGAAGCTGAGGGATCGAAGGCCAAATTCTTGTGAAGAAACATTTTTCACTCCTGCATGTCTCATGCCTGAGAAAATCCTGAGTATCCATTATCTGGGAGCAGCTGGTGCTCCAGCAAGAGAAGAAGTGCTACACGTTAGAAGGAAAATTGCCCACAGGCTCATCTTTCATGCTGGGTATCAGGTGGCCACCTCAGGACTGAAGCAAATTACCTTGGAAAAACAGCAAGAATTCTTGACTTGACTGTAGAAAGCAACATCATCTGATTTCCCTGGACTTGCTGGCACCATAGTGGAGAAGAAAGATGAAAACCAGCTTCACAAAGAAGGGAATTAAACGGGCTCTGGAGTGGAAGCAATTGATGCACATTGTTAGGGCTGCAGGAGAAGAGGTGTTAGGATTATAACAGAGTTCGGTACAGTAAGTCTCCATTTATGGCTAAAAGCTGACCAAACCGTTTCTTCTCCAAACCGCTCACACCTCTGAGGCTGGGTACTGATGTCTGACAACTGCTCCAGCAGGACAGCCAGTACCTCAGCTTAACCTTTCAGAGAACAGGTTGAACATGTCACAGCTTCAGACAGCTGCTGACAGTTATGTGGCATAACTGCGTTGGCACACCAACAGTCTTGAGCACTCCACCACACAGCCCCGAGTGAAGGATCAGCCTGTTCCAAACAACAAAGCCAGTGGGAGGTCTCTGGTGGCAGCAGATGCAAATCCAGGTTCCTTTCATCACATCTGAACTGCCTTGAAACCGCAGAGGTGGAAGCCCGGCAGGGTGGAGAGCAGGTCAGGAGTCAAAGGCCTGTGCATGGGTGGTCCCAGAGCTGTCAGCTCAGGCGCAGCGCGGTCAGACGAGCAGCAGCCTGCGTTTCTCGGTGATCTGGTTCAGTACATCGACAGTGTCTCGGATTAAGGCCTCAAAGATCCCATCTGCCAGCTGCATCTTTACGCACAGCTCGTCCTCGTCGTAGTTGACCCACTGCGCTTCTTCCTCGTGAAGCTCTTGCACCTTGAAGGGGAGAAAGGAGAAAGCAACACAAACATCACAGTTCTGTGGCTCAAGGTACAATATCCCCTGCAAAGTTCCAGAAACTGCCGACAACAGGACAGGAAATGCCTGGAATAGCAGGGCGGACGCAGACCTGTTTCAACCAGGCTATTTCACTGTGGGAATGCTTCCCACCTTTTGCTGGAGTATCCATTTTAAAGGATTTCACACTCCTGCACAAAATTGTCCCTTGGAGGAACTCAGCTATTGGAATATCTTCAGCCAACAGCAAAGGTCCAATCAAAAAAGTCCCTAATTGTGTATTTGCAAGAAGACGATTCCACACAACCCAAAATTGGTAGGAATTGCTGCAAAGGCCTTGAACAGAGGAAGGAGGAAAAGGAAGGACTTTACTGCAGTTCAGTTCACCTGAGTAAGAGCTACAAAACCTAGAGGAAACAACTAACTTCTCCCATCCTTCTGTGCAGGAAGACAAAATACTGGCACGTGCTACATGACTGTATTTTTTGTTCAGCCTGGAGAAGAAAAAGCTCCAGGGAGACCTCACAGTGACCTTCCAGCCCCTGAAAAAAGCCTACAGGAAAGCTGGGTAGGCACTTTCTGCAAGGGCTTCTAGTGATAGGACACAGGGGAATGCATTTCAGCTGGAACAGGGTAGATTTAGACTGGAGATTAGGAAGAAATCCTTTACAGTGAGGGTGTTGAGACACCGGAACAGGTTGTCCAGGGAAGTTATGGATGTTCCCTCTCTGGAGGTGTTCAAGGCCAGGCTGGACAGGGTCTTGAGCAAGCTAGGCTAGTGGAGGCAGCAAGATTGGAACTAGATGATCTTTAAAGCCTCTTCCAACCCAAACCAATCTATAGTTCCATGATAGGAGGGTGGTGGAACACTGGAACAGATTGCCTAGGGAGGTGGTGAAGGACCCATCCCTGAAGACATTTAAGGTCAGGCTTGATGAGGCTCTAAAACACCTCATTTACTTGGGAATTTCCCTGCTTACTGGAGGGGCAGGGGGAGTTGGACTAGATGAGCTCTAGAGGTCCCTTCCAAACCAGTGCATTCTATGATTACAACTGTTCTACTGGTCCCTGGCAAAAAAGTGTTTGAGTAGCAGACAGAAGTGCAAAATGTCATTCAGATCTTGCCAAGAATGTCTCCAACCTAGACACCTCCAATTAAGCTCATTAAAACTGAGTGGCCATCTCAGAATTACAGACACAGAAAGCCCAAACTTCTAATAAAAGAGTGGGTGCCAGCATTACTCATGTTTAAAATGATAAACACTGCTGAGAGCTCCTTCTTTACTGAGCTTCAGCAGAAATCTCCTCTGGCCACGAATCCTAAACGCTGTCCTCACAAAAAAGCGGGCAAGAAACAGAGACACTGCCAAAAGGAGGTTAAAACATACTGAAAATGCACTAATCCAGTATCAACACCTAACAGTGTTGTTAGCTAAAGGAAGCCCAAGAGCTATAGCACCAACACCCTCACCCCCTCCTTTGCCTGAAGCTAAACCACCCAGAAGCACATCGGGTTTGGAGGTGACAGCTGCTGCAGCACAGTGACAACTCAATACTCCAAACTCGGCGTGAAGCCCAAGAACAGACTGCTACTGGAGCCCCAGGGAACCGGCACCGCTTCAGGCTTGGTAGCCGTCCATAACGCCTTCTAGAGACAGAGTTTCACTCTGACAGCTCCTTTCTCCCTTTCCTAAGGGAGGCTGGGGAGAGGGAAGGGATGCCATCCTGCAAAGGGCTTTGGAAGAGTCACAAATCTTTTGCAAAGCTTACAAATCTCTGTAGCACCACTATGAGCACTCCTCCTTGGCACTGCCCTACAGCTGTCAAAGACAAGGAGCCAACAGCTTCCTTACGCTTCTCGCTAGTAAGAAAGAGGCAACAACATTGGCAACCAAGCTTTGGACTTTTTCAGTGTTGTAGGTGAAGAACCATTTAAATTTAGATTGAAAGGGATCCTAGAGATCCTCTACTCCAGCCTCCCTGCCATGGGCAGGGATGTGTCTCAACTAGGCTTGGTTGCTCAAGGCCTCATCTGACCTGGCCTTGAACACCTTCAGGAAAGGGGCATCCACAACCTCTCTGGACAACCTGTTCCAGAATCTCACCACCTTCATACTGAAGAACATCTTCCTAAGATCCAGTCTAAATCTACTCTCCCTCAGCTTAAAACCATTCCCTCTTGTTCTATCACTGGTCACCCTCATAAGAAGTTCCTCTCCAGCCTTCCTGTAGGTTTCCCTCAGGTACTGGAAAGGCAGCTGTAAGGTTCCCCTGGAGTCTTCTCTTCTCCAGGCAGAACAAGAAATTGAATGCTAACAAGTTGTATATCTACACACTTCTTGAACACCTCCAGGGTGGCAACTCTACCATCTCCCTGGGAAGCCTTCTCCAATGCCTCACCACTCCCTCAGGAAAGAAGCTTTTCCTAATATCCAACCTAAACCTCCTCTGGCACAACTTAAGCCCATTTCCTCTCGTGCTATCACTAGTTGCATGGGAGAAGAGATCAACACCAGTGTCACTGCTTCAGGGAGCTGTAGAAAGAGCTTCCCTTAGCCTTCTCCTCTCCAGACTAAATAACCCCAGTTCCCTCATCCACTCCTTGTACATGCCCCTCCAAAATCCTCACCAGTCTCATTACTCTTCTCTGGACACACCCTCCAGGATCTCAATGTCTCACACTGTGGCACCCAGAACTGAACACAGTACTCAAGCTGTGGCCTTACCAGGGCTCAGTATGTGGCACCATCACAGAATACATCCAGTTGGAAGAGAACCCAAAGATCACTTGGTCAACCCTTGACCCAGCACCAAAGGGTCAACACTAAACCCTGCTCTTGGTGCCTGTAACTGCTAAGGACTGGTTTTAAGTTGTGATAAACCCTGGACTAAACAACAGCAGCATGCCCCAAGACCTTCTATCAATAGAGAGGCCTAAAATAGAAGCACCAGTGTGGAGGCTGATCATGTGTCTGCATCGAGGATACTTGGATGGAAAAGTAAGAGATAGGGGGCAAGAACTGAAGTGGTAGTGCCAAAAAGAACAGTTTCTAAAAAGCAGAAGAAAGAAAAGAGGAGCCCTACAGGAAGAAGTTGAAGACTATGCCAGGAGGAAAGATCCTGGAAATGAAGCAGGTGGGTGGAGACAAATGCCAGGGAACAGCCAGGAGTCTTGACTAATAACATCCAGCACTGGTAACTGGGAGCAGCTGCACAACAACTGCTGTGACTACCTGAAGCGAGGCTGTAGCCAGGTGGGATTGGTCTCTTCTGCCAGGCAAGCAGCAACAGAACAAGGGGACACAGTCTCAAGCTGTGCCAGGGGAGGTCTAGGCTGGATGTTAGGAGGAAGTTGTTGTCAGAGAGAGTGATTGGCATTGGAATGGGCTGCCCAGGGAGGTGGTGGAGTCACCATCCCTGGAGGTGTTGAAGCCAAGCCTGGCTGGGGCACTTAGTACTATGGTCTAGTTGACTGGACAGGGCTGGGTGCTAGGTGGGACTGGATGAGCTTGGAGCTCTCTTCCAACCTGGTTGATTCTGTGATTCTATTCTATAATTTTCTGCCTGAATCTTCCAGTCCAGCAGTGCCCTCCCTGTTGGGAAGGGAAGCTGAGACCTAGTGAATGCAACACTGAGCAGGTAAGCAAGGGAGTAAAACAAGCAGGTTAAAAGCTCTGATCTTGCTGGCTCTTAAACTTTGACATCCTGATCCGCACTTAGCTGCTGTTTACTCTGTGTCACCTGCAACAATGTGATTGGACAGAACCTTTGTGTGTTTCAGAAGGAAAAAGCAATGCTTGGGATAAAGAAATGCAAGTAAGTGGTACAGAAAGCAGCAACTAGATTCAGGCAAGGAAAAGGCTGGACGCTGAACTGCAGTGGAAAGATGAATAACGAAACACAGTATCAGTGCTTCAGTTTCTTGCCTCCTCCTCAGAGGCACAGTGCACAATTTCCTCTGGCTTTAGGAGAATTTCCTCGGGTGCACTGGAAAGAGCAGAGAAGGTGTGGTTTGAAGTTGCAGGCAAGCCTTGCTTCTTTTACAGTGTATCCAGAACACGTGTGGAACTGCCACGCTCTTCTGCAGTCCTTGCTGCAGGCAGCTGAGGCAGGGCAGCTGTGACTGCCTGGTTTGGGAAGTGGCTGATCTGACTGCTGTATTATTACAAACTGCCCAGAGCACAGCGGCTGTCAGGGCAGTGGCCTTTGCTTTGTCCTCAGCACATGCACAGCGTTTGAAGTCTCCTACATCCTCATGGTAAACAGTAAAACTCAATGTATTTGCTACCAGTAAGTAAGGCCTTTCTACCAGAGAGAAACTGCAAAGTCAGGAAAACAACAGTTTGAATGCAAAGGAATTCCATCCTGCAGACAAAGATCATGGAGTTGTTTCAGCTGGAAAAGACCTTTAAGATCATCGAGCCCAACCATTATCTGACTCTACCAAGTCTGCTGCTAAGTCATATCCCTCAGCACCACATCTGTGTCTTTTTAACACCTCCAGGGATTGGGGGATTCAACCACCTTCCTAGATAGGCTGTTCCCAGTGTTTGAGAACCCTTTCTATAAAGAAGTTTCTTCCAACATCCAACCTAAACCTCCCCTGGTGCAAACTGAGGCCATTTCCTCTCATTCTATCTCTTATTACTGGGGAGAAGAGATCAACATTCACCTGGCTCCAACCACCTTTCAGAAGTGAGAAGGTCTCCCCTTAGCTTCCTTTTCCTCAGACTAACCAATCCTAGTTCCCCCAAAGAGTGGCACACAGACAAACGGTGCCAGGAGGCAGAAGCCTGTGTGGAATGGTTTTCTTCCTGTGTGCCTTTTCGGGTACGCCTGCTGTGACACCTGAAAACACCACTTAATACCATCTGAAGGAAACTTTAGAGACTACTTGAGTAAATTTGTCTTTCTGCAGGTTCCCATCCAAAGCCATGACTATTTCCAAGACAAATGCCATGTGAGGAGTCACTGGGTCATTCTGGAGACCAAAAAGAATAAAAAGCCAGGTATGAGCTGGTACCTCGGAAGAACATCAGACGCAGGCAGGCACATTCTCACAGCTCCTCATTCTCTGAGTGCCTGGAAATCTTGACACACAACTGTGTGGACAAGAAGCTTTTGATTCTCTTGTTACTGTTGCACTTCTCCCCTTGGGTTTAGGTCTCAGGTTCTGCAGAAGTGGGCTTTCTGATTAAACCAGCTTGACAGGAACAGCTTTTGCTTTGTTGCAGTCTTTGCACAGAGAAAGACATTCTAGCTGTTAAGCCAACAGGTCAGAAGATCAAGTACTTTTCAGAACTCTGTTGGTAGACTTCTCTGGTGTGAAAACTGAACACAGAGGTTTGGCAGGATCATGTGAGCTCAAGCTCCAGATAAAAGAGTGTGTGTGTGGGGGGGTGTTGGAGGGAAAGCAATGACAGAGTTTGTTCTAGCTCCATGCAAACAGATCAGCACAGAGAGTTTTGGCTGAAGATCCAAGAGGAAAAAAAGAACAACAGAGAGGGAGTGGAATCAGCTTATTGTTACTACCTGAACTTAAATAAGGAGGTAAGAGATATCTTGCTGTGGTTTGAAAAGAGGTTTTGAAAGGTGGAGGCAGCCCTGATGTACTGAAATGCAGCACCTCAGCCTACATGCACACGTGAGAACCTCCCACAAAGCACAGACGGCACAGATGTGAGGAAGGTGCCACCACAAAGGGACTGGAGAAGAAAAAAGCAAACACCTGAAAGTTCCTTTCAGTTGGTGGTACACGAAGTAGCTTTTCATAATTGGGAACCTCCTGTACTCATCTACTGAAAGCCAAGACTGGTTGCAAATGTTAAAAACCCAAAGCAACTGTGCAGTAGATCAGAAAGGTCTTTAAAGAAACCCCAGAACCCCTTTCTGAGGGCAGAGATCTTGATCAAAGTTAACAGTGCTGCAAAAGAAGAGAACAAGACTTTTTTTGCCACTGCCCTAAAAGGTAACTTGATTATATTGGTGTTGATGCCAGGGAAGTGCAGATGGAAGTGAAAATGCAAGTAAAGATGCAGTGACTGGTGACAGCAGCAGAGATCAAGGCACAGCAAGGGGGTGAAGGACTGATCCATCCTCTTCTCCCCTTCATTTCCAGTGGGCAGGATGGTTGAGACTGCAGTCACCCACGGGACTCAGCATCACAAGCAGTATCAGTGCAGCACAGGCTGCTTCTACTGCTGTGCCTCTTCCCTATAAGGGTCCTATAAGGGACCTTGGCAAGGACCTGTGCTTAAAGTCTGAAGCTTAAGAATGTTTACCTCTGCTTTAAAAGGTAATCTTTTATTTCAGTTGATTTGGCTTTATAAGCAGCAAAACCCGTGGAGAATCAATCAGCTCATCCACGTACTCAGATGACATCCCCTGCACATGGTGTATACTGGATAAAGCCTCACAAAAACTTGAACAAAGCCTTTTTCATTTCTAAAGAGGCTTCTACAGCACCTTAAACCTACCAAAGAAGTCTCAATTTTGGGGTGTATTAAGAAGAGTGTGTCCAGCAGATCAAGGGAGGTTCTCCTTCCCCTCTACTCTGCCCTGATGAGACCTCATCTTAAATACTGCCTTCAGTTTTGGGCTCCCCAGTTGAAGAGGGACAGGGATCTGCTGGAGAGGGTCCAGCAGAGGGCTATGAGGATGATTAGGAGACTGGAGCTTATGGCAGGCTGAGGGACCTGGGGCTGTTTAGTCTGGAGAAGACTGAGAGGAGATTTAATAAGTATTTTAAAACATCTGAGGGCTGGACAGGATGAGTGGGACAGGATGGGGGGGACAGGCTCTGCTCACTGCTCCCTGGGCTAGGACAAGGAGCAATGGGTGCAAGCTGCAGCACAGGAGGATCCAGCTCAACACAAGGGGGAACTTCTTTACTGTAAGGGTCCCAAGAGCACTGGCACAGGGTCCCCAGAGAGGTTGTGGAGTCTCCTCTGGAGACATTCAAGGCCTGTCTGGATGCATTCCTCTGTGCTAGATTGTGTGGTCCTGCTCTGGCAGGGGGGGGTGGACTCGATGATCTCCTTGGGTCCCTTCCAACCCCTAATATCCTGTGATCCTGTGATCAACTTCTCCTTCAGAAGATTGCTATCTTGTACTTGTACTGCCTGAATGTACTTTAAACAAGACCTGAAGAATTCCCAACACGAATCTCCCAGTTGAGGGCCACGCCATGAGTCACTAGCAGAGAGCAGGTCTTGCACAGACCTGTATGTTCACTTAGGACCTTGGATTTGTGTTATCACAGCTTAAGCACAAGCTGGAGGCTGTCTAGGAGACAGAGAGAGCTATCTAGATACTTCATGATATACAGCTGTTGTAATAAAAGAAGGTAAGACAAACTGAACTCTAACTATCTCCTTAGGCTTTCAGTTAGAAGCAGCTCTCTTACAGCACCTCACTGTTCAGTATACATTTGCTAGCCAAGGCCCTGAGTGCCTTACTCCTAAAGCATGGCATGCTGTAGCCTTCAAAGAGTTATTCCCAGTCTTCAGTTAAAAATTTGTTACCATATTCTTGTGAGAACAGAAAAACCACATTATTTCTTAAGGCAAACTTACCAGAGCTCCATTAATCTCTGGTCTGCAATCTACATGCAGACCCAGGCATCAAATTGTCTGAACTTCAAACTTACCCCACCTAAAGCACTTTGTACACCTTCAACTAGACACAAATTCCAGTCAGGAATCTTTCTTTCTAGGTATGGTTCAAAGAAATTAGGAGGTTGGCAGGTGTGTAATAGCTGTACCACTAGTTCCCTCGGGGATCTAAAGAGGAGACTTCTGTGCATGCTTGAACAGCCTCCATATCCCAGAGCAAAGCATGGAAGGACGTGCAGGTCCCATACATGAATTTACATACAACTAAACCCCTGGGAAAAAGGCTGTGTTGGAAACCTTCCACTGATGGGCAATTAAAAGACCACACGAGCCACGACTCGAAGTTACTTATACCTGCACGTGTGTGGAATCAACTTCAGGTACAATTAAGTGAAGCACAGTGTTAATGACAACTCCTATTCCCAAGCAGAACCTTCACTATCATTACAGCCAATAAGGAAGTTAATCATCCTGCAATACAAGCCAACAAGGAACTTTCAAAAACTAGCACACAGCCAGACATGCTCTGTTTTAAGCACCTTTAACACTGAACTGCTCCATTGGCAGCTGTATGCCCTAGCTCATGACAAGTACCAGGGTGCTCCTTGTTTAGCTTTGAGGAAAAGCATGTCTGCAGAATCATCTGGAAGACTTGTTACCTTCTACTGGGGACTCTCACATCACACAATTACTAAATTAGCCAGCTGGGGGTTGGTCTCTTCTCCCAGGCAAGCAGCAACAGAACAAAGGGACACAGTCTCAAGTTGTGCCGGGGGAAGTATAGGCTGGATGTTAGGAGGAAGTTGTTGCCAGAGAGAGTGATTGGCATTGGAATGGGCTGCCCAGGGAGGTGGTGGAGTTGCCATCCCTGGAGGTGTTAAGCAAAGCCTGGATGAGGCACTTGGTGCTATGGTCTAGTTGACTGGATAGGGCTGGGTGATAGGTTGGACTGGATGATTTTGGGGGTCTCTTCCAACATGGTTGATTCTATTCTAGTCTAATGCTAGGGGTTTGAAGGGGCCATTGAAGATCACTGAGTCCAACCCCCCTGCAAGAGTAGGCTCAACTACAGCAGATATCATAGGAACATGTCCAGATGGGCCTTGAAAGTCTCCAGAGATGGAGACTCCACCACCTCTCTGGGCAGCCTGTTCCAGTGCTCTGCCATCCTCAAAGTAAAGAAGTTCCTTCTCATGTTCAGATGGAACTTCCTATGCTCAAGCTTACACCCATTATCTCTTATCCTGTTACTGGGGACCACTGAGAAGAGTCTGGCCCCATATGCCTGACACCCACCCCTGTCCCACATCATCTGCTGTTCTAGCCCAACGACTTCTGCAACCTTGCAGTTAAATCTGGTCTACAAAACTCTCAGCACCCCTGTCTCCAGTTAAACAATATCACTTCTAAATAAAAGCCTTTTAAACTCAAAGGAAAAAGAAATATATATTCCCTTCCTCTCCTTTAGGTCAAGTATTTCAGTGTTTCATTCTTCAATTTCAGGCATCAAACTTCTGGGAGGGGGAGAATTTATATCCCAGTCAAATCAACAAGCACAAAGCCAGAATTTGCTCAAGCCACCACACTTCACTGGCACCAAGCTTATGGTGTTGTCAACATGGGGCTGTCTAATTCCTTCTATCAAAACCTCATGCACACTTTGTATTCTTTGCATTCTCATTTCTCAACTCATCCCTTGCTGGTTACCTTCCTTATGACCTTCTCACACTCAGCACAAACTAATATTGTGGAATATCACACTTCAGCCTGGGAAACAGTATCTGACAGCAGTTTATTTCCAGTCACTGACCAGTATTTGATCCACTCGGTCTCGTTTCTTGCGCCCAAATTTCATCATCTTCTGCCAGTCTGTTTTGTGATTTGGCTCCTTCCTCACGCTGAACAGCTTCAGTACTTCAGCAGCAATGAAGCTCTAGAGAACAGTAAAGGTGAGATTTACCACATTTAAGGTATTAAATGTATGCACACAGTATCTGCCCTAAAACGTCACTCTATAGGATGCATAAAGGTCTTCTGTTTAGCCAAGACATCTATGGAATATGCATGAAAGTGACAGTGAAAGCCTTTGTGCCAGCATTACACAGGCTAGGCAATTATTAAACCCAGAAGTGGGGGGAAAAAAGATCACACCCACTGCTGTAACAATCCTGAGAACAGCAACTTTTAATTAAACAGTTCAGCAGATTATCGCCTGCATCATTCATGTTACGGGATGTTATGAAAGGAAAGCAGGATGGGAGGTTTGGTGTCCTTGCACTGTGCTCCCTGCTCTCTCCTGACGTGTCTTGAGAGTCTTCTCTGCTAACAGAGTGCCCTATATATTATTTCTGTCTTTTCTAGACAGCTAACATGCTGTGTCTTCAGCAGGTTTATCAAAACATAGTCAGCAGTCCCCAGTTTCAGAAGAAACAGTACAGGTGGAAGTCTCATTTATGTCCTGACGTCCTGCATTAAGTTCTAACTTCAGTCCAGTCCAGCTTTTTTGGGTTTTGTCCTTTCTTGAGCACTACCACCAACACTAGGAGACCTCCTCTGCCTTGCCAAGCACAACAACACCCTCACCAGCCAAATTTTGAGTCCCTCTGGGCAACTCCCACTGCCCTCAGTGATGCTAACACAGGTGTGTCCAAGTATAAAATCCAGCTCATCCCATTTAGCCCAACCCTACCGTCGGATCCATGCCAAACTACCCATAGAGAGATCCACTGGAATCTGCTAGAGCAGCAGTCTGTCAGCACACCAATTTTACAAGATCAAGGTCACCCTGGCAGTTCTGTACAGAGGAGTAAGGTTTAAAAGCAACCAGTACCAGCCAATATGGATAGGAAAGCAAAACTGTTGAGTTAAAAAGGACCATTCTGACAAACTTCCTTTCAGGTTTGTAATCCCTTTTCTCTTTTCAATCCATCTCTTGCTGGAAAGACCTATTATCATCTTGTAGCATTCAGGCAGGTGCCAGTGCAACGTTTTTCATCTCACAAAAGATTTCTTCCTACCTTGACTTCATCCAGATTGTTTGGATCTCTTACTCGGCGAAAGTAAGCAGACGAAATCCTAAATGGTTTCATCCACACAGGCTGATTTAGATTAGGGTCCTCAGCGAAGATCTCCCCAAAGATCTCTTTTGTTAAGTCAAATACCACCTTCACGAAGAGAGAAGCAGGAATTTAGGCTGCACTTGTCCGTTGTGAACACTCCAAGGGCAACAATGTAACACCTGAAGACTGCACCTACCTTTTTGTAAACCTGCTTGTTTATGGCGCCTGCGTCCTGCTCTTGAAGGATACTGTCAAAATCCATGTGGAGGCTGAAACTTTGAAGATCACCACCCAGCTCCTTCAGCTTCCAGAGCTCCTCAGCTGCTTCGTGCACCATACCCTCCACCTCCGCCGCACTATGAGGGACTGTCAACGGCTCCTCACAGGGCTTCGTCAGCACCTTCTGCGGTTCTACCTTGGGCAGCACTGCTGGTTCCACAGCTTGCTTCTGCTGGTCCTTGTGGGAACTCAGGCCATAGTCCTCATCAAACCAGTCTTGATCATCTCCCAGCACACTCAGGAACTCCCGATTCAGCTCCAGCTCCGCCAGTCTCTTGGCAAGCTCTTCCTGACCACTGGCACCGAACACTGGACTCTCCTACGAATTAAGAGCCACAGAGTAAATCTAAAAGCACACACTGCTGTCTAACTCAGCTTACAGTTTCAAATGCTCTACTGATTTAGTTAGCAATGTATGCACAAATGCTAAGAAAACTAATAAACAGCCCACAGCACAATCAGAAATGTTTAGATTCAAATACTTGGGGTTTCTGCTGATGAATGCTTTCAGAGGGTTCCTACAGACCTGTGAAGAGTGTGTGCCCTGCCCACTGCCTAATACTCAATTGCTTGTGAAAGACTGAGTGGTTTCAAAACTAATACTGTGACACAACTTTTCACTTCACTTACCAAAAGTCTCAGATCTGTATCAACTGCCTAAAAGCTTTCAGAAAGTGATGGCTGTTTCAGTGACTGAGCAGTGCTCATCACTGATGAAATGGGCTGAAGCTTTCTGTGCTGATAATATATTGGGATCAATGGCAAAGCAGACAGGTTTACTGGGATCTTCAGAGAAAGGCTAAGTCCTGTATCTGTACCATTAATGGTCATTCAGAGGAAGCATGAACTCCTCATGATGCATTAGTTCACTGGACAGAGCAGTCTGACACTTTAATGACCTCCATATCAACTAATTTTGTTTGAGGATGATTATTTCTTACTAAGCCTAGAGAGAGGAAAGGTCACAGTCTATTGTATTTTGCCACTTTTCACAGAACCATAGAATCAACCAGGCTGGAAGAGACCTCCAAGTTCATCCAGTCCAACCTAGCACCCAGCCCTGGCCAATCAACCAGACCATGGCACTAAGTGCCCCAGCCAGGCTTTGCTTCAACAGCTCCAGGGATGGTGACTCCATCACCTCCCTGGGTAGCCCATTCCAATGCCAATCACTCTCTCTGGGAAGAAATTCCTCCTAACATCCAACCTAGACCTCCCTTGCCACAACTTCAGACTGTGTCCCCTTGCTCTGTTGCTGGGTGCCTGGCAGCAGAGCCCAACCCCACCTGGCTACAGCCTCCCTTCAGGGAATTTTAGACAGCAATGAGGTCTGCCCTGAGCCTCCTCTTCTGCAGGCTGCACACCCCCAGCTCCCTCAGCCTCTCCTCACAGGGCTGTGCTCCAGGCCCCTCCCCAGCCTTGCTGCCCTTCTCCAAACACCTTCCAGCACCTCAACATCTCTCTTGAATTGAGGAGCCCAGAACTGGACACAGCTCTCAAGGTGTGGCCTGAGCAGTGCTGAGCAGAGGGGCAGAATAACCTGTAGAATAATACTTTAGAGTGAAACTGAAGGGTAATGATTAAACACAAACCTGAATATTGAACCTAAACAAACTATTTTTTATTTTGATGGGCCAAAATACAGCTTTTGGTCTGTAGGATTACCAGAATGAACTGAGATATGCAAGGACACACATGTAAGACACATACCTACAGGCAACCTTCACAGCACCCAACAGAACTTGAGAGAAAGCAAACTGGTGCCACACTGATTGCCACCTTGGATTCAATCGTATGGTGCCACTTCAGATTCAAACATCATCAGTCAAAGGAACAAACAGTTCTGAAAATCAGTGCAAGATGTCTGCTACTTACTGGTCTGGGACACATGTCTGGAGAGGAAAGTTCTTCTCTTTCATCATCCAAATCAGAACTTAGGAAAAGGTTATCCAGTCTGTTGGGAATTTGCTCTTCCGGCTGCTGGGATGTGGTGCAGGATTCCCCCTTCACATCACAGAGCTCCTGGTTGCTGAGCTGGATTTTCTCATTCTTGACCTTCTTTATTTGCTGTAACTGACTGACTGTGTCTTTCAGAAAATCTCTCAGGAGACTGTCTGTCAGCAAACTGACCTTTTCCAGTTGGACTTTTGACTTTTCTTCTTCTCGAAGCTGGGCTTCTAATTGGCCCTTTTCTTTTGTCAGCAAATCCAGAAGCGGAGTTTCAGACTTCTCTGCAACCTCAGGAGAGAGATCATCTAGCTTTTCAGCACATTCTTCCCCCAGTGTCTTCTGTCTCTCCAGTTTCTCAGAAAGGATATCTGCAATGTCATCCAACTGAACAACAATGGCCTCATCCACAACACCAGGAAGAAGAGGAGCAGTGCTGGCCTCGTCTTTTACAGCACGCTTCAGATAATCCACTACTGATTGCTCCTGGGCAAGTGATTCCGCAGACAGGGAAATCTCCTTTCTGCTGCTTGCTTTAGAAGACATTTGCACATCCATTCCTTCCTTGGATGAGGCTTCTGAAACAACTGTATCCACAGAAGCGTTAGCCTGGGAACAGCTGTCTGTTGATTCTCTGCTCTGGCTTTCATCCTCTTTGCCAGGTTTGGAGCTTTGTCTGTCTTTCTGCTCAGCTTTACGTTGCTTCTCTGGCCTGTCACTGAGAAATGAGTCTTTGTCCTTAGTAGTGTCCAAATAGTTACCAATACTTTCTGTAAGGTGAGAGATTTTCTGAGGAGGAGCAAAAATCCCATGCTTTTCTTTGCAGTCAAAATACCTAATCCCATCGTAAGTTCCGTTGTTGTTCCCCTCAGGTTTATCTAACTCCACACCAGCCCAAAACCCTTTGGCAAATTTAGTCAGACCTTTGAATCTCAATGTTCCAGGCTGGACTTCACTCACAAGTACTCTATCACCAACGGTGAAATCTGGCATACTATCTGCTGCTTCTGTGATGGAAACCGGGGCCCACAGTGGTGACTCAGTGGGGGCCCCTTCGTGCTCCACATCACTGCGTTCAGTGTTTTTGATAAGTTCTGTTGGGGACTTAAGTTCTAATAACCTCTCTGACTGCACACTGCCAGAGAGAGAGGGGGACCTGTCACTGAGGCATTCGCTGATTTCAACATCGCTGCCAAGGCTACTGGATCTGCTTCTGCTGCTCTGGGTGTGCAGCGACTGCTCTGCCTGCGACTGCTCTGCCAGCGACTGAGCATCCCCGTTAGAAGAGAGGAGAGATGACTCAAAGTCATCCTTGTAATCAGAAAGGGCTTCTTCAACTGAGGCTTGTTTTTTAGAAGAGGATCTTTCAAAGTCTTCTGGGTATGAGGGCTCCTTCTGGCTGTAGAGCTGTTCCGAAAGCAGCTGACCTTCTCCCTCCGCTGATTTGCTCAGTTTGTGAGAGGACTCTTCTACACTTGGGCCAGTTACAGCATCTTCATCTGTCGGTCTCTGTTGTAAGACTTCTTCTGTGCCATGAAGACTTTCCACAGCCAAGCTCAAGAGTTCCTTCTGAGAGGAGAGGTCATTTTCAGAATGGAGGATTTTCTTTGGAAGAATGTCCAGTGAGCTCTCTTGCTCTTTCTCTAATACCAACAAGACATCAGAACTCTCCAAAGGCTTAACAGAAGAACCTTCAATCTCATGTTCCTCAGATTTTACGTATTCCAAGGCTTCCTGTATCTCAGATTCATGACTGAGGGCAGCCTCATCACTGGATGCTTTTACCGCATTGTTCACTGACTCGTGGGATATCTTGCTAATGTCTTTCTCATCTTTGAGAGGAGGTGATAAGGATTCAATATCCAAGGAATGGGCAGATCTTTCTCTGGAATTTCTTGGTGACATTAAATCAGACAAAGATGTTCCAGAAGGTTCTTCTGGATGAACATCTGTCAAAGCCACCTTCTTGGTGTGCACAGACTGCTCAGTTCTTGATGACACAGCATCTTGAAGGGAAACAGAAAATGCATTAGAGCAGGATGTTGTGGCACAAAGATCAACAGCAAAACACTGACAAGTACCACAACCCTCCTCATTCCTAAATTTTTCATTAATTTTTGTTTCCTCACTTTTGTCAAGTGATTTAAGGAACAGAAAATAGTTGTCATGAAATTATGGTTTTGCACAAATCTCAGCAAGAATAAAACTAAGAACTGAATATAGAGGAAACAGCAAAAGCTTAAGCCTGCTAAAGAAAAGTAACAAAAATTATAGCTGGGTCATGATGGCTTTATGAAGTTTGCACACTCTCTGAAAACCTGTTCTTGATTCAAGATTACAGAAGTTTAAAACAGTCAGTCTTCAAGATCTCCACCTGTAGTAGTTACATACCTCCATCCTCTGAAATGGATTCCAAAGATGCTCTGGAATGTTCTGATTCAGCCAGAGATTTCCAGTTTTTAGCTTTCTCAGGCCTAAATGTGAAAAATCAAACTGCATGAATCATGTTTACAAGAAGAATGTGTTGGCTTGGTCTTTTTCCAATAGATAAAAATGGAAATGCAAGCAGCTATAATTATAACACCACACCAGTGATAACACAAACAGTTTGCTTTGTTCAATGTACTGTGACCTAAGAGAACAGGAATGGAGACATTTGGTGAGTCCTGGAAAGTAATTGTTTCAAAGACTAATCAAACTTCAGACTTTTCTGCAGAAAAAAAACCAAAAAGAGTTGTTTGGGTTTTTTTTTTGGGAGGTTTCGTTTTGGTTTTAATTTGAATATACTAAATTTGCACCATCTTCTGGAGAAAATGAAACAAAAAGACACCAGAAAGTGCAGAAATCAGTTGATTTCTCTACCTTTTAAAACATAAGATCACATTTAAGTTGCAAAGACTGCTTGCTCCACACAGTGTGGCAAGTAAGCATCATGAGTGATTAAAATAGGCAGAAAAAAGATCTCTTCAGGTCTGTAATCAGTATAACCATTTGGGACAATTCTTGCCCCACTGAAAATTGTACTTCAGGAAGAATCTGAAAATAAGACTCAAAAAGCAGGACAAAAAATGAGATGCATAAGATGACAAGGACAGTACATCTTATGTGGTTTGGGTCTGATGACACCAGCAAATGGATCAACAGGATACTGCCACTGTGCAGTGCTTTAAAGAAGAGCTGTTACCAGCTTTCCCTGTGCTCACGGTTTCAGACTGAACAATTCAGCTCAATTGCAGAAAAAAAAACAAACCCAAAAAGCAGCAGAAATCCCAGTTACCTGTGGAGTGGTGGTGCCTTGATCTTGGGTTTTTCTGCAGCAGCTGAGGATGGAGTTTTAATTTGAGGTTTGGCTGTTAAAGATGCTTCCAGATCTTGGCTCAGCTCTGCTTCAGTCTTCTTGATAAATTCATCGTATGACTGCTCATGGAAAACAGTGAGACCTGTTAGTCTCCTAAACCATAACTACAATTCATCAACCAAAAGTTCTCAAATGAATACAGAACACAATTGATTTCTCTGTAACTAATTATTTAAAATCCTGAAGTTCTGTAGCATTAGGAAATGTTAGAAATGTTAATTCTTCACTTTCAAAACCAGATGACATGGGCATCGCTCTAGTATCCCAGCTTGGGATAGATGAGCCCCCTGAAACACTTCATGCATGAGCCCCCTGGAACACTGCTAGTAACCCATTAAAAACAGACATATTGAAAGGGAATGGGAATGGCATCTTTGCCTCCAGGTTCACTACTGAAAACAGTTAAACTGCCAGAGCACAGCCACACTTCTACCACTGTAATGTGCCCTTCACAGCTGTTGATACAATACTCTGCCAACAACATCCATACTACAATGGCCTATCCTGGCTAATGATCTTTTATTTCACCCTTCTTCCTAATGCTCCTAACCTCCAGCTGTTTGATCAGACTGGCTTCCTGGGCCTTCAGTCTCTCCTTTTGCCTTTTTTTCTGTTCCTTTTTCAGTTGGTAAACCACAGACTTCCTTTTCCGTAGTTCATCCTTCAGCGCCCTGATCCGTCCTTCGATGTCACTCTGATCAGATGTTGTTTCTGAAAGAGTGTAGGTGTAGTTTTTGTAAGCTTGCACCTCACAAACCAGTTTTATACAAAGCAATGAGCAGTCATTTCATAAAGAGAAATTGAAAGCCAAGCCAGATACCAAAGAAGATAATATTCATGTTAATATTAACATAGTAAGGGTCCTAAGTGGCATCTCAGACTCACACCACTACCATATAACACTTGACAAAGTGTTGCATCTTCCTTCATTTAGAAGGGAAAGGCTCTGAGACACAGTAACTCATTACCAACCTTGTTCACATTGACTACTCATCTTTATGCTGCTACTTCCCCAACTGCTGATCACATCAGCTGCCAAAAATTGGTTGTGGTGGGGTTTTTTCCTAACTTACTTGAAAATATGATGTCTCACAGATTGATACCAAAAATAGGTCTTTTACAATCACAACACACAGCTTCAAGATACAGAGTACACTTCACTGATGAGAATTTCACTGGGAACAGTGGAAGCCTCTAAGTTCCAGCCTCATTTAGGTTTCCAGCCACCAAGGCTGAACCTAGCTATGAAATGGAGCTGAATGGTCACCAGCTGGAAGGAAGGTTTATGGGAACAATGCAGAAGTTTTCAGCCTTGCCAGGTCTCAGGAGGACCATTTATTCAGAGTGAACGGGGGTAGTGCTGAGGTTAGAGAAGTGGTGGACTACTCAATAACAGCTTATACAAAACTACTAGGTGTATCTTTGCTCTAAGTTGAAATGTATGGATCCTTCTGTGGTGCCATTACTGACTGGAGCTATGTTCCACCTAAACAATTTTCTTCTTCATCGTTATCCTTAGTCATTACCAGGATCTCCTCCATTCCTCTCCATGCCCAGAACTCCCTGCAACCTGGTTTTCCAGTCCCTATGACAACGTCCCCATATACTGAGATCCACTCTCTGCATGAAAACCTCATTTTACCAGGAACTCTGCTACTTTCATTAATTCTGCTCTTGATGTTTCAGACCTCCCAGACTTAACAAAAGGACTGCCTGTCTCTCCTCCTCACTCTTTTCCACCCACCTGATTATGTCCACTTGTTTCTTGTTTCAAATGACTACCAATACAGTGCAAAACAAGATCTTTGTCACAGATTGGTGTGACCACAATTATGTATCAAAGCTTCTTCAGGATATTTATCTGATACAGTCTTACTAGAGCTCCTCCCTGTGGCTCAAGCCTTCCCCCTCCCTCTTCTATAGGAGGAAGGAGCTCAGGATCTTGGCTGCTTTGCTTTTCTAAGATTCAGTATTAACTGTCATGTTTTGTGGACCAAAAGGCTCAGATGCCCATAATATAAACATTTTCTTTATTGATCACCTTAGAAACCAAGCCATCAGAATTATTTGGTCAGCTAGCAGGAAGAGTTGAACATTCTGCTCAATCAATCTCATTTCTCAACACAACAACCCACTACAATGAAGGATTCCATGATCAACAAGTCAGCAAACACAAGCAAACTACTGTATTCTTTCTCTATTAACAACTGTTGCCACTCATTTAGAAAGCGCAAAAAACCAAACAGCCTGGCACAGAAAAGACTGGAATCTCACTTGCTAATCAGGAGCACTTTATGATGCCACTGTAATTAACAACTCCTCCCAAACAGTAAGTGACCACTCTGTAAATTATAGCTTTACTTGATCAACTAATAAGGGAAAGATCTGCACATGCTTTCATCTTTGATGATCTTGTCTACATGTGCATCAGACTGACAGAGCAATGACTTCATTACTACTCAGCAACTCAGAAGATTTATCTCTTTACAATGGAATGATTTATTGTGAAACCAGTATTATTCTGGTCAGCTTCTCAGCTCTTAACCTTTTTCAGTGTTTGAATTCAAATACTTTACAAAAGTGATGCTGTTGCTTGCTCTGCTTTGTAGATCTTATGCGGTTGTTCAGTCAGAACCTGAAAATAACTCTTATCGAGCTGCTTGATGCCTCAGTGTATTGCAAACTGCTCTCCAAAAGGAATAGAATCAACCAGGCTGGAAGAGACATCCAAGCTAGCACCCAGCCCTATGCAGTCAACCAGACCATGGCACTAAGTGCCCCAGCCAGGCTTGGCTTCAACACCTCCAGGCACAGCAACTCCAGCACCTCCCTGGGCAGCCCATTCCAATGCCAATCACTCTCTCTGCCAACAACTTCCTCCTAACATCCAGCCTAGACCTCCCCTGGCACAACTTCAGACTGTGTCCNTTGCCCTGCTGGCCACACTGCTCCTGAGCCAGCCCAGGATGCCATTGGCTCTGCTGCCCACCTGGGCACTGCTGCCTCATCTTTAGCTACTCTCTACCAGCACCCTCAGGTCCCTCTCTGCCTGGCTGCTCTCAGACACACTGTCCCCAGCCTGTAGTGCTGCTTGGGGTTGTTGTGGCCCAAGAGTAGGACCCTGCAATTGGCCTTTTTAAATGTCATCCCATTGGCCTCTGCCCACCCATCCAGCCTGGCCAGGTCCCTCTGCAGGGCTCTCCTACCCTCCAAGAGATCCACACCTGCTCCTAGCTTGATGACATCTGCAAACTTACTGATGCTGGGCTCAATCTCCACGACACAAATTCTCAACACAAGCATAACAAAAGCCTGGATGTGTACACACAGAACGTTAGAGGCTGGAAAGCACCTGCAGAGATGAAGTCCAACCCCCCTGCCAAAAGCATGCCAGTAAGTTACCCATCTATCACAAACAACAGCTAGAACATACAATAGAATCACCTAATGTGAGGTGATTGTTTAGGAAATTAAAAACAAGCAAACAAAAAACAAAGCAGGAAGATGCTCTCTCATTTGCTAATAGGTATTTTATGGTGCTACAGCAACTGCACTGTGGAATACAAAATGTTTTGGAGACTAAAAGGGGTGAAAAGTTGAAAATAAACTTTAGCCTTTCACAGAGCTGCTGACAGTGAGCACCTGAATGGTGATTCAAGACGATCCAGAACCCATAAAATTAACAAGCTGCAAGTGCACAACAGCAAGAGGATTATTCTGCACCAATTCACTTCTAATATTCTCTCTCCCTCAGCATTTTCTGGGAGCCAGCAGGGGTAATGGAGGAAATAGTATAAAAAGTCTACACAGTAGATCTTTTATTTTATAGCTCAAACTGCAACCTTAGACCCTATTTCACTGTGCACAGTTCAAACCCTCCCCAAAACCAGAAACCTAAGTTCTGAAGTATCCAATCCTTCTGCACATGCAGAATGTCCCATGGGCTCACTCATACTGCCATGATACTTCTGGAGCCAGGTCGTGCTCAGAAGGAGGCTGATCAGGTTTGTATGGTGCTGAACCACATTCTGTTTTCTTAACAACACGAGATGTGGAGCAGTGTCATCGGCTAAAAGCACAGCCAACCTTGGCATTTCTAAACTTTACAATGACCTTAACTATTGCCTCTTCTCTTCTCAATAGCTGTCTGCAGGAACCTGCATGACTTTCCAAAAGGAGAGATAATATATAGATCATCTTACACTAAGATCAGTTGAAGTGATGGGAAAATACTCTCCCAAACCTTGGTAATTTCCATTGCCTGCCTCCCCGCATTTATGTCTGCATTTCAAGACTACTTGCTGAAAAGCAAAAAGCTTTGAAAATGCAGTTTAAAGCCAAGCAGGTATTACACTTACCTGACTGTGTCATAGATAAAGATTCATCAGACCAGCTGTGAGATAGCTGATGAGATTTCAGAGGTGAACGCAGCTGTCCTCCAGTTCTATGGCTGCCTCTGCTGGAATCTTGCTTTGATACAGATATGCTGCTTTTGGGAGGAGACTAACGGAGGAGAAAAGGACAAGTAAGTAATTGCACGTAAAGCTCAGTTTGAAAGTAGGCAATCACAGTCACCTGGAGCTAGTTACAAGGGAAGGACAGCATGACCACAGAACACCTCAGAAGTAGTGCTAACTATCTAACCTTAAGAATTTAAGCTTAGTTTGCTAGACAATAAAAATACTAAGAGCAGCAAGAGCTGCCTGCTTTCTTGGAGCCTAGATGTCAGTAAACCTGCTTAGACTACTCTATTGCCACCCAAGTTAACTGACATGTTTCTGACTCACAGGTGTTCAATACCATTTCTGTAATCTTATTTGGGAACAAGCAGGGCAATAGGAACTCCTAGGACATGTACCTCTGAAGCCATTCCCCGTAACGAGCGCCAGATGACATTCTAAATCAGTGAAACAACAGAGTTCTGAAGCTGGACAAATCATTCTAAGTGCAAATACTCTTCCAAAATGCTGCTTGCTGATTCAACATTACACCACAAACCTGTCACACACCTTGAACATAACCTCTAGCATGCATTAAGACATTTTATCTCACTGTCTTCTCCTTTCATAGAATCAGTCAGGGTTGGAAGGGACCACAAGGAGCAGCCAGTTCCAACCCCCCTGCCATGGGCAGGGACACCCTACCCTAGTATCAGGCTGGCCACAGCCCCATCCAGCCTGGCCTTAAACACCTCCAGCAATGGGGCCTCAACCACCTCCCTGGGCAACCCCATTCCAGGCTCTCACCACTCTCATGCTCAACAACTTCCTCCTCACCTCCAGTCCAACTCTCCCCACCTCCAGCTTTGCTCCATTCCCCCCAGTCCTGTCACTCCTTGACAGCCTAAAAAGTCCCTCCCCAGCTTTTTTGTAGACCCCCCCTCTTTCAAACTTTCCAAGAAGGTATCTGTAGTAAGTTTAGATGAGCAGTTCTTTTACCCCACAGATGCTGCACTTTCTGTCTCATTGAGCACAGGGCAAAGTTGCCAGGATGAGACAGAACAAAATCATCAACCAAGCAGAAATAGCAGCTAGAGCAGAACAATATGGCAGAATTAGGTAGAAAGCAGACATCATCTGAAACCCAAAGGATGGGGCTGGGGTTACAGGGCTGCTTCTTTGTTCTACAGCTACACTTAGGGATATGTTACTAGCAAATAAAGTGGAAAAGCAGAGCATAGCTTCCATGGCCTCAAAGTATTTATACAATGGTAATTCACACTGGTAAACTGGGTCAGTGTTCTGCCACTTCATGCTGCATACCTATGCCACATATGCAAAACGTTTTGCAAGACTACCCACAGATGTAAAACTATCTGAACTCTGAGCTGAAGTAGCTTTTCCTCAAGACTTCAGAGCACAGATCTCATCACAGTGTTTATTCACAGCAATGTAAAATGGTACTGGAAACACAGAGAGTAGTTTAATCTCTGCTTTGACAACTCTGATAGCCTTTTACAAGGGCAAAAAAAAAAAAAAGCTCACTCACAAGTTTGCCAGGGGAGGTAGAGGACTTGGACTCTTCAGAATAAACCATTTCTTCATTAGCTGTACTCTGTTCTGGGCTTTCTGGCTGTGCATGGCCCATAGTCTCTGATGGGACAGACTCGGCAGCTGGACTGCCAAGATCTTCTGGGATGGAGCTTTCACCGTTCAGATGAGAGAAAGAAGGCACTGGAGACTCTTCTTCACTAGCTGTTTCTGAGATGGAATAATGAGAGAAAAAGCACAGAGAATCATAGAATCAACCAGGTTGGAAGAGACCTCCAAGCTCATCCAGCCCAAGCTATCACCCAGCCCTACCCAACCAACCAGACCATGATACTAAGTGCCTCATCCAATCTTTTCTTGAACGCCTCCAGGCATAGCAACTCCACCACCTCCCTGGGCAGCCCATTCCAATGGGAAAAGACATAAGAACTTGCACTGACTTGCACGTCCTCAGAGATACTGCTGCCTGAGGTAACCACTACCAATACGTGTCAAATTGGCAAGTGCTACTTAATTCACACCAAGGGAGGAATGTTTAGCAAGAACAAGCATGTTTACCAGACAACTAACATTTAAGACAACCCAATGGTCTCAGCGGTCACTGAATGTCTAAAATAAAGAGGTTTCCAGGGTATTCTAACATTTTCCAGACAACACACAACACACTCCATAAAGCTTATTGGGGAAACCTGTCCTTCCAGTTGACCACACTCCAGCAAGAGTCACTATTAGTCTAAAGAAGTCATGAAGGAGCATATAATCTGCAAGGCAGATCTTGAATGTAGAATTGATTGCTTCCTTTACAGTAGTTGCAGAAAACATTTTAATGCTATGATTTCATGATGAGTCTCTCAACTGACAACAAGTGAAATAATAAGTTGGGTTTGTCAATATTCCTGTTTACTGAATTCCGCAGGAGTCACACCAGTGCTGAGGCAGCAGCCATGGGGAACTAGCTGATATCTGAGCAAAGGCTGAGCAGAGGAGCTTCTTCTGAAGCAGGGCTTTGCTCCAGTGCTTACTGGTAGATACAATTAATAGAAACCAAGTGGATTTTCTCATCTGTTGATGAGAACTCAGCATTCATGCTGAACTTCTCTTCATTGGAACTTACTGATTCATACAGAAAGCATCTTTAAAATGTCTTACAATCCCTCAAAATCCACGTGATTGGTTTTAGTAATGAGTATAATAGGGGCTAAGTCTGAATTCACTTTGCACATTCAAAGCACATGCTGCCTGCTTTCAGCATAGTGGGAGAAACGTGGGAGAAAACGGATTATTTCTAGAACCATCCCTGAAGGTTCATTATTTTCTCCCTCTGCAACCCAGTTCTCTTTGCTTCATGCTCAAAGTATGGCCCACTTCAGACAGATCAGTAAAGCTGTAGCTCCCAACATCTAGGATGTTATCTTTCCTCGTGAGAGCATAATTTACACCAACTACATGCCAGCACACTTTAGCATGGTTGCAGGTTTCAAACAGTTATACTACATTAATGACAAAGGGAAGAAAAAAGTGCTTTCCATTTTTTGAGAACACAGACATGGGAAAGCAGTGCCTGATAAGAACCATCCTCACCAGCAGCAATAAGGCTAACAGGATACACTAAAACAGGAGAAAATGGTTTCAGAGTATAGAAGTTCAGAATACATGCAAGAGAGTATGCAGATTCTTATGATAAAAGACAGAAATTGTAGGTAGAGCTGTCTGTAGGTCTTAGGCTCACTTGAGAAGATACAAAGCAAAGAAGCAACACACATTTAACCAAGGTGGAAAACAGGTCGAAAAGAAGGTGGCAACCATAGGCAGTAGAGTGCAGAAATAGATTCTAAACAGTATCCGGAGACAAACAACCACCACCACCCAAACATCAACACAAGGAAGAAAGCACCGATTATGCTTTACTCTTGTCATTTGCATCACCTCTCCCCCTCTTCCTATTACCTTTGGGCTCAGTTCTCTGATCTCCCAGGTCTTTCTTGGCTGTTTTGGTTTTGAGCAGCTCTTTGTCCCAGGCAGCTAGGGCCTGCTTTTCTATACGCCGTACTTCTGCCTCCTCTGCATCCAGGCGGCGTTTCCACTCCAACAGCTCTTCAGCGTGCTGCCGACGCTGCATCAGCTTCTGTTCTCGCTTAGTTAGGAACCTGACAGACAGAGCAGAGGACAATGGAGAAGCAGCCAACCACAGAGGTCCCAGCAACCAGATGCTCTGTTGCCACCATTCCCAAATTGCTTTCTAAGATGGTACCCACAGCAACTACTCTCTCCTAAACTTCTGAAGTGCTGCTGGAAAGAACAGCCCAGCGAGTGGACAAGAGGTGTCTTTTCTTTGCAGTAAGTCTACAGTATACTGTGAACTGCAATATACTGTTGTGAACATGCTGCTTATATTTTGAAGATCTCCAAAATCATTTAAAAAGCTGTTCATTATTTAAGGAAGTGAACAGGATAAGTGACACACAATTTTAGTACCTGTGGTATTCAACTGGAACCCTCAAGAAAGCAGTGTGTGAAAAAGGAATACCTCTGCCAATCCCAGTGACAGAAAAATTGTAAGCCCAGTTGCCCCACAGTTCCTTCCAAATACACTAAATATAAGAGAAGATGATTCTGTATTCATAATCCTGAGTTACTGGAGCTTTCACCCTTCTCCCTTTAAGCATTCTCTCTACTGATCACCACACCTGGAACATTAATTATAAGCTGACTGCATCAAAAGAATAAGAACGCAGGACTCTTGTGTATTTTTCTTCTCAGCTACTCTTCTATCTGGCTGTTGGTTTAGAACAGGCAAAAAGTAAAGCAGGTATTTTCTCTCTGACAATGATTTCTAAGGTTTTTCTTTCCATAAAGCCTCAGAAATGAGGAAGTTCTTATAGAACATCACAGGTATGGTTTGTGTGCATACACTAATTCTCTTTGCCAGCTCTTGAACAACAGTACATCTGGTCTTACATCTAACACTTTAAGCTGTTTAGATGTCACAGAATCACCCTGTAGAAAATACACGGTCTGCCAGCTAGAGTGAGAGCTCACTACTGGTACAGAGGGTGTGTGCCTAACAAGGCAGTCATTAAAGAGTTGTGATGTTCTGCTTTGCAAATGCCTTTATAATTTGTCATTTTTAAAGCCATCTCAAACATTTAGCATAAAAATTTTTAAGCTGGAACACCCACTACCTTCATAAAATCATAGAATCAAGCAGGTTGGAAGAGACCTCCAAGCTCATCCAGGCCAACCCTAACCCAGCCCTATCCAATCAACTAGACCATGGCACTAAGTGCCTCATCCCATCTTTTCTTGAACAGTTAAGGATCTGATAGATCATCACTTTCCACAGACAAACATCAAACATCACCTACTCTTAGGCAACACTGACAGATTAGTATCATTAGGAAATCAGACTGTCACCAGCAGCTGCACCAGAACCGTGACACGGACAGTCACGTGGATGTTGTGTCTTTCAGCAGCACTATCAGACTGATCACCTCTGACTTTCAGATGCACATCAGTTCCAACTAGTCTAGTGGATCGTGTATTTGGAACTTGTTATGGAGGTCATTACTACAATGATCTCAATGTAAAAGGCAACTTTTTCTTCTTCCTTCACTCACAGCACCAGAATGTCTGGATCTTGAGTTTGCTGGATGTCAAGGCAGGCAAGCCCAGGTGAAGTGGAAGAGAAAGGCTGAACGAAGGGTTCCAAAACTCCATGAAAGCAGATGTCAAATGAATTAACCCAGAAGGTCACACACACAACAGGAGAATTGACTAAATGACCATGAAACCAGTCACCACACAATGACTGCTTCTCAGGAAAGGTAATCTAAACGAGTGATGGGAGAGAAAGAGGGTTCCAACATGCAGCCTACAGGAAGATGAGGAGGAAAGCAGCATGGCTAAAGATGCAGACCCTTTTCTTATAACCCTGGAGTTCAAAAAGTCAGAGCCACAAGGTGGCATACCCACTAACTTAAGATTACTACAGCCCAGAGGGTTCCAGTTGCAACACCAAGGGTACACATTTTTATCACCAAAAGCAGGAGCATCTTCACAGAAAAAAAAGGCAAAACCACATCTGGCATCTGTGAAGCTGGAAATCTTGGGGAGCAAAGAAGCAGCAGCACTCCGATGACACCAGCATGATCTCCAAGTCTTAACTGTTTCTCTGGTGCAAATATCACACATCCTATTCATGCATTGCAAATATCAACTGGGAAGCATCAGCCTGCTGTTCTAACCTGTACTTGTACATTTATATCCAAGGTATAATGACTTTAAGCACAAACTACACAGTTTCAGCAGCTGTTCTGAAGTAGAGACCAGACAGGGGGAGCAAAGTGAATTATCTGTCTGCCACTCAGGACACATTAGGGAGAGGAGATAAAAATCACAGAATGGTTTGGGTTGGAAGGGACCTTAAAGATCATCTAGTCCAACCCCCTCACATGAGCCCCACCTTCCACTAGACCAGGCTGCTCAAAGTCCTGTCCAGCCTGGCCTTGAACACTTCCAGGGATGCAATATTCACATATTCTCTGGGCAACCTATTGCAGTGCCTCACCACTCTCACCATGAAAAGCCTGTCTTTCTTGTGTTTCATTTAAGCCTACCCTCTCTTAGTTTAAAACCTTTACCCCTTGTGCTGTGACTACAGACCCTGTTAAATAGACTTTCTTCATTCATTTTTGTTACTGAAAAGCCTTCTCTTCTCTAGGCCAAACAGCCCCAACTCTCTCAGCCTGTGCTCACAGCAGAGGGGTTCCAGCCCTCCAATCATTTCTGTGGCCTCTTCTGGCCCTGCTCCAACAGATCCACATCTTTATGTGCTCAGGACTCCAGAGCTGGACACACACTGCAGGTGTGGCCTCACCAGAGCAGAACAGAGGGGGAGATCACCTTCTTTGACCTGCTGCCCATGCTGCTGGGGGTACAGCCAGTGATATGATTTGCTTCTGGGCTGCAAGTGCATATTGCCAGCTCATGTCCAGCTTTTTGTCTACCAGTATCCTCAAATTCCCTCTCTGCAGGGCTGCTCTCAATCCACCCATCACTCAGTCTATATCAATACTGGGGAGTGCCCTGACCCAGGTGCAGGACCTTGCACTTGGCCTTGTTGACCTTCATGAGGTTCACATGGGCCCACCCCTCAAGCCTGTCAATGCCTCTATGGATGGGAACCCTTTCCTCAAGCAGATCAGCTATACCACTCAGCTTGGTATTGTCTACAAACTCTATCCCAACCCCACTATCTGTGTCATTAACTGCAAACAGTTAAACTTCACTGACAAAGAATCTCTTGGCTTTCTGGGATGGAACAGAGCATGCTCTATCAAGGAGTCTATCACTTGAGAAAGATACAGTTACCTGACCAATTGGTTGTAGATATACAGCTGGAATTTGGGGTGTAGGTTGGGAAAACAGACACTGAGAGAGGCCCAGTGGTGAGACGTAAAGACAGAGAAGAAGTAGTGAACAGGAGAGCAGTGTCTACAAAATAAGGAGGAAGAGTTTAAAACTAAGATAGCAAAAAAGGCAGAAAGACTGAGAAAAGGATAGCATCTAGCAAAGAACTTTAACATTCAGTGCATTTAACATTGTATAGTTATTACCCAACATCTGAAGTAGAAAAACTATACACTGTTATGCAGAAGGTAACAGAACACATACACTTGCAACACTTCATTTTCTGTTAGTTAAAGGCAAGCTACTGACACATTGCTGCATTTTCCTTTTAAGTTTGGAAGGAGCTTAAATACTCTGATGCAGATTTCCACATGCACTGGTTACCTTAGCTCCACCTGATCTTTCTCCTGCTACTCTGATTGTTTAGTACTGGCATTCCACACTTGCTGGTTTTGTGGTATCAACAACTTCACTAGGTTGAAAATTAAACACCTTTTCATTCACCTGGTGAAACCTCAGTAAAACTACAAAAGCAAACCACCAGCAAAAGGGCAAAAAATGAGATTAAAGAAATGTGTTTTGAAGAGAGGAGCAATTGCAGGAAAGTCTGAGATATACCTGCCATGCTATTTTGGTTTTTTTTTTTGCAACAAAGTGCAGATTTGGTGTCAGAATATCCACATATTGCCTCTTTTATTTGAGGTGTTAATGCCTATTGTTTAAAAAAGATCTACATGAATTTACAGCTGTGCTTAAAATGGTTATTCCCTAATGAACCACCATTTTAAGCTAATTCCTAATGAATTATTGTCATATTCATAGAAAAATACTATGCTCCACACAGCTCTATCACTACAATGCAAGCTAAGAAGCATATTAAAGAAAAGGAAATGAAAATTGGCATTTGTTCAGTTCTCCTATTGCACAGGTTATCATTAAAGTTGCATATGCAAGGAAAGCAAGGGGAAAATGGTTAATTCTCTTTGACAGAGCATGCTCCTGTTCACATGCAGGCTACACAAACTCATCGATTAAGACTGAAACAGAAATGTTCTTCCATTCCCCTTTTAGCAGAAGAGAAGTATTAAAGCTGCCTCACAAGGAAGGAGGCCAAAAGATTTCTGCTTTGCTGTGGAGCAGAGCAAATCCAGCAGAGCAGGCCTTCCAATTCCTTCCTCTAGTTCCTTTATACTTTGTCACTCAGCTTCCTTCCTTTTGCCACGGCTCATAATCCAATTGATTCCTTCCAAATGGCAGCTTCCTATCATGACATCCCAAACCAAAATGTTTTAGTCTATTATGTGTATTACCCTTAGGTCCTTACAAATAAGGACATTTAAACAAAGATACCAAGCCAGCACTGCATTTCAGTCAGTAAGCACTATCATTACCAAGATACCCACAGAAGGTCTGCAAAAACTATGGAATTAAGAATGACTTCGAGAGACTCATTTATGTTTACACAAAACACTGCTTCCTCTGAACATCTACAGCAAGCCAAGACATAACTATAAAACCAAAAATACATGACCACACACATTACAGCAGACAAAACTCCCACTCATTTCACCTAAACCCAGTTCTTTCAGCTCAAATTCTGCTATCCACCTTCTGAGAAGTATTCTCTAGGTGAGCGGTATTTTGGACTGACTGTCCAAGTATCTTGAAGTGTAGAATGTACTTTGTGCCTGCTACTATCCCTTTTGAGAGTAAGAACAATTACTTCATTTGTATGTAATTCTTTCTGCAATTGTGTTGCTTAGAAATGAAGATGCTTTGATGAAAATAAGCTAGCAAAAGCAACAGTGACAAAGTCTGATCAAAAATGGCAAAGGATGTCCTGAATATAAAACTGTATTTATCACCTCTTAGAGTATATATTCAGTAAAACTCATGAGCTCTTAGTTGTAATATAAGCTGTAATTTTTCTAGCACCATTTAGAATTTTTATGCTGAATCTTGTGTGAAAAAAAAGCTACATACCATCTCTCAGACAAAAAAATGGGATCAGAAGGAAAAAAATCATCATCTTTTTCTTGAGACCCCAGAAGTCAATACGGCCTCCAGAGCACATCTTTTTCAAGTCCCAGTCTTCAGCCATTCACCAACCTCTAAGACATACTTCAAGGAGGAGTTTGGTGCTATACTGATGGAGTGGTTGTGACATGACTTGGAATGCCAAGAGTTTGGGTGTGGGAAGAGGACACTTCAGAGACTTAAATTCATTTTGGCTGTTCAGTTTATGCAATCTTACCACAAAATAAAATAACAATCATTTCAGGCTAGACCATGAAGATCACCATCCAAATTAGGTTTTTACCTACTTACACCAAACCCTCACTTACTACTACTACTGGGTTTTATCTTTGTCATACACAACTACATCCAAGTGTGGGAAATGTGCCTCTCAAACGTTGGAGCAATCAGTGTGCTGAGAAGCCACAGCCAGCTTGCCTTTGCAGATGGCAGTTTTACTTTGTGAGGTTTCATCCAGCTGTTAAGAGTCTCAAGAGAAAAAAACCTTACAAAGATGATCACCCTTAGGGACCAAGCTACAATGACTTGCCTTGCTTCTAAGCTGAAAAAACTGTTCAAGTGAAGACTATTTCATGTGGTGACTGGTAGAGGCCAGACTTTTAATGGGTTAGTCTCAAATGAGTACTTAAGGCTTCAAGCTCATGAGCACAAGCTGGCGAAGCATCTGGGGAGTTTAGTGCAAACTAATTCCTCAACTGAAAAGATGCAGAAACAACTTTTTTTATTCAAAACAATTTTAAAGGTGCAATCTACAGATTCTATCTTAGCTTTCAGACCCAGGAACTGCACATATACTTCACTGTTTCCTTTGGAGACTAACAACCATTTCAACTTCTTTATTCCCAACTTGTGGAACACAGAGGAGCAAAGGAAAGGTCTTACTACCTGCCTGTCTTCTCAGGCACACGCATACCACCTCTATTCATTAAGAAAATACTTACAGGATTTGTCCCTAGCTGATTTTAATGGAATCAGAACTGCAATTCAGCAGCTGGAAAACAAGGCAGAAGTCATGCGCCCGAGAAGCTCGATGACTTTGTTGAGCCAGATCTCAGATTCACTTACTAGTTTTGGCATAGACTAGTGCTATTTAGTACTTATACTTCAACCCAAGATAAAAACTGGTACTGTAATTCAGAGTCTCACTCCCTACATTTTTTCCCTTCTAAAGTAAAAAGGGACATAAATAAATGCATCCTTTTGACTTTGGTTCTGACACTTGAAGAGGAACTCCGACAAGATGTACTATCAAGCTGGAGCATGTCCACATTCCTTGTGTGTACAGACCTCAAAATCTCTTAAACTGATGAGCTTTTCACCAGCTGCATCAAGTAAAAAGCATATTAAAAGCAATCCACTGCAACAAAAGCATGTCCACACGGTCTGCAGGCTAACAGCGTGTGAATCTCAGCGCTCACAAAGAATTGCAACCTTTAAAATATGACATTCCAAGATTAGTATTAGTTCTATTAATGCTTCTAATCAGCTATTTTTTCAGGCAACTGAGATCAGAGGATGTGTGAGATCACAGAATCATAGAATCAACCCGGTTGGAAGAGACCTCCAAGATCAGGTCAGTAACCCTGATTTTTCTGATGGCCATTTATAGTGCAGATACTGATCATTCTACTAAACCAGTAAACATCTGTAAAGAAAAAAGAAAGGTAGTTACTTCTCATCCATTCTGCTGCGCATTTTTTTAAGTTTCTGCATAATGCTACTTGTCTCACTGCTGGAGATGGAGACTGGAGAAGGGCTGCGTGTTTCTCCGTCAGTTGGAAGCGGGCTAGAAGCATTGCTCTGCTTGATGTCATCCTCGCTGGGAAGCTCCTGCAAGTAAGTATTAAAAAAACCCACAACATTAAAAGCAAGAAGACTTCTACAATCTTTTTAAATGCTTTGTTATTTTGTTTTAGTTCTCCTCAGATTACAGCAGATATTAGAATCATAGAATCGAGCAGGTTGAAAGAGACCTCCAAGCTCATCCAGTCCAACCTAGCACCCTGCCCTATCCAATCAACTAGACCATGGCACTAAGGGCCTCATCCAGTCTCCTCTTGAACAGTTAAGGATCTGACAGATGCCATGATTATCACTTTCTTCAGGTAATATCTTCAGGTAAGTAATTACTTCAGGTAAGTAATCACCTGTAGATTTAACTTCATTTTCCAACTTCATTTTTATTTGTGGGGGGTTTTTTGGTATGCTTTTTTCCCTCTCCATAATTTAAGCTTTTCCTTAAAAGTATATAGAAGAAAAACCCCACCAGAATTCAATTACTCCAACAGGACACCAATCCTTTCTACACTACTATTAAGCACTGTGTTTCCTGAAAATATGGTAAGCAGACATAGTTGACAACTTCCTGTCTGGCTGTCTCTGTTCCAGAGTACTCCAAATTCCTTTCTTCTCCACCCACCACCCAGAGGTTTTGAATGGGGAGAAGGTGGTGTGAAAACTGCTCTTCCCCCACCGCCCTGCAGGCTTGAAGGGTGAACAGCAGGAGGCCTTTCCACAGGTGTGCTGAGCCCTGTGGCAGCCCACGCTGGAGCTGGGCTGGTGCTTGGCTGGGTTTTTGCACCCAGTATAAAATGACAAATGGACACTTTGTCTATGTCTAGAAAAGTATAAACAGAGTAAGGGAGAAGGCAAAAGGTTCCTGCCTTGAAAGAGTTCCCCCTTGACAGAGCTCCCAACAAGACAGGTTCCTGCCATGACAGAATTCCTGTTGGACCGTCCCTGCTTTTGGATGGCTCCTACCTTTTGCACAGCTCTCGGTTTTACATCGGCCCTGCCTTTGGGTGGTCCTCCTCACTTTGCACCGTTCTGTGCAAACTTGCAAGCTTGGCAAGTCCTGAAGTCCATTTGAGAGAGCTGCTGGCAGCACCTGGACTGGCTACTGCTGGACCCAGTTTGGCTCTCCCATGCCGCTGCTGAGGCAGCATCGCTTCCATGAATCGCCGTCTTGTGGCAGCTGTGTCCAGAGGCATTGCTGAGTTTGGCAGCTCTGCCACCCACCTTGAGCTTCTGCCCCGTGGATCTATTCTATTGGATACTGCTTACAGAGTCAGGAGACAACTGAGCAGCAGAGGAATCCAGCAAGGGTTCATTGCCCAATACCAATCTCACCTCCGTGAGTAAAGCCTGCTGCTGTTCCTTAATTCTCTGCTCAGCCGGATTGATAGTGGAGTAAAGCTGTGTTTGTAGCTCAGCCTTTTCCATTTCCTGACTTCCTAAAGCTCTACATTTGTCCATAACATCCTTTTGAAGAATTCCTGATCAAATTAGAATCTGTAAACAAACCTAAACCAGTTCTGTATCTAGTTTGGGAGCAGAGTGTTCAGGAAAAGAAAATAATTCCATTTTTATAGTTCCTCCACAAGTCTCATAAAGCAGATGCAGGAAAGTTCATGAATGACACTGGCACACTCACAAAGCAGCAAGTTCCTGGTTTAGTCCTTATGTTTAACACTTTGGGATCTAACAAATCATCAAACAAAATCAGAGCCTGAGGCACACAAGCACCAAAAAAAGTGGTATTTACCAAGGCATGAAGTTTGAGCATCGATTAACATCTACTGCTCAAGTAAACCACAACATTTTGTAACTTCTCCAAATGCATTCCCTTTGACAATGCTTTGCAGCAATTAAATGCAACATTGCTGAGAGAAAGAGGATGAGACCATCTGAGACAGTGAAGCTGTTCGAGCCTTTAAGACTACCAGAGAGTTACAGACCTCCAGAAGCTTGAAGGGTCCAGGAGGTGTACCAGAAAGTGTAACCTTTCTATTTCTTCCCATAAATCCTGAATCCTTATAAGTCTAGCTGAAAAGATAGTTTCTTCCCTTTATCTCTTCTCCCAGGAAGGATGCCGAGGCTCTTACCTTCTATGGAGGAGTGAGAAGCCCTGGTTGGCCTTGGTGATACTGCCAATTAGGCCTGGAGTGGCTTAACTGAGGCCTGGAGTTGCCAAGCTGAATTTTGTGCTGTATCACAATGGTTTTGGTGGGAGGGTAGAGAGGCACGGGGTGGGGGGCATTCTAGCCTGGGATTATGGTTTTTGTGTGAAGCTTTGGCTTAATGGCTTTTCTGCAAGCCCAGATTACAGATTCCTTTCTATCTGCTATGCTTTGCACTGTAGCATATGAACTGCCTCTCCATTGAAACTTTCCAATTCTCCAATCCTGCATGCCAGTGTTTTCCTTTTGCCTCAGCTGGAGGAGGTAAAAGAGCAATCTCTCCCTCTTCAAACTAGAAGGGGCAGACAAAACCTCCAAGTGATAGATCCAATTTAGTTGTTCTGCTTTACTATAACCCAAACTTTAGCTGTTGCAACAGCCAAAGGGGGAAGACTGCAGCTTCTGTACCCAACACTTACCAGCTTGTTTTCTCCTGCACACTTCAGCTTCTCCTGCAGTTTCACTGTAGTCTGTCGGATTCGTTCTATTTCCTCCTGCTGCTTAAGGATCAGCTGTCTCTCCTTCCGAGCAGCCTTGTTAGCCTCTTGAAGACGCTTGATTTCTGCCTTTTAGGCAGAAAAGATTAAAGGGTTAGCAACTGGGCCAGACAGCTCCCAAGAACACATTCTAAACTTGCCACTGTGTCCATGCTACGGGTCTAAAGTGACTAAAATCACACGCTGAAATAATTTGGCACCGTTTCAGCAGCAAAGCACAGAAGATGAACACATCTCAGTCTCAACAGTGAGATCGTTGATACAGAAGGACTCTTTTAAGTAATATGCTAAGTACCACCAAAATACAGCTAAAAAAGTGATTGGTGAGAAGTACTGCTGGCATCCTGTCCAAAAGCCTGGGGTGGAGTTTTCTCAATTGTTAGCTGTTTCAGTGTCTGAAACATTTAATAGCTACAGAAGAGCTTCCACAGGATTGTCCTAGAGGGCATCAGTTACCTTTTCCTGCTGTAATCTCAGCAGCAGACCACGCTGCCTCTTTCGAATTGGAGGCATCTTATCATCCTCACCCTTGTCTCGTAAATGCCTACAAATACATTGGAAGAAAGGATAAGAGAAAAAAGTGCATGACAATGAGTCTCTTACTCTTTAAAGAAAAAAACAAAGCCAAACTTCTTTTCCTAACCTGCAGGAGACTACACGCCTGTACTCTTCTACTTAACTGCTGGCATTCTCTGTTAGTGGAATATTTTGTACCGTTTAGTCAAAGACATGCCCAGGCAAAAGGCCAGTTCAGGTAACACAAGTTCTCACATGAAGGGGCAGAAGCTCTGCAGAGGTGGCATGCTCAGTCAACATTTGAGAAAGACAGAGGGGGCCTTGGGTCATGACTTTGCAATCCTTCATCAAGCTCATGATGACAATAAAGTGGAAGAAAGTGCCTGGGGAACAATGGTACTCTCATGCAGAAAGAAACCACGGAAAAGCATTACTGATTGGATCTGGCCACTGTTTAGTGGTAGCAGCAGCTATTTCAAGTGGCATTACAGGGCAAAGCAGATGTTAGGCTGGAAACAAATCATGAAGTACAACATGTATCCAGATGCACAAATTTGGCACGAGTAAACAAAACTGTGCTCAGCTAGACACCAAACAAAGGTGGAACTGCTTGACAGTGTTATACCTTCTTGAATTAAGACTTAGAGAAGGCAATTTCCAGCCACTACTCTACAACTGACAAACATTTGATGATCTTCTGCTCAAATAGAATTCTCTTTTATTAAACCACATTCACTATAAAGATCAAAGCCCACTTACAAACTGGCTTCTGTCCTTTCCAAGTGACAATACTATCTGCGTAGGTTGTGAATGGCAGTAGATTACTCTACCAACGGTACTTAATAAACGTGGGGTGGAAGGAAAGTCTTAAAAAAATTCAAGAAGTACAAGAAAATGTTCAGTCAGCAACAGTATATACTCAGAGATGCCTTACTTCTTCTGGTGTTCCAGCCAAGCTAATTCAGCCTTGGTCTTCTCTTTCAGAGCCTTCTCACGAAGCCGAAGCAATGAGGACTGGTGAGCTGCTCGCATTTCCTCCTCTTTCATGTACTGTCTCACCATCTCCATGGTAAACTTGGAGAAACTATCTTGACCCCCTGAGAAGGGCATGCTCAGCTCCTACAAGGCCAGAGAAATTTGGCATGATTTGATAATACAGAAATTCCAAGGCTCTTTTCAATTGAAAAATGTGTGTATACACAGGGGCATACGTACAAAAACAGCTGTGAAAACGGAAGCTGAGCTTTGTGCAGAGCAGCATTTTCTGCCCTGGGCTGTGTGACAGGTTTAGGACATCCCCTCCTGAGCCAGAGACATGAAGTATCCTCTGCTACTTCCTAGCCATGTGTAGGAACAGTAGGAAGACTTAATCCACTGGGCCCTTATCACACACACAGAGGATTACACAGGATGTCAGGGGTTGGAAGGGACCCAAGGAGATCATTGAGTCTGCCAGAGCAGGGCCACACAATCTAGCACAGATCACACAGGAACATATCCAGACAGGCTTTGAAAGGTTCCAAAGAAGGAGACTTCACAACCTCTCTGGGGAGCCTGTTCCAGTGTTCTGTGACCCTTACAGTCAAGAAGTTCTCTCTTGTGTTGAGGTGGAACCTCCTTTGATGCAGCTTCCATCCATTGCTCCTTGTTCTGTCACAGGGAGCAAGTGAGCAGAGCCTGTATCCCCTCTCCTGATCCCCAGCCCTCAGATAGTTACAAACATTGATTAAATCTCCTCTCATTCTTCTCTTCTCCAGACTTAAAAAGGCCCAAATCCCTCAGCCTCTCCTCATCACCTGCCTCCAAAAGTCACTCCTGTTCTCCAAAGCCACAAGAAAACAGGCAGAGCCCTTGGATGGGTTCCACAAGTCAAGTCACCACACTTGTACAACAGCGACAAACAGCACGATTCATACAATTCTGGTTTGAGACGCTCAAGAACCACAGAGACGAAAAGAACCCTAAAAGCTTCCAAATGCAACTAAGCACAGCTCACTTGAAGCTCATAAGCTCAACCACTTCAGTTAATTTCCCTTAAATGTGGTGGCTTAACCTACCTTGATAGATGACAGAGCTGTCTTTTCTGGCGAGACCTCCTCATCAGAATCATCACGACTGCCTCGTTTCTTCTCCAGGTTATTTCTGCGATGGCTTTCAGAGGGCAGCAAAGACCGGAAAGACTTCTCCTCAATCTCATCCTCTGTCATGGACTCATCAAATTTCAGGGAATACTCTGTTGCAACAGAAGCTGAATCTGAGGGAGAAGTCAGGGAAGCAGTTTTATGCTTGGGTATGCACCACACAGACAATTTTACTCTGTCTTATCTCAATAAAGTTAAAGGGCTGGGAAAACAGGGAGGTAACTACTTTAATGTAGAGAAATGAGTGTTCGGATGAGTGGCCTTGATTTGGGTCACAAAACACTGCTGTCTAGCTTAAACAGGTATATTGGGGCTGCTGAAACAGCTGGCTACAACCACCATGGCAGGAAGGAGAACGGCCCCCAGACGCCATCGCTCTGACCTCTGACATACTGAATCTCAAAGGTTCCCATCTCACTGTATCAAATTCACCTGGGAGGCAGTTTCCTCACACATGCATTCCCTCATTTATTCCAGAATTTCACTCCAAACCAGCACCTCCCTTCTTTCCTCCCTCACCACCTTCATCACATGCAAACAAGAAAGCTAACCTTTTTCATCTAGCAGTGATAAAATACTATCACTAGGCAAGGAATCATCCACAGCAGTATGAGCCTGCTCTTCAATGCTGCTAGATAGCTTCTCACGACGGGAAAGCTTCTTCTCGTTCTCCTTCGAAGATGGAGCTGAAGGACTCTCTTGGCGGCTGCTGGTACTGCTGTGTTAGCAAGGGAGAATGCTTTTAAACAATCACACATTTTGAATTAGTTATATTACACATTGCTGTACACACCAGTACCTCCCAGCAGTAACTGACATGCAGAGGATTTGGGTTTGTTTCTACGTTGCTGTTCAGCTACGTTAACATTTGAAGCCTCATCAAGCTGCTGATGGACAACAGAACTTTGTTATTTGTACTTCAGTTCTTATTCACAGCAAAAAAAGCCTGTGTAACCTAAACTCTTCTTACCTCTGGTCATGGACTTTTGATCTTGAGGACTCTGAATAGCTATCAAATATTGGTGAGTATGTCTCCTTTGAGTCACCTGTCTCCTCTTTAACTTGGGACATGGCAGCAGACTCACATTTCCTGAGAAAGAGAAGTGATTTGGGTAAATCTGTGCCATCTTCAAAGAGTACTACTACAGTGTTCACAAGCTTTCATCAGTTTACCAGAAGTAGTAACAGATACTATTTCTGAAAAGACCATTTAAAGCTTAGACCAGTTCAACCATCCCAGAAGACATTTGGAGTACCTTTTCTGCTCTTTTACAGAGAACTTCATATAACCACTTTTAATACCACCGGTAGGGTACAAGAGGGCATAAAGATGGAATCCTAAAGGTTCACTCATTATGACATCCTCAAATTTTCTTCAAGATTAGGTGAAGTGAAAACTATCTATCTCACTTCCCCCCTCTCCCAAGATGTGAAACATGATGCAAGACCTGTTTGCATCATTTCGGGCTCTCATTTGCTTCAGGAACTCTAAGTGATGCTGCCTCTGTTGGTCAAACAAGGAGGTGACTGGAGCAGCTGGAGCACTGACAGTATCCGAGATCTGGGTCCGTACTAACTCTGCCATCTGAGTACAAGAAAAACAAAGAAACACCATGAGCTCAGCAGCATCAAAATGATTCTGAAAGAAAATAGTAACTCTTGCAGGGAATATACTGATTTATTGAACAAAGGTGTAAGACATGTTTTTGAGATGGTCTGTAACTATGTATTTACCAATTTGGGCTGTGGAAAATGCACGCTTCTTTCTAAATACATATTCTTTACGCACAGGAGAATTATGGATATGAAACCACAGGCATGCAAGACACTACTTATCATTAATTTAAGCAAAACACTAAAAAACTCAGCAAATTCTGCTTACTACAATGTTCCCCACATAATAAGATCTTTCAGATCTAGCACTGCAATTCATAAAAAGGAGGGAGCGGAGGAGAAAAAAAGAGGAGGGAGCAGAGGAGAAAAATAGAGTTAAGTGTTCTGGTGAAGATCCTCCTCCCTCCTTTTTTCTCATTTATTTGTTGGTCTCCCATCTTCATGAATAAGCCAAATTGTAATTTCCTTGCTTTTCTAATTTAATTGGCACATGGAACATACACAGGATCAATCCTTGATGGAACACAACTCTTAGAATGTAAAGATGTTGTATTCACTATCATCAGTCTCTCCTGGAAGAATAAAAAACTTCCTAACTGTTTGCTACCTGGAAGATAGGACTGTGACCAGGGACTTAAGGTTGCTGACTGATTTCTAAAGCAAGGATGTCAGAAAAGCTCCTTTAAAGTCCTATCATTTGTCACAGAGAGGTGAAGAAGTTGCACTGAGGACACTGAACACAGAACATCCTACAGGCAAGAAAAAGCATTCAAAATCATACTGAAAATACAACAGCTTTTTATTTTCACACAGGACCTCACCTCACAGTGAGCTGCATCTGTACTGAGATGTGCAGCTTCTGCCTGCTTGGCTGCAGCCTTGCACGAGGTCTCTTGTACAGCATCCTGCCGTGCCTGGACCTGGTGCTGCACTGACTCTGTGTGGACCTATATAGAAAATACAGCCAGACCAGCTCTTCAGAATGTGCTGGCTAGAACAACTACAGCTTTAGTTCTTAAAATCTGGTGGGAAAAAAGTCTGAAATTGGCCCTAAGAGGTTTTTACAGCGATTTTAAGACTCTTCACCACTTATCCACCTGTTGACAGCTTCAGATTAAGGGGATTAATTTATAGCATTTTGCCTCTTACACAATCCACACTTTTTGAAGGGCAGCATTACCTGAGCTGCCTTCTGCCTTGCCTCCTCCAGTTGTCTCTGACTTTCTAGAGCTTCTTGCTCAGCTTTGATCTTCAAAAGAGCCAAGTCTCGTTCATGGCGCTGCTGCTGTGCCTACAGATGAGGAAAACGAGTTTTAATCACGCGAGTCAAATAGACCTCTTTTTCCCCAGCCACTGGCTGCAACTACCTCCAAAAGATGCAGATCTACTCTGCCAGTGGTACCTCTTCTGCTAAAGTAACATTTTCAGCCTATCAGCTGGGAAATGCATGTTCCTCACACTCTTCCAAAGTGTAGAAAGAGAAAGTATTTAGGACATCAACTAAGTTGAACAAACTAGAAGACTCAATCTTATCAACATAAGGAAATCTCAACCAAACCCATGCTTGACACAGACAGAGAACGGCTGCAGGCTGAACACTGCACGTCTCCGGGACCCAACGTCAAGCCCAGTAAATCATCAAGTTTTTGGTTTACTGCAGTACACAACCAAAGCAGTGATTCCAGCTCGTGGTGTATTAATGACACATACTTTAGAGTCACCAGTTCCTTGGTGACTCATTCACTTAAGAGAACAGGGATTAATCCCAAGAAGTGGGCATTGTCAGAGATGCTCCATCACCCCTATTATGAATTCTCTGTGTTGCTAACAAGTGTATCTTGCCCTGATTTGATTGTCTTACGACATTAAAAAAGGAAAACAAAAAGGAAGGTAAGACAAAGAAGTATTTTTTCCATTACCTTTAGAATCTGAGCCAAAGACACACTCTCCTGCTGGGCAAGTGCTATGCCTCGTACTCGCTCTATATCTGAAAGCTGTCTCACAGACTCCTCAATAGCACTAAGGTAGTTCAGTTCTGCTGACAAACGCTGCTGAAGAACAGCGGGAGAGAAGCGCATGCATCCTGCAGGATAAGATTTACTGGTCAACTCCCACAGATTTTAGTGCCCCACATCAAAAAGCAATGAAAAATTAGAACTCCTCTGGGATTAGCAGGGTTCCAACAAAGCAACTCACCGCTCACTGGGGCTGCTCCTGCTCCACACCTACCGGGTCCCATGCTCAAGTCGGGGAAGGCTGCGTTAGGCTTTATCCCCGATGATGTGTTTCCAGAGAAGCCAGCAGGTGACTTGACTCTTTCTGATGTATTTGCAACAGAATCAAACTGCAACACTTTTTGAGAACCAGGAGGTGGGGAAGAAGTCTGTGTCTTCTGTGATCTTCCCTTGTCTGAGAAACTAAAAGTGAAATGAAAAAGGAAAGGAGTCAATATTCTCCTAAGTCCAGACATTTGAGAAGACAATAAAGTGATAACATAGTTCTTCCATTTATACACACCAAAACTCTTTTATGGCTTGCACAGGCCCAGTCTGGCTCTAGGAAACCACAGAACTGTCAGGGCTGGAAGGGATCCTAAGTATCATGTAGCTCCACCCCTCCTGCCTGGCCTTAAAAACCTCCAGGGATGGGGCTTCCACCACCTCCCTCGGCAACCTGTTCATGTCTCACCACCCTTATGGTGAAGAACTTCTTCCTAATGTCCATTCTAAATCTACCCTCCTGCAGCTTGAATCCATTTCCCCTAGTCTTATCACTACCTGACACCCTAATAAGTCTCTCACCAGCTTTCTTGTAGGCCCCCTTCAGACATTGGAAGGCCACAATAAGGTCTCCTCAGAGCTTTCTCTTCTCCAAACTGAACAACCCCAAATCTCTCAGCATGTCCTCATAGGAGAGGTGCTCCAACCTGTCTCGTGAGATGGTGATTCCATCCATCCAAATAAACAAATAAGAATATATCTATCTATAGCTATAGCTGTATCTATATCTATATCTCCTTTATATTTTCTAGACCCATACAGCAGTCTAGGGTTAAGTTTCTAGAGCACTCTTTTCCCCCCAAGTATTAAAAACACACATAATAGCATCTCTATGTTCTACAAGGCCAGACAAGCAGTTTCAACACCTCCTGTTAGAAACCTTGGCACTGCAGGATGCTCCCACCTGCATGTGCATTTACACATTTCTTTTGAGAGTCTGAGTGAAGAGCTTTGTTTTCCCCACAGTACATTAGGGCAGTATTTTGATATTGGAATTGCATGAAGAGTACTTTTGAAAAGTAAAGAAGTTACTATCAGCACATGGATGCAACTGAATGTGATAAATCACTGCCCAGAGCCTTCGTCTCTTTCATCAGAATGCAATGAAATAGCTGAAGGCCAAAACTGAAGCAGTTAATAAAACACTACAGTAACACTTTCCAAAAGAAAATTAAAGGCATCTCTTTTTTATAAGCATACATAAAAGGATGCAGACACTTCTTAAATTTACTATTCCAGTTTTATTAAGGCAAAAAGGATCAACACAGGCTGCTTAAATCCCTTATGAGAACGTTTTGATTTACTTGGCATCTCTTCGGCGGTCACAGGACATTTTAAACCCAATAGTGGATGTCAGTGAAGGTCATCAATATAAATCAACACCTCAGAACCACTTTCTACTCACAGAGTGTGAGAGAACATTCATATTATTTGCTTCATTTTGGAAAAAAGTGCAGTGAAGACTATTTCATAGCTGTACTTATTGTACAACTAGCAGAAAAACAGCAGTAACAGCTTGACCTACAGAGGATATAACAGAAAATGAGTGCTTATTTCCCCTTTTTCTACACTGGAGGATCAGTTCATCTCTCAAAAAGCACCAACTCAGAGGGTGGGGTGAACTTATGAGCAGCCCTGTAGGCTGGGGGAGGAGCGGCTGGAGAGCTGTTTGGCAGAAAATGACATGGGGGTATTGGTGGCCAGCCGGCTAAACGTGAGCCAGCAGCGTGCCCAGGTGGCCAAGAAGGCCAACAGCATCCTGGCCTGTATCAGAAACGGTGTGACCAGCAGGAGTAGGGAGGTGATCATGCCCTCATGAGCACTCAGCACTCCTGAGACCACACCTGTCCACTTTTGGTCACCACAGCACAGAAGGGACACTGTGGTGCTGAAGCAGGTGCAGAGAAGGGTGACGGGGCCGGTGAGAGGTCTGGCAAACATGACCTACGAGGAGCGGCTGAGGGAACTAGGCTTGTTTAGTCTGGAAGAGGCCGAGAGGGGACCTTATTGCCCTCTACAACTACCTAAAAGGAGGTTGTAGTGAGGCTGGAGCTGGTCTCTTCTCCCAAGTTACTAATGATAGGACAAGAGGAAATGGCCTCAAGCTGCATCAGGGGAGGTTTAGGTTGGTTGTTTGGAGGAAGTTCTTCACTGAGCAGGTGGTCAGGCACTGGAACAGGCTGCCCAGGGAGGTGGTGGAGTCACCATCCCTGGAGGTGTTTAAAAGGAGAGTGGATGTGGTGCTTGAGGCTATGGTCTGGTGATGAAGGATGCTGGGATGAAGGTTGGACTGGATGATCCTGGTGGTCCTTTCCACCCATAGTGATTCACAGTGATTAGATGTTGTGCTGAGGGATTTGGTTTAGTCAAGGACTTGTCAGTGTGGAACTAATGATTGGACTCGAGGATCTTGAAGGTCTTTTCCAATCTAAGAGATTCTGTGATTCTGTATTTGCTGAACCCAATCTGAGCCAAAAATGCCTGTGAATCCTAATGATAAGAGCAAAACATACAGGTTTGTTGTTTCTCCCCCTCTCCACTTCTCAAAGTCCAGTGGTAGAAGGGGAAAACAAAAACTATTTCAGTGATTGAAGTACTGAACCTGACTTGATATCTATACTGGCTAGTCATCCTTAAAACAACAGAGGGATCACTTGGGAAGAAATGTATTTGCATTTTCTCTTACTACAGCAATGTATTTTGGGCTTTCATATTTAAAATGCAAGGGAAAAACCATACTCTGCATGCTCATCTTACTGACATTTCATAACCTGTGTTACTTTCCTTCTGCATATCCCAAGAGGCAGCCATTTTTGCTAACACACCATACCACCACCCAGCTTCATTATGGTTGCACACAGCCTTACAAGGTTCATGTTACCTCAGCAGGGAGTGTCCAGACAAGCTTTCCAGCGTGCTGTCCGTATCTGGATTCTGCTCATGATCCCTGCTAGAAATTCTGCTACTCGACGAGGACTTCTTTGTCTGTTGGGATCTCTGCTCTAAGTCAGGTGGTATTTTTCCTTCTTCTGCTGGAAAGTGGTGAGAACCTCCACTGAACGACTCCAACCCTAAGAAGCAACAACATTGCAAAACATTTACTCACACTCCGAATGCCAAGTGTATCTTAACCATCAGGAGCCTAAAAATAAACAAGAACTTCTTTCCCCACTTCAAGATCCCTCTGAGGTAGAAGCCAATCAATCAAACAAGCAAGACATTTCAGTTTGGCAGCTATCCACAATAGGTTGTTGTGTCCACTGTCAACAAAACTGTCACTTGTGTTTCATTTCACTCTCTCTCTTTAAATGAAGAAGAGCATTTGTCTCTTATGATAATTAGAACAAAACACAGTTTTCTTTGTGTAAGCCAGAGAATTTTAAATAGGAAGGGGGATAATTGGGAATGTCAAAGCTTTTTTTCCCCCCCCCACTACTATTGACTTGAAAACTAGCTATTTGATTATATAGCAAGAGAATAACACCTGAAGGTTTCTTCATGCCTTTTTAATATGTAAGCTATTGTAGGAAGAAGTGTATTTATTAATTTGTGCCCTATGAAAACTGTGATCCAAAGGTGAAATGTATACAGGCAAACTCCTTAGTGTCTTCATAAACGTAGCCATAACTCAGGTTTCCCAGCAACCTAATGCTCAACATCTTTGTGGGTGCCATGGACAGAGGCACTGAATGCACCCTCAGCAAGTGTGCTGACCACACCAAGCTGTGTGGTGCAGCAGACAGGCTGGAGGGCAGGGATACCATGCAGAGGGACCTGGGCAGGCTGCAAAGGCGGGCACAAGCCAAGCTCGTGAGGTTCAACAAGACCAAGTGCAAGGTCCTGCATCTGAGTCGAGGCAATCCCAAGCACAAATCCAGGCTGGGCAGTGAGTGGCCGGAGAGCAGTCCAAAGAAGAGGGACTTGGGGGTGCTGGTGGACAAGAAGCTCAACAGGAACCAGCAGTGTGCACTTGCAGCCCAGAAAGCCAACCAGAACCTGGCTGCATCGGGAGAAATGTGGCCAGCAGGGCGAGGGAGGTGATTCTCCCCCTCTACTCTGCTCTGGTTGAGACCCCACCTGGAGTATTGCATCCAGTTCTGGAGCCCCTGTTGCAAGAAAGATGTGGAGATGCTGGAGTGTGTCCAGAGAAGGGCTACAAGGATGCTCAGAGGGCTGCAGCAGCTCTGCTGTGAGCACAGACTGAAAGAGTTGGGGCTGTTAAGTCTGGAGAAGAGGAGGCTCCCAGGTGACCTTCTTGTGGCCTTCCAGGATCTGAAGAGGACTACAAAAAAGCTGGAGAGGGACTATTTAGGCTGTCAAGGAGTGACAGGACTGGGGGGAATGGAGCAAAGCTGAGGTTGGTATGCTCAGCCTGGATGTGAGGAGGAAGTTGTTGAGCATGAGAGTGGTGGGAGCCTGGAACGGCTTGCCCAGGGAGGTGATTGAGGCCCCAAGCCTGGAGGTGTTTAAGGACAGGCTGGATGGGGCTGTGGCCAGGCTGATCTAGGGTAGGGTGTCCCTGCCCATGGCAGGGGGGTCAGAACTAGATGATCCTTGTGGTCCCTTCCAACCCTGACTGATTCTATGATTCTATTGGAATATTCTCTGTATCAAATCCGAGGATCACTCCTCCAGGCTACTAGAATTAACTAATTTGTTTTAAGGCTCATTCAGGAAAGGAAGCATTTGCAATCTTTCAGTGACCTCTTGCTTATTTAATTTCAAGTAACTGCATTTTAAGGTCAGAGAATAAACAGAGTCAAAAAGAACTCAGGAAGGAATCCTCCTGTCAGTATTAAATTACCATTTGTAGATATGATGAAAGATAATTCTGAGTTCCATAACAAGGAAACCTTATAATCTCCTTAAAAAAACAAGAGCCTAGAGTCATGTACTGCACTTACGTTCCTTCTTCCCTCTCTTCTTAGAGGAACCGGAGGAGCGGGAAGACGCTGCAGACCGCGCTCCAGATGAATGCGGAGAAGCAAGCTCTGCAGATAGAGGTTCATAAGGAGACTTCCTACTAGAAACCTCTTCCTGAATGCTTGAATTACTGCTGCCAGCAACACTGAAAAGGAGCACATTGACAAGGCTGAACCAAGGACTTCCAACTCCCACATCACACTGTGCACAAGAAATCCACCACGCTTTAAATTAGAGACAGAGGCTAAAACTGCACTAATTAGCCCATCTCGGGAAGCATTGATTTTGAGGCTAAAAATGATGACAGCTAAAACAGTAGGAAGTCTGATGTGATACTGAACATACTTCTGGTACTATCAAACAGTAAAAGGTGGGTAACAATCATTCTTTCCAATGCTAACTCTACAGTGCTACTCGATTACACATTTCAACACCCTAAAAAGGACTCCAAACATGACTGCATTTTACATAGTCACTGAACACAGAGACGTCAACGACTGACAGAAATATGAGTGACTGTCAGGAAAGAATTCCAAAAGATTGGCTATTAAGAGGATAATGCAGCACACAGTAAATAATACCAACAGAAGACTTATCAAGAAGCATAATCAGAAAGAAAACACTCATTCCAGGCAACATTTTCAGTGTGCAAAGTGCCTTTTACTTTCCTTTCTTGTGAGGTAGAGTACCACCAGTATAAACACAGTACCTGTGGCCATCCTTATGGTGTCCAAAAGATGTAAGTTTATCTCATCACAAAAAAAGAAGTCTTAGTGAATTAAAGAGGCCACACGAATTCAGCAGCAACATGCAGAGTCTTGGATTTAGTCTTCAAGTCTCAACAAAAGGTTTCACAAGCTCTTACAGAAATTTGTGTATCCATTACTAAGGATTACTGAACCCTTGCTGAAAGTAATTACAGGCTTTTTTACAAGAGTGAGGAGTACCAAAGGTATTTTAGTATTTTCAAACACAGGCTCACAGGATGTTAGGGGTGGGAAGGGACTCAAGGAGATCATTGAGTCCAACCCCCCTGCCAGAGCAGGACCACACAACCTAGCACAGATCACAGAGGAACACAATCAGAGAGGCCTTGAAAACCTCCAGAGAAGGAGACTCCACAACCTCTCTGGGGAGCCTGTGCCAGTGCTCTGGGACCTTTATAGTAAAGAATTTCCCCCTTGTGTTGGGGTGGAATCTCCTGTGCTGCAACTTACACCCATTGCTCCTTGTCCTGTCACAGAGAACAAGTGAGCAGAGCCTGCCCCCACCCCCCTTCCTGACCAACCCTCAACCTGCCAAATTAAAAGTAAAAATTAAGAGAACAGACACAGTTTAATCTGATTCCATCAGGAACTGCAGGGTCCTGTGGAAATCTCTCATCACTCTGACTAGCATGAATTAATTTTTTGCAGGAATTCTAACACCTAGTTACCTGAGGTCATGTGAAATCCTTTTGTCTGTTAAAGTGCTACTTCCTTGTGATGAGGAAAAATCATCTTCATAAGAAACCACACTCTCTGGAGGGCTCATGGCAGGGAGTAAAGGGCGCATTAGGGTACAGTCTCCATTCGCCTTCTCATCAAACACTAAAAGGTAGCCAAAGAAGGGAACAGACAAAAGTGAAGCCACGTACAAATATGCATCAAACAGGTGATAAAGCTGTAGACATTAAAATGCTCCCAACTATGAGTTAAAGACTTTCATTTCAAACACAAAACCGTCAGAAGAACATTACAGCCACCTCATGGCAGTTTTAACACAGTGTAACAATCACAGTCCCTGGGGGTGTTCAAGAAAAGACTGGATGAGGCACTTAGTGCCATGGTCTGGTTGACTGGATAGGGCTGGGTGATAGGTTGGACTGGATGATCTTGGAGGTCTATTCCAACCTAGTTAATTCTATTCTATTCTTTTTGTACATTGTTGTATAGCCCATTTCATTAACATGCTCCTTCTAAAACTTGCTTGCAGAGCACAGTGCTTGAGACTAGAGCTATCTGTAGAAAATTTTAATGTAATATATCTTTAAGGGAAACAAACCAAAGGAAGGAAGAATCAAGAAAGACACAAGATCCAAGTCAACTTCTTGGAATGAATTCCTCCTCAAAATGAGAAATTCAAGGCAAGAGATCAATTTTATGAGACACTCATAAAATGAAAAAATAAATATGTACAAAAAAAGAAAACCAAGTGAAGCATCCTACAGGAGACACTTGTAAAGCACACTCCAAGGCACTAATGCTTGAATTGGGTGTAAAGCAAGAGATTTATCCTACTAAAGCCTTCCCTTCTCCAAATCAGGCATCGTTACCAGAGTTTTGTCATATTACTTTGAGGCTTTTAATAACTCCTATGTGAACAAAGCAGCAAATAGAAAGCCCACATCTTTCAGGATACAGAGTCTGGGCTGCATCAGGAGAAATGTAGCCATCAGGGCCAGGGAGGTGATTCTCCCCCTCTACTCTGCTCTGCTGAGACCCCACCTGGAGTATTGCATCCAGTTCTGAAGCCCCCATTACAAGGACGTGGAGATTCCAGAGAAGGGCCATGAGGATGATCAGAGGGCTGGAGAATCTCTGCTATAAGGACAGACTGAAAGAGTGGGGGCTGTTAAGTCTGGAGAAGAGGAGGCTCCCAGGTGACCTTATTGTGGCCCTCCAGGATCTGAAGTGGGCTACAAAAAAAGCTGGAGAGGAACTAATTAGGCTATCAGGGAGTGACAGGACTAAGGGGAATGGAGCAAAGCTGGAGGTGGGTAGGTTCAGGCTGGAGGTGAGGAGGAAGTTGTTCAGCATGAGGTGGTGAGAGCCTGGAATGGGTTGCCCAGGGAGGTGGTTGAGGCCCCATGCCTGGAGGTGTTTAAGGCCAGGCTGGATGGGGCTCTGGCCAGGCTAATCTAGGGTAGGGTGTCCCTGCCCATTGCAGGGGGTCAGAACTAGATGATCCCTTCCAACCCTGACCGATGCTATGATTCAGGATGGGAAAAGCAGTAATTCACAAGAGCTTTGAGAAGATTTTCCAGGTTTACCTTTTCCATGAAGCTGGTAACTTTTCGCAAAGATGTTGATGACACTGTGGGGACTTCCCTTGGCCAGTTCCTCCCAGGGCCCCTTGCTTTTCACGCCACTTGTCCGAGTGAAAAGTGGCAAATACTTCTCAGCTTCCTTCTGAAACTCCTTGATGGGCTCCAGGGCGTTTCCCTCCCGCATGCAGAAATACCTCTCTTTTAACGGCTCCCCCATCCTGAGTTGTAGCGGTTTATGCTGGCCTCCTTCCTCCTCAGAGCAGCTTCCGTCACTCAGGAGAGGCCCTTCGCTGACAGATTCAATGCTGGACTCTGGAGGAATCGTGGCTTTATTGGGAGTGTAAGCCTGGCTTTCATGCCCTGGGGAGTCACTCTGTCTCTTAGATACATGTCCTAGTATCCCCTCGCGCCTATTCGCACCAGGGGACCTCATTCCCAGGCTGACTGCAGCAGTATGAGGCCGGATGGTCTCGGGGAGCCTTTTAAATTCACTAAGGTTGCCTACCCCAGGAAGGCTGTCATCAAAGGCTGTATGAGACACACAGGCATCCAACATCTTTTGAATTCTGGCTGAAAAAGCATCTTCGTTTTCCTCTCTCACGGGAGGACTCACAGCCTTTGCCCAGTGCCCATCACCCTGCTTTTCCTGCATGAATTCATGGTCTGAGTTCCACATGGCACCATAATTGATAGCAGCCCCTGCCAACTTCTTGGCTTCGTTTTCAATCCTGTTAGAAAGGGAGGCAGCTGTAGCTTTCAAAGCTTCAATCCGATCCAGTTTGCTCTTATATTGGTTAGCAGCAGGTTTGAGCTGTGCAGCTGAATTCAGGTATGGCTGAGGCACCACAGTCAGCGATCCTGCTGGTGCAGCTTGGCACCTCCTGCCTGCCATCATAGCATCATATTCCTTCGACAGAAGATTCATCTGCTCCAGGCTCCAGTGCTGGGAGCAAGGGCCTCCATTAGAGCCCATGACAGCTGGCTTGTGAGAGAGCTGGACTTCGGGGCTCAACCTGTCTGGCTGTACCCACAGGGGCTCCACCAAATCGGTCCTGAAAAGTCAACATTTAAATCGATGATTTATACAAGTACTGCTGGTTTGCATCAAAGCATCATTGCCACAATTGTTTTTCTTTTTTAATCAGGACGAAATACTTTTTGGCAGAATCAGAAGGACAAAGAACTAGACAGTAAACAGAGAACATAGTTAAAAAAACCCAAACAGATAGTGCAGCAGCTTCAAATGTGAAACGTTGTTTATGGCATACACTGTGTTTTAGAGTGGGAACAAGATGAGAGCTTTCATCACAATCATCACTGTCTCTTCCAAAAGTTTCCTGGCTACATAAAGGAGGAAACATTCTTTTTTCTCCCCCTTGGAACTTCTTAGCCCCAGCCTCCCCCCTCCAGTTGAACTTAACCCATGTTTCTTTGGAGCTGTCACTTATGACAGGCATGAACAACACATAGAGAAAAGGAGCACTGTAAATATGAAGATGTTAAAGGTTTTGCAAGACATCTTTTTTCTTTCCAGACAGCTCCCATTTGCATGACAGGAGCTCTGTAGAGACCTTCCTTCATTAATATCACTTGCACATAGTCTGAATACCAGGAAACCAGGGAAGATCCTCACAAAAAAGCTCCAACAAACTTATGCAGCCCTTCAAGTCTCATCTCTCTCCTACAACTGGTGTTTATACTTTGCCTTACACTAATCTTTACTACCATATGCTTTAGCAGCCTGTTCTATATACAGTACTATTCAGCATTCCTACAGCTTCCTTCCATTTTTGTAGAAAGGAAACAGGCCTTACCAAATTTACAGAGTCATTGTGGATTTAAGCAAGTTAAGGTACAGATAAAGCAGAAAGTACCTATCTAAGCAGCAGACATTCACTATGAAATTAAAGAGGAACACACAGTTGCACATCAGGAATATCAAGGACATGAAAGACACTTTATGGTTTTTAGTTCCTTAAAGGGTTTGATTTGGCACCTTGACTTACACTGACAAAACTCAGTTAATACACTGAACAATTAGAAATGGGGAAAGCAGCAGCAAAGGAAATAGAGCAAGGTTTAGTTGCAAACAGATGCAAAGCATTTGGTACTTTGGAGATGACAATTAAAGGCCTGAAGCCAAGAAAATAGATTGAACAGAAACCACTGAACAGAGTAGGAAAAATCAGGAGATGTACTTGTGTGATCAGCTCCTCTTGCCCAACGGCAATGGCAGCAGAAATACTCTCCCAACATGAAAGGCACATCTTGATGACAGCAAAAAATTAACTGCAACTACCAATCACTTCCATTTGTTTACAGACCCACTAAATACCCGTAGCCAACATTTTTGTGTGCTTTCCTCTATCAGCTTCCTCTTCACTACAAGGAAACATTCTAACTGTCATAAAGACAATGATTATCACTAGAACATGAATTTCAGAGCCCAGACTATTTTCACCTCCCAGAGATGAAAAGCAGAGTACTCCTCTCTCCAAAGGCCCACAGTGGCTCACCTCAGTAGCGGCTGTTGTGCTTCTGAAAGGGACATGTCACTACTTGAAGATGCGCTAGGAGGACGCTCTTGAGCTTTGTTTTCTTTGTCTGATTCCCCAGAGGGCTGATAACCAGGTTTGGGCTAGAAATGAAGGCAAGCAGAAAAAAGCATTTTTTAATGGTCTGCAGGAGTTTAGAAGTTCTTACCTCATTAAAATTGCAAAAGATTTACAGTTCTCAGTGCGGCATCACATCTTTCCTGCCACACACACAGTTACACATCACAAGACATTTATTAGGTTTTTGTCTCAGCAGAATGCACTGGGAAAAATGCTTTGCTCCCATACTGAACTACTTCATCTGAACATTTCAGATTGATATTAGTCTTTTACTGTATATTAACTTACTGTCATATTTAGTTTCTGACCAGCAAACTTAACTCACTGCTGATGAAGTCTATCCACTGACCAAAAGCAACTTCAAGCAATTCACCATCTGACTGAGGTTTAAGTTACTGAAGAGCCAACCTTTACTGCTGCCATTAGCTAAAGTCCAGAATTCTGCTTCTGTTTGTAACAGAAAGATAACTGCCATTCACCTTCCCAGCAGGTCTTGCTGTGCTGAGCAGCAGCCACCAGAGCAAGGAGGCTCCAGATCAAACCCACTATGTTCAATCAAAAGCTACCTCGTTTTTGTGTCCTTTTTCTGAACTGATCACTAGACCAGGGCGAGTCTTGACCCTCCTGAGCATATGATCTCCTATTCCTGCAAATAACTGCAACCCATGGAGCTAGTGCATCAGCTTTACCTGTGCTTCCTGCACCGTAGGCAGCTGAGGTGGCTCTTCCAGAAGTGCATGCTCCAGCAGCAGTTTCGAATAGGTTTCATGTAACCGTTTGGCTGCTGAAGGCTCAGGAGCAGGCACATTCTTCACTTTAGTAAAAGCCTCCTTCTGCTTTCTGTAGAGCTCCTGGAGTCTTTTGTTCTTCTGTTCTGTTGCCTCCTTTTGTGCTTTCTTCTCTTCGTTCTGCTTCTTTTTCCTCTCCTCCTGCTGCCTGATGATGTACCGACGAACTTCATCTGTATCATAGTGACGTTTCTTACTGATTACCTGAGGCTCCTCAACGGCAGCTATCTTGTCTGGTTTCCTTTTGGTTGGACTGTGGCTCCTGGCATTTTGAGGAGGCAAAACAGGTTTCTGATTCTGCTTTTCCACATCTTTCTCTTGCTTTGTACTCACGGAATCCAACTGCAAGTCATCAAGAATTCCACGTATCTCCACAGGCAGGAAGTCCTTATTTACAGGAGCATGATCTGCTTGGTTATCATCTGAAAGAGCAGCTTCCAGCTTCCCAGATCGTGTTTTACTTCTTGACCTTTCAGAACTTCTTGAGGTTTTATGGGTAACATCCAGTCTAGAATCTGAACCTGTCCTTCCAATACAGCCTGCTGGAGAATAAGACTTGTCAAATAGTTCAGGAAAAAAATACTTTGGGAAATTCCACTGAAACAGCTGACAAAGTGAGGGTGGGGAAGGAGTGCAGATCTCACTGTAAACACTCAGTCTCACATGCTTCACTCAGCGTTACAGTCTGAGCACAGCCACCTTTGCTTACACTGAGCTCACATCCTTCACGCTATTAACAGCGAAACTACCTCACTGGCTTTAGAAGCACTGTGCTTTACTTGCCCTGTCTGAGATTCTGGATAAATGCTGTGTGCTAGTTTGGGCCTAGCTGGGATATTTTGGTGAGAGAAATTAGACTATAAGCTACAAAAAGGAAACAATGGTGATGTCTGCTGCACTCATAGGCTTGCTGAGATGGATAAACCCAAGAACGTAAACACAGATAACAGAGTTGCTGTGTGTGTCTCTGGCTGCTTGCACTTCTCTCCCTAACCTGCTGTCTGTGTCACTAATCCTTCTGCTTCCTAACCCCCTGGGCCGATCCTCCAAACTCACCTTGAGCGTAAGGTGAAGCCTGGGATAAGGTAGAGAGGTGGAAAGGAGGTGGAAGGGTGGTTGGGAGCCCCTCCTGGGGACTCTGGTTGCTGGGAGGGCTGCTGTGTTTCTGTATTACTTTAACTTGCATGTTTCTATCTATAGCTGTAGATGTTGTAAATACCTGCTTGGATATTGTGCTGAGCTGTAAATATAAAGCTTCATTCTTAATTTCCAGCTGAGCTGAGTCTAGTCTGCGTGATTTCATAAAGTCGGGGGAGTAGGTAACACTGAAACCATCACATTCTGCAAAGGGCTAGTGGAGGCATCAGTGAAGGTTTATGATGCACATGGATGATGTTATATAGAATCTGCAAGAACTATGATTCCTGTAAGCCAGGAATGTCCAATCACAGCTTACATATTATATGCAATACAACTGGAAAATTTAGCTGGCCTGTGGACCACCGCTAGCCATTGCTTCTCCAGCTATCTTCCAGAGGCAAAGGCAGACTGCAGGTGATTTTTTTGGTTGCAACATATTTCCCATCTTCTCCAAAACTTCTGAGCACCCCTGCAGCATGCAAAGTACTCTCCCTGAAGTGCCACGTGCAAGGGAGGCTCCCGCGACACCAAAAAATGTTTTTCATGAGTGGTTATGAGGAGTTACAAATCTCAATGTTGGATGTGAGCAAAATAACCTCCTTCCAATCTCAACTCATAAGCAGAAGTTATTTTAATAAGAAACTCATCACATTCCATCTAAGACTCCTGCTTTATTCTGCAGACACATTATAAATTAAGAACAATCTAAAAAAGCCCAGTGATAAAAGCACAACTTACCAGACTTGGCAGCTCGCTCTCGTCCTGTTCTGTCACTAGACACAGCTCTTCTGTCTTGTTCTATTCTGGGAGCTGGACCCAGTATCTTCTTGGCCAGCTTTTGTCCCTCTCGCCAGGAGGATGCATTTATTATATAGTTTCCACCTGCACAATCAGTAATAAATGACAGTCAACACCTGATGGATTTACCCTCACATCAGAAAGAAGTATTTATTGCAACTATAATAGTTTCTACACCATTTAGTTCTGCATAAGTGGTAAAACTGCAGTTACACAAAACCAGTCAGAACCATGAAGATGCTCAATAGCTGACTCACACAACCACCATTGCTCCATGCCTGCACAGAATATGGTGTGAAAAATCCCAAAACACACTCTAGCACATTAAAGCCCTGCAAAAATTGATTTAACCAAGAAAAAAAAAGGGTTATCCAGTCTAAAAATATATAAACAAATGGTACTGAGAAGAGGAAATAGTTGAAGAGGTCTGAGAATAAGCTATTCAGCTCCACTCAAATAAGGAAAAGGAGACAAAAATACAAAAGATAAAAAGATCTAAAATGTTGTAGCAAGAACAAAAATAAAGGTGAGAGATAAAATGCAACTCAACTTCCATATTAAAAGAATGCCAGCTGATTAAAAAAAACCCAAAACCAACAAATGCAACACTTTATAGAAATTTTTACAGGTTTTACTGTTGAGACAGGAGTCCTCTGAGTAGGTTAAAAAAAGCCCTGAGCAGCACTTGTTCTACACCAGGACTAACTTTCTGTCTTTCACCTGGAATTTCTCTACTATGACTGAAAGCAGGTAAGACAAATTCTATTAGCTGACACTTAATTCAAGAACAGACTACCCTACAAGAAATCAAATATAAATGTTATTAGTATTATTTCTATGCTATATAAAATGATCAAACCTGGGTATGGTGCCATCTTTACCTAGCATTGGTTTAATTAAATGCTAGGTTTATGCAACTCACCTTTGATGCCACCACCTTCAAGTTACTAATAATATATATTTTTTAAAATAATGAGCTTAAAGAGCTTTGGAGAAAAACATCACATACAAATTAAAATGGTGAATAACCTAATACAGACCATTCAGCAGCATTTTGCTGCTAGAAAAGTAGCTAACCTGAATCCCTAACCGGCAGTTGATTTCTAACCATCCAAATGAAGGTACTACCTCTGACAGCACTGCCAAAATAAACCCAGGCACAGCAGCGAGAACACAGCACAGCTCAAAAAAACAAGAGGAAGTGTGCTCTGGGCCCAACAGGACTTTGAAGAGGTGCTACCAAAGCTACTTCAAGTGAAATCCAGGAGAACAGAGCAATAGCAGTTTGGCAATCCCAGCTCTCAGTTCCCACCTCCCCTCCTCGCTTTTCTTCTTGGTGGTTTAAACCTGTTCAGTCAGAAGCTGTAGGGCACAGAACCTGCTCAGTGGGCTACAGCCCACTACTCGTTTACTAACAGTTCTCTTTGCTTGGATGGTAATTATAAGTATTTGATAAATCTGTCACTCAAAACATGTCATTCCAAGCTGTGGTCAAACAGATGCTTCAACCAAAGGGGTTCTCTTGCCCAACTCAGTGCTCTCAGTTACTTCTCTGTGTCTTTAAAAAGGCAGTGTAAAGTCTCATCTTCCATTTCAAGGCAGCTGTTGGAACTAAAACGTGCTAACGGAGCAGAACACGAGCTGTGGCTATTTATAGCCTTGGCTATGTTAAGCCCTTTCTTACTGCTATGACTGAAGCAGGATGGACCATCACAGATACACCACTTAGATCTAGCTCTCATCTTCTAGTGATTGCAGGCCACCACATTTACCCACAGCCCCACATTTAACCCACAACGGACTACACTCATTGCGATCTCTGTGCTCCTCCATCACATGGAACTGTCAGAAATGCCTGAGTTTAGCGTAGTTTCTTAAGTATGAATTGATCAGCACAGGAGGGAGCAAATCCATACTTAGCACTTAAAGTGTTAGCATTCATTACCACAAAATGTTCACATGCAGCTTCAGGATTTACAGCAGGCAGGAAGACACAGAACCATGGAATCAACCAGGTTGGAAGAGACCTCCAAGCTCATCCAGTCCAACCTAGCACCCGGCCCTATCCAGTCAACCAGACCATGGCACTAAGTGCCTCTCTACACAACTCTTTCTAATAATTTTTCAATGATCTCTTTTTTGTCTTCACCACAGTGACTTATGGGTCACTACAGATAAGGAGACACAGAAAACCTTAAAAGGTGCAAAGGATGCTAACCCTCACCAGTGTTTAAAGAAAAAGAGGCTGCTCTGTAGTGTGACTGCAGTTGTAACTACTTATTTTTTATGCACATTAAAACCAAATACAAAGCAGAAGTGGAATTCTTCATAATTATTTTGCTACATATATATTGAGATATATATATAAAAATTTGATCTATATATATAATTGAGATATATATATATATAAAATTGCTCTATATATATATATGTAATTGCTCTCTCTCTATATATATATAAAATTGCTGTATTTGCTGGGAAACTAAAAAGCACTGACAGAATTCCACAATCTGACTTTCTGCTATTAAGGTACTGCTCTAGAGTATCCTGCTTACATCACCTCCTCTAAATAATTTCATTTAACAGACAAAGGAAATGTCAGACAACAGTAAACATTTTTTAAAAACCTGAATTGGTAGATGAAATAAAGCAAATATAAGCAGAAGAGCAGCAGGATCCATAACTGTGCCACTATGTGTTAGTCTGACAGTTACCTTAAGGATACCACCCCCTGAGAAAAACACATTGTTCAGCAGTTCCCATAAGGTACACGCAGCAAGCGGAAAGGCACAACACTGAAATACATCAGACCAAGCACACACAATCAACCACAATCATACACATCCTCAGAGCAGCACACAGTCTACAAACACACTACAGCAGCATTCTTGTACATCTGAGAAGACAGAGACAAAAGTCAGCTCTGAAGGGCATGTAACAGCCTTGCCTCCAGAGTAGAGCTAGTCACCTTGTTTGGACTCAGGACTGGAGAGCCGCGTCAGCTTTTGCACCTTCCGCACCGGTCTGGCTGCCTTTTTGTCTTTGTTTTTCTCACTAGGTTTTCCTGCCACTGCTGAATCCTCTGAAAACAAACAAAAGCTGTTATGTGCTATCCCACAGGAGAGAGCACAGAATAACAAGCTTGCCTTGACGTTTACCTTGAAAAAACAAAACTCACAGAAACATAACAAAATTCGCTGCCTCTCCCAGATTCTATACCGAGATCAATTACTCCCAGTTCAGCATTTTTCAATCCTCACAGCATGAAAATGTTGCCTTGAGTGCTGTTTGCCTGCCCACTGGAATGTGGTGATGCCACAGCCACACCACGGAAGTTCACTTTCACCTTTAAAAGAAACACTGACAGCTTGACAGGAACAATTATTGGTTCTCTGCTGTTATAGATGCTGCTCTGTACAGCACTGATGTTCAGGTAGTTCCTTCCCTCAAGAAACATACGGGCTGCTGCTTCCACATCGATGCATGCTGGCACATTCTCTCACCTCCTCCATGCTGGGGCACAAAAGACAGGACACTCATGTGCTGTTTCTTCAAAACCTGTCACTGGATTCAGGCAGCAATGAAGAACTACTCTGTATTATTTAAACCCTCTCGACAGGGTTAGGTTTCAGGCTGCAGGGATGCCAGGAACACTTACCAAAGCCAGATTTTATCACGTTTCACATTATGGTAAAGAACAAAAAGAAAACCCAAGATATGGCTCAATCACCACCCCTTTAAGTGGGCTTCCCAACTGCCCAAGGTACAGAGCAGAGACAAGCACTGCTCAAGGATGAGCAAGCTGTACGAGCAGACTACACTGGACACTTCCAAAGATTTTACAAGCACTTCAGTTTGCAATCCTTGAAGATGCTCTTTTCTTAATCCCAAAAGTGAACTACAGTTCACTTTGGAACTTCATGGCCACTGTTACCACTGTTTTCTTTTTCCTCTACAATGCAAAATGTGGTCAGACAACAAAAAATGTGTGGGATGCAACCCTCTCTATGGACTAAAGCTTTATTTAGATGCCAATACCAATTTTTACAGGTCCTAATTTCATCTGAATCCACTCTCTGATGGAAGCATCAGGAAGAGAACAACAGGGCATATTAAACAAGGTGGGAATGGAATTTTAAGAGTATTTAACACTCTTTCTCCTCCTCAATATCCTTTCCTTAGTCTTGGCTTTGAGGCTGATAAGTGCAGGAAAGACAGAATCAACATTTCAAGTACCAGAAGCCTCAGTGACTGCATTTGCTGAAATTCAGCTTTCAGTGATGAACAGCTCCTTCCTGATAGCGGGAGACTGCAGGCAGGCTGTGTCCCAGTCACTGCATTCACACCACAGCAATTTCATTCTAGTGAGTGCAGTCTTGAAAATCTTTAAGCCAGAATGACTGGAGCTTGGGGCCCAAACAATAAATATCCTTTAGCCAAGTGCTAAACCAAAATAAAGGCATCTTGCATGGTCTATGCTTACACGTAAAAAAGCCTTGTGGAAGTAAGGGACAATGCTCCTGTAAATATTAAGGATCTTACAGCTTATTTTAGCACTGCAGAGCACAGAACAGTTTTGATACAGCTGATGATATGCATCCAAATCTCCACATGCTGCAACCTTAATAGAGAATTAAATAGATAGATAACAACAGCCTGTAAATAACCTTACAGTGTCTATTATGTGCAGCACCAGCATTTGATTACTTGGAATCAGCTATTCAATAAATCTTTTCAGGTCAGAAGGGAGACATGTTCCACAACAGCAGGGCACTAGGACAGGAGGATGGGTGAACACACACACAGAGCACCCTCCTTTAGCAGATAAGTCCACTAAACACATGATCCAAATACCTTTCTAACTGGGCCCCCTCGATGAAACTTTTCAGGCATCTCTGCAAAGAGCTCATGAATTATATGCATTATGCTTGTCAAAAGTAAAACAGAAATGCTAGTGTAGACTAAAAGTCTTTAGCAATTGGGCATTACTTTCACGGCTGAGCAGAGTATTAGCAAAACAATTTTACTGAGAAGCAGCAGCTCTTCTTTCTGAACATGTCTTATCAGTGATTCCAGGAAAAAGCCTCAGTGCCCTGTCAAGATGTACAAGCAAAAGAAAACTGAAGTCTAAAAGTTTCCATACAGCTGCTATACCATCAGCATGCAAACACAGGTACAGGTTTACAATTGCATTGCATTTTCCTTTGGTCTTAAATGTTTTAGCCAACAAGTAAAGTTACACAATATACAGACAAGCTGCGTAAGTAGGGTGGGAGTTTATTTTCCATCCCCTTCCTTTTTGTTCATCTGATCTCTTCCCCTTTCCCCAGCTCAGCTCAGTCAAAAGCAATTCAGCCTTAGAGGGCTCCACTCTAACCAGCCTAGCAAATCACAAAGCACACTTGGACATCTTACCCCAGATCACCCTGAGAAAAGAGTTACCAATGGACTGCAGCTTTTCAGACTGAAAAATAAATAAGAACTGGGTCTCAGAACAGCACATTCAAAACCCTAAGAGCATGTATTCCTGGTTTGGTCACTTATCAGCCTGTCAAGCAAATACAGACCACTTTTTCACCACCATTGCTCATATTTTCAAGCATCAGAATATTGCATTACTGAATGAGTTCATCACCTAAACCAACCTTTCTTCCTGCCTTGTCATTTTGCAACAATGATATTTAATGTTTTTCTAAAGACCATTCAGCAAAGAGGAATGAGTAATGGTTTTCTAAGCTTTTAACATTCAACATTCCCTCCTACACCTTAATGTGGGAAGAAGCTCAAAGTTAATGCTCTGTTAATCTACCACTGCAAACTTTCATAGTCTCTCCAAGCTCTGTAATATTGAAGATAAAAGAATTGTAGAAGAAATAAAACCTTGGTTATTTAAAAGGTTTCCTAAACCTTCTTCTGGTCTACCTATTCTGTTTCTCCTCAGGGAAATCTAGGGAAGAGCTCTAAACTGTCCATGTGTCTGGGGGAAGAATTTCTCCAAGAGCTTCAAGACTTGGCTAATTCTGATACAAAGCAATAAAATTCCACAAGTTCTGAGATAACAAAACAACCTAATGCTACATTAATCTTACCACCACACATAGTCATAGGCATAACTCTTTTCCTGCAGGCTACCCAGTTCATTTTAAGTAGGCATTGCCACAGACTTTTCACAACAGATGGTCCCCATCTCCCCTTTACCTACCTCTGCATTCCAAATAAACCACTGACCACAGTGGCTTCAGATTCACAGATCATAGAATCAACCAGATTGGAAGAGACCTCAAAGATTGTTCAGTCCAACTGAGCAACCAGCCCTATCCAATCAACCAGACCATGGCACTAAGTGCCCCAGCCAGGCTTTGCTTGAACACCTCCAGGGACGGTGAAACCACCACCTCCCTGGGCAGCCCATTCCAATGCCAATCACTCTCTCTGCCAACAACTTCCTCCTAAGATCCAGCCTAGACCTCCCCTGGTACAACCTGAGACTCTGTCCCCTTGTTCTGTTGCTGCTTGCCTGGCAGAAGGGATCAACCCCATCTGGCTACAACCTCCCTTCAGGTAGCTGTAGACAGCAATGACATCACCCCTGAGGGGGGTAAACAGCCCCAGCCTCTCCTCACAGGGCTGTGTTCCAGGCCCCTCACCAGCCTTGTTGCCGTTCTCTGGACAAGTTCCAGTACCTCAACATCTCTCTTGAGGAGCCCAGAACTGGACATAGCACTCAAGGTGTGGCCTGAGCAGTGCTGAGTACAGGGGCATAACAACCTCCCTTGTCCTGCTGGCCACACTGCTTCTGACACAGGCCAGGATGCCGTTCTTGACACCATACTGAAGGAAGAACAACTCAGGCTTCAACACACCACATGTGGGGCATGTAACAGGGTTAAAACGGCCAAAAATTTTTCTCCACGGTTCCTCTAGGATTATATCAGTGGTTTGCTTTTGTTCTTTCATGTAGGAAATTGTATCCATTCATGCAAACATCTATGATGAAGTTACAAAATTAACCAAAAATTGTTTTGTCTGTTTCAAAGAAAAGCCATCATTTTCTTCTTTTCAGGGTTGGCTATTTTCAAAGCATTGTAATGAGAGAATGGGAAGAAAGAAGTTTTCTTTAATTCACTTTAGTCTTCAAAAAGTTACTCCTTGTAGAGTCCAATGTATTTAACATTCCTTGCTTCCATTTGTTTATCTGACTTCATAGACTTCTGCAAAACCAATTTCTCTGCCTCTTAGAGAAGGTTGTGTGGCTTAATCTGTTCAGTTTGTGTCTTACCTGTTAACTGGAGAGCTATATCTCTATAACGCTCACGACTAATGTGAAACCCTTCCCCACGCCAGATCTTTCCATCTTCAGCACGAATCTTTGTTTCGGCAGGATTGAAACCTGAAAGCAATAAATCAAAGTGTTTAAAATAACTGCATGAAATGTAAACAAAGCTTTTTCAGTGTGGAAAGGGTGGGAAACTGCAGAGTAAGAAAGGAACTACTTGACTTCCTAATGCTAAGTTGGGAGAATGCAATATACCAGACTGTTGCTTGCTCACAGTCAAAAAAACAACAGAGTGGGTGAAGGAAAATTACAAAAGTGAAAGGCTTTCTCAGTCAATACTAAACTCTGGGACCATAAAAACTGAAACAAACCCCAACACTAACACAGTGAGCTTCTTTTGTACAGGAGTTTGTAAGAGAAGACAGGAAGAACTTCAAAGGAATTTGCACTCTGTAAACTGGCAAGAGCCTTTTCTCTCTCGGCCGTATTTGTGATCAAACCACGCTATACACTCCTCTATTGTCCAATCACAGCTATGACTCCCCAGCAGGGAGGGACTCTGTACCTCTGTATGCTGGAGCAGCAGGTGCAGCTGCCACCTTCCTGACTTTAGGTGTCACAGCGCTCTCCACATGTGTAATCACGACAGGTTGCTCAGCATGTCCTGAATGCTGCCCTCTGCCGTCTAGGCCTTCAGAATTCTCCCACTGCTTTCGAATCCGCTCCTTCAGCTTCTCCAGCTTGACATCGTGCTGCCGCCTTTTCAAGAGTTCCAGCCTGTGAGCGTTAGTAGTCCTGGCAGAAGGGGAAGACACTTTCAGGTCACCTTCCTCAGATATGTTATTCTGAGGAGCTTTAGTGCTACTCTCGTCTCCCCTGAAGCCACTGGTTTTTTCCTCTTCCAATCTTGGCGGTACGGCAACCTTACGGAACACCTCGCTGTTCTGCAAGGCATTAATTGCCAGTCGGTCATTCAAGTACCTAACAACAGTCTCATCTGCAGCAGAAGAACTTGGCCTTTCAAAGTCTCTGCCATGTAAATCTAGCTCATATACCACATGGCCTGTTATTTCAGCCTTCTCTTCTGCTTCGCTCAAGTCCAAACTGGAGAGCAGTTGCTTGGCCTCAAGCTGGTTAGAACCGTGGTAAGACAGAGCGCTGTATGGATCCCTGATGTAACAGAAGGGGAAAGTAAAAGACAAAGTCACCATCAGAAACACAACTGTAGGACCTTCCAGGCCAGCAACTAACTAAATGAGCAACTCTCTATACCTTGTTTCCATTTAAAAGGCAAGTTCTTTTGAAGTTTGATCACCATACATTTAATAGTGCAAATCTGAAATAACTGAAAGGGATTTCTGGTCAGAATTACATTTTCTGCAGTTTCTGTCTGAATAGGACTAGATACAAAGCTAAAGAGCTGAAATTGGAACATGCAGAAAATCAGCAAGCAGCTGAGTTCAAAAAAAGCTTTAAACAAAAAGCCAGGTCTAAACTCAAGCATAGTTTATGTATGTTCTCTAAAACAAAGCAATGTACACATGCCCAGCTCCTCAACAGCAAATTTATTAGCTAAGAAAACAAACCAATTGCACTAAAAAAATCCTGCCCTGTCTTTGAGAATCAAAAAGCTCAGCCCTTGACAAGATCTACAGAGTGGACCAACTGTATTGCGACAAACATAAAGCTTACTGAGAGTTTAGAAATTCAGTACACGAAGAATTCCTTCACATTCTTTCCACAGAAAACCAGACTCACAGCACATATGCTGTTAGGGCAAAAATACATTCAATACTTTAACTGCTGAGGGGCTGAATCCCACACCTAAGCTACCTGGCTTGAGTCTTCACCAACTGTGTTTGAGGAACTCATCTAAGCCAGGCTGTAACACAGAATTGTGCAGTTGTCTACCTCTCTAGTAGCACACTGTTGTTGCTTAGCGTAGCAATTGGTACCAACACAGAAGCTGAGCAGTTTAATAGCACAGAACTTCATCAAAAGTGCCTAGGAACAAACACATGGAGATTCTTCTCCCCACTACTCTGGTTTTGTGTTCCTGCTCACACTTCAAGCATTGACTACAAGCTGTTGGCTGAAAAGGAGTAACATGTTAACGTAGCAGCTCAGATGGTGAGCCCCAAATTAATCCCCCAAAGCCACACAGTCTTCTTACTGTATGAAAGTTCTTTACCGTTGGACATAATGGCTTGAGTCTAGTAGCTCTCATCATCTTTTCCCTGAAATCTGTGAGATGTAGTAAATGTTTTCAAAACAAATAGCTGATGTATGCAGGTTATTCCAAGCAGAGTAAACAGGAGAGTCGTTCAATTAACAAATCTACCCAGGATTACACAACTGATCCTCATCAGCCTCCTGTGCAATAAGGAAGGGGGAAGAACTGCACAGCTGACAAGAAGTGGAAAAGAAAGCCAGAACTTTGATGTTAATATTACAGTAGTGGAACTAACAGAAAATAACACTGCCCCAACTGCACTCTGATCACACAACAATTTGACCTCACTGGCAGAGAGCATTTAGAAAAAAAAAATAACGTTAAGGAAGGGTCAGAATCCAATAAAAATCTGTTGCAAACCTAACCAAGTTACTCATCAGGAATAAAGTCTGTGCAGAGAACACACGTTGCTCATAAAACACAGGGAATTGAGTAAGTTATGGTAAAGCTCTGTGCTAGTTTGAAGCTAGCTAGAATGTTTTGGTGAGAACAACTAGATTACAGGCTGTGAAAGGAAAACAATGGAGATGTCTACTTCCCTCATAGGCTTGCTGAGCTGTATAAAAATAAGAATCAAAACATAGACAAGGGAGTCTCACTGCTGATGGGGAACTGGCTGAGCTGCATCTCACCCTCGGTTTCTTTGACTAATCCACTTTGCTTCCTAACTCCCTGGTCAAACCTCCATTCTTCCTTGGGACTGGGGTAAGGTTAAGAGGGGTAGGGGGAAGGTGAAGAGGCAATTGGGAGCCCCTCCTGGGGACTCAGGTTTCTGGGAGGGGAGTTGTGTTTCTGTATTACCTTTTTTCTCCTTGTATATTTCTGTCTATAACTGTATATACTGTAAATATCTGCTTGTATATTGTGCCAACTGTAAATAATAAGCTTCATTCAAATTTCCAGAGCCGGCTGAGTCTAGTCTGGGTGATTTCCCAAGTGTGGGGGGGTGGGGAACACACAAACCATCACAAGGTTTGTTATTACAGCATGTTTTAACTATTTTAATTCTGCTGCAGGTTCTCTTTTCTATTTGAAAGCTTTTGAGGCACCCTACATTTGCTACAGTACTTGGCATGGGCTAGGAGAACGAGGTTTTTTGCATCCTCACACCTCACCACACTTCATGGCATGCAGTGTTCTGTGCTGTTCTTCCTGCTTGAGATACCAGTTCTTACTTGGGTTTCTCACATACAAAGACTGAATGCAGCTTTAGTACTGAATGCAGCTTTAGTTCTTGCTCTATGCTGTCTTATGGTAATACATTTGGGAACACATAAAGCAGGGTTGGAAAAGCACGAGGAAATAATCTTTTTGATCCTCATTACTGAAGCCAAATATCTATCAAATCTCTCAGGCCACTGAGGTTGCAGCCATCCCAACTTGCTCTGGCCCCCACATATGACTTTAAACTCCTGAACAAAACATAAATCTGTGATTTTTTTTTTAAAAGAAGACCCAACACCACATATTGCTCATGCAGGGGAGTGAAGAGAGAAAGCAAATCAGTTTCTGAGTTGTCAAAACCAATCAGTACTAGCTTAATTCTGACCTTAGCATATTGTTCCTTAGTAGCCAGCTGTGCCAGCACTAACCTGAACGAAACCAATGGCTCATGAAATTCCACACGGCTGCTCTTTTTCACGTTGCTTTCAAGAGTGGTGGCTCGAAGAGGGCTGCGTGAGGATTTCTCCTTGCTTGATTTATTTTGGCTGCAGGACCGGGAAGCTGAAGTAGAAACCAAAGAACTCTCTATGTACCTACCTCTCCAGAAAGCTGAAGCTCTTGGGGCTGAACAATTAACAACACAGTTTTCTTGGGTTCAAGCAGCACTCCAAAATAGCACTGAAAGCACTCCCTTCTCATTTTCAACCAACTGATTTCAACAACTAGGAGCAAGGCAGTAACTGCTTAAAACAATAATCATATTTAATGCTTAAACATTAATTGTAAATAAAGCTGTGAAAGTTGACTGCATTGCCACTAGAGGTTGATCATCTTCTCCAGAGGCACACCAATAGAATGCTCTAAATACTATTAAAAATGTGATTTTATTTCTTGCAAGCAAATGTTTTCCTTAAATGAAATAAAGGAAGCCTTGGATTTAGCATTCTACTAGGGCGTAGCACTTGACAAAAAGGATAAAGAGTTACTCCAGCGTAAGCACAGGAATATGCAACTGTTATCCAAAACCCCTACAAAAACGTGGTTCTGGAATGGGCTAAGCACTGCCTGCTGACATCCTGGGCACAGTTCTGTCACTCCAGTGACTACCACAGCACACCTTCTTCCTAAGCTAAGGAACAAAAACATCAGTTTCTCCTGTGCCACTAGAGTTGAACAAATAAAGATCATTAGCAAGAGCCTACTTAGGGGCAGTGAAGAGAAATGAGGTTTTCCCAGAACAGATTGGCTTTGCCATGTACTTCAGTAATACATACCCTTTCTGCTGATTTTCCTGCTACCACTAGTAGAGGGCTTCTTGGCATCCATGAGAGAATCAAACACAGCCGTGCTGGTGGGAGCTATTTCCAGTTTGTTCTCTATATGACGTAGCTAGAATTCGAAGATGATGCAAATGAGAGGGTTGTTTTTCATTCTGAAGCCACAGATTTGCCCCCCTAATGTGACAAATTTTTCTTCTCTTGCATAAAGAACAAAACTGCAGGTCAAAGCAACTTCACAAGGCTGATGATGCAAAACTGTAGAGCCTTATGGCCAGAAACTACATCAGATTATTAAGTTCTGTTTAAAAAGATGATATAAATTAGGGTTTGCTGCACAGTTTTGTTTCCCTAAGTAGGCTGTTGTGAAGAAATTCATAACAACATGCCATTCAGAGTCTTAACATTTGGTCTGAAGGAAATATTAATTCCACTTGGAACAAACTCTGTAACACTCTTGTCAAAACTGAGCCTGATATGAGCCTGCACATGTAAAAGCCCACGCTGATGCTCAGCTATTAAAAAAGAGAGGGACAAGGAGATGGGAAAGAGATGAACTCCCCCAAAACCCAAGCTTTTTGCCTTCACTGAACCTGGGGTTTAGAAATTAGTTTTATCTCAAGCATTTGAGTTCCCACAGAAAGACAACAACTCTAGTGCTCGAAAGATGGAAGATTATGAAGTACCCTGGTGTTGTCTCAGATTTAGAGTGGTTTGGGTAAGCAGGGGAACAATACATGTTTAAAGTTTTCAGACAAAACAGAAGTCATCATTTTCTTCAACAGAAAGGGAAGACATAACAGGCGTTACTACACTCAAGGGCTAAGCTCCCTGTGCTTAAAATGTCTTCTGCTGTCTGTAGAAAACTTTTCAAAGATAAACAATGCTCAACATGCACCTGCCCTTTTTCAACTCATTTAACAGGCAATCACTGGGCAAAATAATATTTTGGTTAAAGCTTTTGTAGCAAGTAAGTGATGTGTAAAGGAGTAAGGCAAAAAAAAACTTGGTACTTACAGCAGCCTTATTCTGAGAAAAAGTAGCCCATGCTGCAGTTAGATCTTAAAGGGCAGAAACAAAGAAACAAATATCACATTAGCACTTACAAAACAATCAAAATGTTGCTTCAAAGAAGTGTTCATGGGCTTACTAATCAACTTCTTTCAACCACTCGATTCCAGCCTGTCAGTCTCCTCTATGAGAGGCTGTTATCAGTCAAGACTTGTTTAAAGAGAGCAATAAAGTATCTAATATAAAATGTAATGAGTTGACTAAGTTAGGCTGAATGCATTATTACATTTGAAATCATATCTACACACATTATAGAAGATATCTGCAAGATGAGATAGAGCTAACACAAATATGTTTTCCAATACACTATAGTTACAACTACTTTTTTCCCCATTTTCCTCTCCAGTAAACTAAGCATGAATAGAGAGTCACTGAAGGACTCTCATCAAAAAACAAGCTTTGAACACCTACATTCTGCATAGTAATCTTTTCCAACTGTGAACCTTACAAACAAAATAGCAGCAATGTTTGCAAAGAACAAGCAGCAGACAGCAATCAACTTTGTCCTTTTAATCTAAACATAGTAGCATGTACTCTATGTGCACCTCAATTCAGCAGCATGGAGCAGTGCTTTCCTCTGAAAATACACACTTCCTCAGTTCCCCTCTTCCTCTGACTTCTAATGGTTTCCTTGTAATTTAATCACAGGAACAACCAGGTTGGAAGAGACTTCCAAGCTCATCCAATCCAACTTAGCAACCAGCCCTGTCCAATCAACCAGACTATGGCACTAGGTGCCTCATCCAGGCTTTTCTTGAACACCTCTAGAGACGGTGACTCCACCACCTCCCTGGGCAGCCCATTCCAATGCCAATCACTCTCTCTGACAACAACTTCCTCCTAACATCCAGTCTAGACCTCCCCTGGCACGACTCGAGACTGTGTCCCCTTCTTCTGTTGCTGCTTGACTGGCAGAAGGGACCAACCCCACCTGGCTACAGCCTCCCTTCAGGTAGTCGGAGACAGCAATGAGGTCTGCCCTGAGCCTCCTCTTCTGCAGGCTGCACACCTCCAGCTCCCTCAGTCTCTCCTCTCCTAATGATCTACACAACACACCATCCAAAACCTTAAGGTGTGTCAGAACCATGGAGAGTAGCAACTTTAGGGAGTCAAAAAAAAGATCTTTTCCTTATAGTGAAAAAACTTCATTTCCAGCAGCACAAAGGAAGAAGGTCAGGAAAGTAAAAACAACTTCACTGTGACTTTTAGAGATGATGCTTCCTGTTCATAGAACACTTCAGTTTAACCAGGTAATTTTAAAAGAAGCTGAACACACCACAGGCAGCAATCAGCAAGGACATCCTCTTACAGAGAAAAGAATAGTCTGTCTACACTTTAAAAATCACTTCTGGACTGCAGCTTTGTTACTGTGGAGATCATAAGACTGATCCTGAACTGCAGACTTAGCATGCTCTACAGACTAGAGCTTTCTTCCTCTCAGGGATGTACTGTAATTAATTCTCTCTTTGCCCCTTCCTTTCCTAAATTACAGTGTAACCACAAGAGAAAAAAGCTAACAGGACGACTGTTGGACATACATATCGCAACCTATGACAGACAACTTCAGCAGAAGGAGACAAAAGTGCTGCAAGTCATCTTAGTGGTGATATATTGCTGCTTTGAACCACGTCAGCTTTGGAACTGAGCAAATCAGGAAGAGCCCTTCATGCCCTTCTTCATTTCTTGCAAGAGCCTATACCTCCCATTACTGCTCCTGAGCCACTCCCCCTCTGCAGCACTCAAATCTGCCTCTGTGCCATCCTGGCATCCATATCATAGGATATACATACTCCTGATGCAGATCAGTGAACAGTCTGGAGATCAGAGTTTGAAACTGTTCTCTCCAAAAATGAAGCCATGAAACACATGGTCTGAGCTCCCCAACTGAGGCAGGAGAATGCTTTCTGCCAGAACTCCCCGAAGTTTCAAACAATTAATAACAAAACATCTTCCAAACCAGGGCAATACAGCAGAAAATCCCTACCTCTGGTAGAATCCTTGTTTTGATTATGCCTTGGGTTTTGTAGAGGCACCTCATTTGACTTGTTGCTCCACATTGTGGCAATTTATCTATAAGAAAAACAGAAAGTCACATGAGAATCAAAGAGAAGTAAAAGTAAGAACAAATGTGGCTTACACTAAAGAGAACATAACCTTGACCACTATGACAAATGATGATCTCACATCACGAGTGCAAGCTCACATCATGACCAAGATCAGACAATCTGCATCAAATCACAAGCACTTACAGGCTGCAGGTTTTCAGAAATCACATCATTCTGTGGATAAAGAAGGGTTTGCTTTTGTTCTTATTCATTACAAAGACGAGTGAAGGAGGTAACAGAAACCTAGAGGTCACACAATTTTGTTCATAGTACTGAGTACTCCAACAAGTACAAAGATGACCACACTGAAATACTGCACACGAAGGGGTAATGGAGGCAGCACTACATGGTTTAACCTAGAAACACTGGGTGAAAACACTCAGATACGCCAATGACAGATGAATGTGTCACCTCCCTCTGCTAAAGGCAAAGGGAGAACAGCACATCAGGACATTACAGCCAGGAAGCAAAGAGAAGACTGAAGCTGCTGTTGTTTTCTTGTGAACTTCAAAGGCAAGACTCACCACGGATATAAAATAAAGTGTGAACTCTGAGTAACAAACCAGGCAGCTACTATCACCAAAGGAGTTTTTAATAAAGGAAGAACAAGAGAAAAAGGCAAGCTACTCAATCAGGAAATCTGGTTTTTTAGAAGAAAAGGCAAGTAACTTATGCTTCCACTGCAAAACATGGACTCTGCTAAGTCCTAACAGACCACAAAGCAGTATTACATAAGAAGAAAAGAAACTTTAAGGGGTCTAAGAGGAGCACATACAGCCAACAAGAACTCTGATTAGTCACTATTACCACTGCCCTCTCTCTGAGCACCTCCTATCCACTGGCACTGTCTTCACAGCAGACACAGGAAAAATGATGTAGGTAACCACAAAATCCACAGATCCAGAACATCCTGCATGAAAGAGTCAGGAAGGCACATTTTGCTCTCTCTTCTCTTGTGCTCTCCCAGACAGATTTTTTTTCTTACTTTCTTAATATATGAAAATCTCTTTTGCTGTCACTTCCCTAGTGTGCCACATGAAAAGGCACTCCAACATTTGCCTGATGTAAGATGACCAGACATCCCATAAAATGAATGCTGTGTACTTCTTACTGCAACAGATCCTTGCCTGTGTACTTTGTGAGAAGGACTTTTTATCGCATTAAAGCAGCTGAAAAATGTCCTATCAATTTTTTGCTGCAATATAAACATTAATGGTTGGACCTAATGGTATTAGAGAACTTTTCCAACCTAAATGATTCTGTAAGAAACCCTGCTCATAAGTAAATTTAGCATATGAAAATTCCTGGATAAGCAACAGTTTTTTAAGGGATTAAGTTACCCTCTTAATTTAATTGCTTGAGATTTACTCTTACCATTAGAATCACCAGTACAGATAGGAGAACTTAGTCAGGAACTAGAGTTGTTCTTACTATACACACACAAATCTGTAGCTTGTAAATGTAGTATTGTTGCACTGGAATTGGTCCTCAGTCCTGAGGAAGATCACATATTCCTTAACTCTCTAGGAAAAGAAGTCTGAAATTGTTTGTTACACCTTTCACTCCAACACTCAAGTCAAAGTGGTCTGTCCACCTGAGCTGAGCAGACCACAAGTCAGTGAACACACTTCTGAGAACACCTTAGCTCTACTAGCCAAGCACAGATGTGTGCTGATGATAGTGCATAATTCTGTCTCACTGCCTTAGTTTAAAAGTCTATGACATTCCTCTACAAATGACTGCTCAGCCTCTCCTTTCTGTACAAGCAATGAAAGAACCAAAGCATCCTGCTCTGCTTTTCCTAATAAACATCTGCAGTGCCAGCTCCAAGTGCACAACCCGACTCATGCTGGCCCCTCCACCAGCAGTTTTGCTTAACTCGGGCTGTTGCTCTTCGACAAAAAAGACCTGAGTATTCTGGAGCTGTCTACAGTTTCAGGAAGGCAACACTGCAGCAGTTTGTGGTCGAGGCATAATCTGCATAACTATGAGGGTTTGGAATTTATATGTCTGTCTCTCCCTTCTTTGGAAGGGTGGACAGAATTTATCAGCAGTTATCAGCTGTTGATTCCCACAGATTACTAATTTCTTTCCATTGCTATAGGTTTTGTGAATAAGCAGCACCCTGCACTCTCAAGCACTTGCATAATCCTTCAGTCTCTGCAAGAAGTTAAACCAGACAGAGAAGACACTTTAATGCCATTGAGAGCACAGCTAGGGGGTAGAGAAAACAAGAAATACATCAAGATACAGAGGTGATTCTGCCCCTCTGCTCTGCTGAGTCTCTGCCTCCTGTGCTGGGTTCAGATCTGCAGTCCTCGGCACAGGAAAAACACAGACCTGTTGGAGCAGGTGCTGGGAGGCCACAGCAATGATGGGAGGGCTGGAACCCCTCCTGCTCAGGCTGGAATGAAAAAGGCTCCAAGCAGATCTTCTCGTGGCCTTCTGATACTTAAAGGAAATTGATAGGAAAGACAGGGGCAGACTTGGAGCAGGGCCTGTTGTGACAACATGGGGTTTAAATTAAAATAAGGGAAATTGGGACTAGAGATAAGGAAGAAGTAAGGGTGGTGAAGACACTGGCCCAGGTTACCCAGAGAGGTGGTGGATGCCCCATTCCTGGAAACATCTCAGGTCAGGTTGGACAGGGCTCTGAGTGACCTGATCTAGTTGCAGATGTATCTGCTCACTACAGGAGGTTGGACCAGATGACCCTGTCCAACCCAAACAATTCTGTAATTCTATGACTTTCTGCAGGTTAGTGGACCACTTTCACACTAAAATACACTGAAATTAATATTCATCAGACAATAATACTAAACATAAATTTTGCAAAGTAAGTTTAAACTATTTAAGAAGCACATTCTGTATCAGTACCAAAGTTGTCTCAGTATCCCATGAACAACTTCAAGGAGACATTTTCTTTCTTAACTAAATGATCCATCATTACTTAAAACAGAGCTTAAATGAAGAGATTGAAATGTGATTGAGATGAAATATCAAAGAGCTTCTAAGGAGACAGCAGTGACGGCAAGAAGTTATCTGGAGGCTGGATAATGCTGCAGATATCCAGCAGAGGACCTTAAAAGCTTGTGGTAAAGAGGTAGACTGCAGAATCAGAACTGATCTGGTTAGTTGGTTGCTCATTCACAGACCTAGATGTGCTACACAGGTTCACTCAAGGTAGGTTTGCCAAGCCTGGCCTTGGGTGCATGGTTAAGACACAAAACACACTGCATTCTGCTATTTTGATCCCACATGAAATGCCCATCTCATTCTTTACTCATTTGTCCAGGACAAAAAGCAGCATGCACAGGAGAAGGCACAGCAGAACTGCTGCAGATAAGAACCTAAGAGGAAATTAGCAAGGAAAGGCCATATTCCAGACTGCTGGAAGAAAACTGGAAGGGGGCAGACACAGGGTACAACCACTGCTCTCTTCCTCTAACACTGTTCCTAGAGGAAGACACTGGAGAGAGCTGACAGATCTGAAAATGTATGAGAAGACATCAGAAAGGAGGAAAAGGAAACAAAGAGAAAAGCACTGTCAAATTTAAAAGTGAAGATGAGAAACCTCCACTACATTTATTACCAGACACGCCAAGGATGGCATCGAAAGGAACAACAGATAATAAAATAACAAGACAAGAGAGTTAACAAGAAAGCAGTTGAAAAGGAATGGGACATAGGAAAGCAGAATATGCTTAGCAAAGGTACAGGAAGATGTGCAGAGATTAAAAACAGGGCTGGGGAAAAGGGAAAGGATATAAACTGAATGGAGAAAGACAGGAAGGAGAGAGAAATGGAATGAACTTTTGAAGACCCAGCACAGAGTGCAGCAGAAAGGGAGAAAAGAAACCGGCAGGCTGGTCAAGCATAATGTTTTCAAGCAGTATGTTTGTTTTTTCTTAGTAGCAAAACCTCAATAAGAAAAGGAAAAAGGAAACTCAGAAGTTAGAGCACTGAAACAAGGAAATGGGAGAGGAAACTGAATCAGATTCTAAGAAGGCAGAGAATGTGAGAAAGAGACTGGCCATGGGTATTCCCTCTAACATTTAGCAGTTATGCAAAAAGCCAGTATGCACAGGAACAGTATTCCTCAAGGCTGTTTCTTATAAAAGCACAAGGGACATCAGAAAAGAAAAGATAAAGCTTTGCTAAGAGCAGGGAAAGAAACAGATTATTACTATTGACTTCTATGGGATATTCTTACATGTTTAAACCCCAAAGTGGTAGATTTTGCTACACAAGGAGAGCACTTCACACAGCTTAAAGCTACAGTAAGGCAGTAGTGCAAACAAAAGAAGCTATCTTTTCCTTTCTTTATTCCTTGGTCTTTCATGCAATATTCAGGCAGAGAGAGACAATGGGATTACATGGTAAAGTGAAGTAGCCTGGTCTGAAAGTAGATTTTTTTTGTTCTTTTGGCTATTTCAGCTTCAGAGATGTTGTACCATAAGCTACAACCTCTGTGCAAGCAGAAGCAGAAACACTGAGGAACATCTGGATCAGTCCCACTCCTGTGCTAGCTGCTATCATGTATCATAATCCACAGTGGTTCCTCAAGAGCAAAAGCTTGAGAAGCTCAAGAGAAGTTCTTGAGGAAGCTTCTGACTTTACCTCAGGGAGAGTGACTGGGAATAGGAAAAACGAAACCCATTCTCTCCACCACCTTACATGTGGGGCCATCACAGGAAACTATGCTCCCTGCCCCACTGTGTCCCACTGCACCCATGTCTTGCACACTGCAGACAACTTGTCCATGGGGGCAATGGGCAGAGACAAGTAAAATGTTTTAAGGATATATTTTTGTTCTGTTTGCAAAAGTATTTTAAGTCTTCGTGTACAAATAAAGGAAAGTTGAATTCTGAAGCCTAAAGACCCTCTGGACCTCCTGTTTGTGCAGCTACAGTTTTGCAATACCGGCACTAACAGACATGTACAAGTGGATAGACACAATCAGACCTAGTCAAGCAAACTGTTTTCCTGAGCCAGCCCACTAAAGTGATGGAATTTCTATTTAAAGATGCCAGAAACACTTTCTGTGTCTCCTTAATTACCACTGAATACAATTTATGATTATATGCTTGAGTCTAGACCACAAATACCTTTACCTACTCATTTTTCTGGAATCCAAGCTTTTACCATACTGCATTAGCCCATTCAGATGAGAGCTAAAAATATCCATAATACATTATTCTAAGACTCTTCTTGGTTATGTTTATGAGGTTTTAAAAAGAGGGTGTGAGGTTTTGGGGGTTTTTTGATACCAGAATAACATTTTTTTTTAAGGCCTCAATGTATTTGGAGAGAACTGTCTCTCAAAGCAATCAGATGCAGGTGACGTACTGACCTTCCTCAGCACTAAGGACAAGCTTCAGCACAACAAACATCTGCATGATGTCTTTGTCAAAAAAAAAAAGTGCCCCATCCCCAGAATCTACAGCTGACTCTGCAGAATGAGACCTGTCCTCTCCTTGCCATCTTCCAACACTCATTTATATAATAAGTCTTCAAATTAAACCTATTTCAGAGGCAAAGGCTCTGAAAGGAAGTAAAAATTCAAAATATAAGTGCAACTTCAACTGCAGCATGTTTCATGAAGCCAAACCTTAACATTTCTCCATAATTTTATCTTGTGCCTATAATCTCTGCTTTGCTCCTTCAAAATTATTTCTGCTAACTTTGAGGACTTTTTTTGTCCTCATGGTTTTAAAGTGGTGCTGAGCTAAAGAGGCAATAGGTTCAAACTACTTAGAGTGCACGTATAGGTAGTTGGTTTTGTATTTTATCTGACTGGCTGTCAATGCTAATAGAAGTATTTCACTGGTTCACATTGCACTGTACCCCAAGAGTGAGGCTGAACATAATGACAGACATAGTTATGTAAAGCTGATACATGAAAAAGCTGGAAGAAATAAACACCAACAATAAGCAAGGAGCTCATGAATGTCAGCTGCTCTGAAGGAGTAAAAATACTGAATATTACCCAGAATTTGTCTTGTGATGCAAACAGTAAATGCAGCAGAACCTCTCACATTCAAATCACTATGTCTTTGAACAACAATAATCAAAAAAAGTATTTGATCTGTCTTAAGCTACAAAAACACTAAAAAGCTTTTAGGGCTATATGGATACTACCAAAAAAAAAAAACAAACAACCAAAACCCACCCAAAAAAAAAACCAAACCAAAAAGAACAATGAACACACTGCAGATAGAAAAGCAGTAAAGAATTTCAAAGGCTGTGTCACTCTCTCCAACTGCTAACCAGGAAGATAAGTGACATCAACCACTACACAACCAGCACCTGTCAGAAAATATAGTAAAAAAATATTAGTAAGTTTCATGAGCTCCAAGATTAAGTCTCTGACATCAGTCAGCTACTAAATTTGCATCCATACTACAGCACAGATTTTTCTACAAATGAAATATCACTGAGTCTGATTCACTATATGCTGAGGATGGATATGCCCTACAAGACATGGCAAGTTGATAAAGTGTCTCTACTTCATAGATTCAATCAGGTTGGAAGAGATCTCCAAGCTCATCCAGGCCAACCTAGCACCCAGCCCTATCTAATCAACTAGACCATGGCACTAAGTGCCCCAGCCAGGCTTTGCTTGAACATCTCCAGGAGCAGTGACTCCACCACCTCCCTGGGCAGCCCATTCCAATGCCAATGACTCTGAAGAACTCCCTCCTAATATCCAGCCTACACCTTCCCTGGCACAACTTGAGACTGTGCCCACTTGTCCTGTTGCTGGTTGCCTGGGAGAATCATAAAATCATCAATTTCTCATTACACAAGTGATGTAAAATTGACTTTAAAAAGCCCCAAAAATAACAACCCGGCACTAAAAAATGAATTAATGGATTAACTGAAAGTAAACCGCCTTGAATATCTTACTCTGCTGCATCACATGCCAGGAAGTATTCTGAGGAAATCCACTGAAATGAATCAAGTTACACTAGCTGTCACAACCTTCATTGTTCCTGAAGAGATCAGAGCACAAAAGCACAGAGAATGCACCCATTTATCAAGGAGATGCACATGAGGGTTTGTGGATCCATTCAATAGTTTTGCACTTTCTTGTACTTCCAAGATCGTCACCCTTATGACAGAAAAGAAAGTAACTGACATACTCTAGTTTCAAGAACAAATCAACTACTCCTGCATTTGTTTCCTTGGCCTTAGTAACATAAGTTCACTTCTTCCATCTCCAGTCACTTGTAACTGCACATTAGAAGAGCTCAATTCTTGCAGCCCATAATAAATCCGTTCAGCTGAATATGCCTCAATTCTTCAGCAAGTCCTGTTTTCAAAAGGCCATCCTATGCTACCCTCCATCTCACAAGTCTGGGAGGGAGTCTTCTTAGAACTTGCAACACAAACCTCTCAGCCAAGTGCAAGAACCAGACCTGCCAATTTTGAGAGCCTACGCTGACAGCTTTCAACTGTTCAACAATACCAAGACATAGGAGCAGAGCAACAACTTCATCTGCAGCTCCATCAAATGCAGCCTGATGTCTCTTTTCTTTCAGAGTGGAATCAAGCACACTGAAAACTTCAGGGAAAATGTTTCACAAGTCACTCTCTCAAGTTGGGTACTTTTGCTTTGAAACTGCACTCACAAATGTCTAAAAACTGTCTCAAAATGAAACATCAAAATATCCCCAAACCTTTCAAAGAGCAGAACAGGGACTGCCTGCACTGTTTCCAATTGGCATTACAAAGGCTGGTACCAGGACTTTGCCTCAGAAGATTCCTTCTTAAGCTACCTAAAACCAGTCATAAAATATTTTTGTCTATTTGAATAACTGCATCCCATTAAAAGCTTTAAGTGTCTAAACCCTAAATCCAGACTTTTCTGTCTCAGTACAGCTCCACTTGATCTATTTTAGAATCACAGAATCAACCAGGTTGGAAGAAACCTCCAAGACCATCCAGGTCAACCTGGCACCCAGCCCTATCCAGTCATCTAGACCATGGCACTAAATGCCCCATCCAGTCTTTTCTTGAACACCTCCAGGCACGGTGACTCCACCACCTCCCTGGGCAGCCCATTCCAATGCCAATCACTCTCTCTGACAACAACTTCCTCCGAACATCCAGCCTAAACTTCCCCCAGCACAACCTGAGACTGTGTCCCCTTGTTCTATTGCTGGTTGCCTGGGAGAAGAGCCCAACCCCACCTGGCTACAACCTCCCTTCAGGTAGTTGTAGACAGCAATGAGGTCACCCCTGAGCCTCCTCTTCTCCAGGCTAAACACCCCCAGCTCCCTCAGCCTCTCCTCATAGGGTTTGTGTTCCGGGCCCTTCACCAGCTTTGTCGCCCTTCTCTGGACACCTTCCAGCACCTCAACATCTCTCTTGAATTGAGGAGCCCAGAACTGGACACAGTTTACTATCAGCAAACACAACACATCATATTAATACAACTGCAAAACAGCAGAGAAGAATGTAACTGGTTTTTGTACTTTTTGCAGTCTTTTGCCACAGATCAGTTAGCATAAAATCTGCCACTGGTGAGCAGCGTTCTCAGGAAGCTAAGACACAGCCAGAACCTCTGCTAGCGTTCACTAAGTTTCAATTCATCTGGTATAATTGATTAGTTCATTTATTTGCTCTATTCTTTCTCTAGTATATTGACAAAGGTTTCAGACTTGTGCATACAAGTAATTCTACTCTCAATCGAGTAGTCCATTAAAGCCTACTAGATCATTAGCACCAGGATGCATATATATCATCCAAGCACTTATGCCCATGGATAAATTTTACACTCAGACATTCCAACTCAGCCACAAGCCTGATATATTATCTCTACTGGGGAAGTTTTCTCTCTGCACTCAACTAACCAAGCCCCTTCTGTTTTCATTATCAGACCACTGTATCTGTTCCCATATTAGCACAGCTTATATTGATTTGGATAGCGTGAATTATACAAGTTTGAGTACACCAGCAGCACAGTCCAAACAGTGCTGGTGTACTGATAAAGCCACACTCTTTAAGTGAATTTCTGAGGTAAAGCTGAGCAGATTTAGTAACCTGACAGTGATGAAGGAAAGCATATATTCCTCCTACCCTCCCTAGCAATCTTGTGATAGATGCAGAGCCCATCTGACTGCATCACAAGCCAATACAACTCAGTAACCCAGCAGAAAACCACTCACTTTTTCTTTTTGTGGTTTATCAAGCTGCTGCTGGCCAAAGTGGGGAAAGAGAAGCAGCAGCAGAACGCTGTGCTCATCCACCTTATGTTGTGCAGCTTCACCTACCTACCACAGACATGGCAGTAGAATAGAACTAGTGCTAGGCACACTAATGCTCCCCGTTGCAAACGTGTGCCTAATTTACAGTCTCATCTGGGCATATTAAAATCAATGACAGTAATCACATTAATGATTTTATCCACAGCTTTGTACAACTTAACTTGCTCAGCAGAAACTAGCAGTGGTGGAGGGGGGCAAGGAGATGTAGAAAGTTCACTATACTCCAGTCAGCAAAAGCTTTGAAGTAAATGCAGCAATTCCAAGATGAGACTCTCACCCATTTAGGGGATGCTTTTATTATGGTGGCATGATTTGCTGATAAAGTTATTTCAGGACATGAATAACACCATCCAAGTTGGTACTGTTGTATCTGTGAAGTCTTCCCAGCATTACAGTGGCAAACGGCAGCTTTGCAACAACACTCAGTTCAACAAATCATAGAATCAACCAGGTTGGAAGAGACCTCCAAGATCATCCAGTCCAACCTATCACCCTCCATGAATGGCAACTCCGCCACCTCCCTGGGCAGCCCATTCCAATGGTACCCTCCAACAGATCAACGTCTGCTTCTAGCACTTAGTGCCATGGTCTAGTTGACTGGATAGAGCTGGGTGATTGGTTGGACTGGATGATCTTGGAGGTCTCTTCCAACCTGGTTGATTCTATGATTCTAAGTGCCTCATCCAGTCTTTTCTTGAACACATGCATGCAAACAAAATGTTTGCTACCTTTAAAATCACACTCTTTCAGTGACCACCACACCTAGCCTAGGGACTCTATCAGATCAACAGTATAAATTCCACAACACGCTGGCCCCTCGCAGAAATGTGCCATTACTACATCAATTAAGATGCTCTCTCCAGTGGATGCAGCATGCCTTTGTTTAAAGTAGCGTCACTCAAGGAACCGAAGCCTTCCACAGTTTACAAAGTTCTCATGGTCCCACCCTCAGTTGCAGTTAATTATCTGAAGCATTACCTAATTAAACTGTTGTAGCAACCAGAGCGATAAGGAAGAGCCAGCACTTCCCATAACTTCACCTCTCCACACAGGCTGACAGAACATGTTGAGCTCACACGTGAAATAACAAACAAGCACCCAACTGTCCACCGCTTCACACGTCTGTCCCACAAGTACTACTCTTTCGGTTACTGTACACTCCTGACGTTTTCAAGTCTGTCAGCTCTGGCCAGAGCCCCATGAACTCCTTTAAGATGACCAAAAGGCACAGCTGACTGGTCAAGTTTTCAATTGCAAGACACTGGGGCGTTCATCTACACAACGAAGCTGTTTGACACATAAACCTCTACCTACGTACACGATGTGCCAGAAGAAGCTTGTTCGCCAAGACACAGCTGATATCTGAAGATATAAAGAAATAAACTAGAGCAGGAAAACTACATCAACAGTAGGCATCATTATACCATCGAAAACTGCATTCACAGAAAAAAATCCACAGTCGTGCCAGTATAAAAACCTTAACGCCAACAACAGCCCAATAAACGGCCCCAATGAAGGCAGAGAAGGCTTGGGGCAGCTGTTACCTAGGGATCTAAGAAGCACTTTCAGCAGGAAGACATCGAGCAACCCCGCTCCTCTCCCCCGAGCCCAGCAAACCCTTGTTTGTGCAGAGGCACAAGCAAAGCGTACATTTAAACTTTAAAAGTACTGCCACAAGCCAGACTCCTTCCAGCGGGGCTGTCTCCCAGGCAACCCCGCTCGACCCAGGCTCGGGAGGTGGACAGAAGCCGGAGCCAGCTCAGCGTCACAAAAAAACCTGGTTTCGGTGATTTTCCCATACAAGGCGAAAAGACAACAACGAAACTGAAGCTCCCCTGCCCTTTCCCTTCCTCTACGCCCTCCCTCGATATAATAACCAGTAGAAAACACATTAAAACTAGAAGAAAGAAAAGGACACTTAACAGGAAAGGCAGAGGACGCCGGAGCCCGACGGCGGCGACAGGACAGGCCGAGCCAAGTGACAGCCGGCAGCAACATCGGCAGCCCGGGCCACCGGCCGGGCCCGCCGAGCCCTCTGCGAGCGGCCGAACCCGGCCCCCGCCGCCGGCCCCGCCCCGGCTCCTCCTCGTTCGGCGCCCCGGCTCCTGGCAGGTCAGCAGCCACCAGTGGGGCCGGGCAGAGCGCGGCCTGGGGGAGAGGCACGGGCCGCTCCCGGCGCCTCCTCACCTGGTCGCGAAGGCGATCGACGCCCACCGCCCCGAGTATAGGTCCTGGCACATCCCGTCAAAGCAGAAAGGACGACAGCGGAAGACGGCGGCACCCCGAACTCTGCTCCGCTGCCTGCCGGTGCGCAGTCCTCTGACTGGCGTTAGCCTGCCGCCATTACCGGCCAGCGACTGACACGGAGCGGCGGCAGCGGCGAAGAGCGGCGGCGCGGGGCAGGGCGGGAGCAACCGGCCAAGTCTCGCGAGAACCGTTCCGCCAACGACCTTCCCAACATGGCGGAGCTGCTCGCGCCCCGTTCCCGGCGGCAGCCATGTTGGGTATGGCGTAGCCTCCCCACCCTGCGCCGCAGCGGCAGCGCCGCCGCCGCGGCCCCGCAGCCCGCCTACCTTGCTGAAGCCGAGGCTGGGCTGAGGAGCTGAGCCCGGCGTGCCGCGGCCAACGCCGCGCTGCAGGTGCAGCCGGAGCGGCGGGAAGGGCTGAGGGCGGCGCTGGTCCAGCGCACCTTTCATGGTGCCCGAGAAGCCCACGCAACGGCGCGCCTGGCCCCGGGCGAGACGGGCGCCAGCGGCTCCCAGCCTCGGGGCGGGGGCGGCCCGGCCTCTTGCCGCCCCGGCAGGCTGCCTCCTGTCGCCGCAGGGGGCAGGAAGGTTTGAGTTCTCGCAGCTGTGTGGGCGCCAGACCCTCCCTCCTTCCGCCTCACAAAAATGTCATTTTCCACCGTTTCGGTCAGAGCTTTCTCCCGACCCCGTCCCCGGTTGTGCAGGCAGGACTTGCCGGGTCAGTCCCCAGCGTCAAAAGAGCCAGCTGTGTGAGGGCTGCCGCGTTTGAGGCAAGAACGAGACCTCGCCGCGTTTATTAAACCGCCGCTGCAGAGCGGTGCCAATGCTGATGCTGGCATTCCTGAAACGACTCCAGTCGAAACTGGGCCAGCGCTCAGCAGTCATTTGTAGGCACAGCTAAGTCACGTTCAGAAAAAACGTTCAATTCGACTTCAGCCTCCCCCTTGCCAAATTTAAGTGAACAACGTTCCCAAAACGCCAGCGATCACTGGAGTGGCACTGGCTTCATTTCATTATAAACCCAGGAAAGTTTGCCAGTGTGCCGTCTCCTCTTACAGAGATTCCACCCCAAAGATGCATTAAAACCACCCACCCCCACCCCCCGGGTTTCCAAAATAGGTCTAAGATGTTACCCAGCTGCAACAAAATTTACTTCCACTGAAGAAAGCAAGCTCTTAGAAGAGGGCAAAAAAAGACACTCTTCCAACAGTTATATTGGGAATGTCTCCTTGAGAGCTTGTCTACAACTTCACCCCGGTCTGGTTTTCAGTACGGTTGTTTGCTTACAGATGCCAAATCCCTTAGCGGGACTTGCTCTCAGAGGAGGAAGGAGAGGAGCACAAGGCTGGAGAGTTACCTACCCCAACTACTAAAGGACCACTAGAAAACTACTGCAACTTTTTTTGTTGCTCTTCTTAAACAGAAAAGATTGAACTACTTTCACACGGCCTCTCCTCTCGTGAATGGATGACATTTGGCATATCAGTTATTGCCAATATGAGAACACCATACAAAAACATCCTGAACACTCAGAGACCATTACAGCTGCAAGGCTTAGGCAAGGCAAAACTTAATCGTGTCACAATTACAGGTTAGCCATTTAACCTTGATTTGGCTCTTTTACATCCACCAACTAATTACAGAGTGCGTTTCCCAGCATAAGCTCCTTTGAAATGAGCTAAGCTTCAGATGTCAGTGGTTAAACCTTTGAAAACAACTTTGTTTGAGCAGATGGGGGGGGAGGGAAAGAACTGAACACCCCAAAAGAAGCACAGTTCCAGTGGGGAAAAGTAGTAAGCAGTGCCTAATTCCCACCTGAGCCCTCAAAAAGCAAACCTGTTCCTCCCACACGCAGGAGAAGACTGCAAGTAGTAATAATCATAAGGGCAATTTCAGTCAATGAAAACAATATGACTCCACTCTATGGGAGCCCTGATCACAGGCTAAGGCAAATTAAATTCTATTTCCCATCATCACTTAGTGTTTGCTTAAATTTACTGCTTAATGTTGCTGCATTGGCAGCCTAATTTACATTATTCAGCACTTTTGTAACGCTCTACCTCTTTAATTATACTTTTTAAACACAGTTTCTCTTTTCTGCTTGGAAGCAGTTAATCTCGTTTCATGCTCCTCCTTTTCATCTTCAGGCAAACAAGGCACTGCAATAGGATTTTTCCCAAACATGAAAATCATTTGTTTTCAGCCAGTCAAAATCAAAGGCAATGTTTGTCTACAGGTTTTGCTCCTCTATGGCTTCTATTTATTCTCTGTCTCTGTCAGTGGAATGTCATTGTAAAATTTGATTACTCTTTTCGATGACTCCCTACCAGTGAGTGGAAAGCTCAAGCAGGCAAACATTGCAGAGGAAGAGAAAGTTATCTCCTTACAGAAAATGCAATAATCTTGTGAAATTCTCTTAAGATTAGAAATAAAGAAACCATTTACCTGCAAGCAGCCGCAGCTGAAAGAGGCACTGAACACGCTCCAGATTGATGAACTGCTCACTACACTGTCAAGCAACGGAGAGAACTGCAGCAAGCACTGTTCAAGCACTGGAAACGGCGGATGGAGACAGATAGTTAAAAGTAGAGAGTCACTGTCCCAAATCTCATCTTACGCTAACTTGGTTATTACAGCTTTAAGAGAGAGAGGTTTGGAAAGTTTTCCACTCCATACTGCTTTTGCACACCCCTTCTATAATTGGAAAGGGGCAGCTGGCTATTGCAGCCAAAAGATCAGCGTGAGCCCCCGGACTCCCTCCCCCCTGCCCTTGACTGACATAGCTCCCAAGAACCAGGGAGGAATCTGGGGAAGGGTGCTTCCACCTGTTGGACATGGAATGAGGTTGTCCAGGCATTCAATTATAAATCTAACTGTCAAGAGCTGACAATAAAACAGGACACAGGACAGCTGTGAAGACTGCAAGAGCCTCCCATATACCTCTGGACTTCTACAATTTTGCATTTTGTCTTACAGCAGAAACAATGCATGAAAAATTTGTTTACTGCACGCTTTGAGCTTATGAAGGAGATCGTTTCAGATTCATTCATGTTGCAGCTGTGCTACAGTCTTGGCACAGAATCTGGCAAGTTGTTTATATGTCATTGAACACCTCCAAATCCAGGTTCTTTCCCCCCAAATGCAGCATGCTGGCAACTGCACTGCAGATGGTGCCTATGGCTGCATCCTGCACAGCAAGGATACTTACCTTAATGTGGAGCTTGGCTTGACTTCTGCAGTTTCATATGAAAACCATGGTTTTACTTTGTGGAAAATTCTGTTGGTGTGAAAAACTAAGGGAAAAAAAGAAACCTTTTTAATGACCCTGCTTAGCACACTCCAAACTCCACTGCTCAGCACAGTGCGACTCAGAGCAGGGCGTGGGCATGGTAACGCAGCTTTCCAGATCCCCTTATGACATCCAGTGCAGGTGGTGATGTGGGTGTGGCCACTTCCCAGGTGCTCCAAGGCAACCTACCTTTAAGAACGATTTTGTTTTGCCAGATGAGGGTAAAAAAAACTCCAAACAAACTGAAAACCTGACTACTAGAAGAGGAGCCACACTACCTTCTTGCCTGGGCTGGCTACCTTTGGGGGGGCTTTCGCCCATTACAAGCATCTGTGCCTGACCCATGAAGTGTTTTCTGGGCCACTTTGCAGAGTGCTGGAAGTTTGTCTGCAAATCGGTAGCTGGTTCAGCTCCCCAGGGACTGTGTTCTGTCTGAAGTTTGTATGCTTTAAGCCCAGGAAACAATAACAAAGCAAAAAAAGCCCTTTCTCAGTCCCAAGGCCAGACCTGGCATCTTTGCTCTCTCTAAGCACATTTTTGCCCTCACAGACTATTTAATGCACTGACATTGCTGACAGTTAGGGACACCTCACCTTCAGAAGTGAGATTTCTCTAGAACACCACAAAATATTTTAACAGTTTTGAAAACATCAAATGGCTATGATAGTTTGCTGCAGGCAATGAAGTGATTATACAAAGAGGATGGTAATCAGCTGCCTGTGAGCAACCCAGACAGACATTAGTCTTCACCTCTGGGCTGAGGAGTTACTTAATCAGATCTGTATTAAGTACCTGTGGATATTCAATGACAGCCTTTTAAGGACAAAGCCACAAACAGCTACAAAAAGGACTTGCTTCTACTCCTTCAAGAGCAGGAACAGTCTTCTAATCCTGAGCCTTTCCCCTTCTCCAGAAGGGGCTATTACTTGCTTTTATTTTTCCAGACCAAGCAGCACACCATATACCTGGAAATACTCCTCACTTTTCCTACAGCTAATAATAAACTGAAGAAAAAACAAGTGATTCTCCTTTGTCTGGCGCAACATTAAGCCTTTAATTTCCAGGCATAGCTCTTTAATGCCCACTGACTGGATGGGGCAGTTGTAGAACAGAGAATAACCTGAATTACTTATGTTTTATTTGTATACTAACACAGAATCTCCTGCCTTCAGAGAGTCATAGAATCAACCAGGTTGGAAGAGCCCTCCAAGCTCATCCAGTCCAACCTATCACTCAACCCTGTCCAATCAACCAGACCATGGCACTAAGTGCCTCATTCAGTAAGACCATCCTGTCCCTCCAGTCAGTTCACAGTGCACTGCTTTGCAGCAGCAGTAGTACTGGAACACGCAGCTAGGAGTGGAACAAGAATGAAGTCATCCCCTTTGTCAGCTGCTGGCTCTTGCATGGGACTAATGAAACAAGTGAACCATATCTTACCATTAGTTCCAGCTGAAATCAGAAGCCAGGAAATTAGTACAAGGACACCAAGTAAAAGACAACTCAGTGGCACTATCATCTCCTGAAATGTTCCCTGTTAGAGGAAAGCCCTGATATGGTCGAATGCATGCATCTGCATTCTGCTGTCTACTACTCCAGTTCCTGAAAAGTTCTGTATTTTGCAAAAGAAAGGAAAAAAAAAAAAAAAAAAAAAAGGTCTTTTAGGCATCTTTACTTTGTCCAAGGCAAAAGGAACAATCTTAAACGTGTGGGAAAAAAAAGGGAAAAAAAAAAAGAGTCTGCTGAGAATTCAACGGGTGAATCTTAAAGAGCTTATAAAACAAACAAGTGTGTTTATTTTTTATGACTACCAAAATAGTTTACACAATATACAAAGCAAGATGTTATCAGGACACACTTGGAAATAACTCACAGTTGGATTCTTAAAAAAACCTTAGTCCAGTGACACGTCCAAAATGTAAAATGCCATCTTTTCCTTCCTGAGCTAGTCTTAAAGGTCCCTAACAGCAGCACTTCCATGTCTTTTTACTGGGTTTACTTCTTCCTATTAGAAGAGGAAAGCACTATCCATTGCTGGCTCTCAGTGGGTAGGACAAATCAGCCTCCAGTTAAGTGACTGCAGCTCTGTGTCTCCCAAACCAAGAGGATTTTTAAATATGCTGAAGGTGATTTTTAGTTCATTCCACTTAACACCCCAAACCTTCACTCGCACAATGAAGCCAGAAGCTCCAGCACCTCGAGTTTTCCTGATTAACAAGGACATTTTGGAAGAGGACAGCTCAAGGGGCTTGTGAATGGTGTGCAAGTGCCACTGATCTCTCAGCTGTTACCAGAAAAGAACCTATTATTCCCAGAGCAGTCCTTCCATGGACCTTCAAAAATCAGTAACACCAAACACACGCTGACATCAACGGTTCAAGAGCACTTACTAACAGCAATGAAATGGAAGTGCTGCAACTCTTTATTTTTTAAGCCCAAAAGCTTTCAGTTGATTTGAGTACTCATTTTTAGTCTGGTCTGAGAAATTCTGGGCATGAGGCACTCTGAAAAAAAAAATGTTTTCAAAAAACATGCATTGCAAATTTGCTCTTTACTAGAAGCTTATAACAGCAAGCAGCAGGTTCTATACAGATGTGTGAGGAAAGGTTATTTTTCTAGGGTGGTATCCACAGATAAATAAACTCTCTTGATGCAAAAATAATTATCTTAAGACAAAAAATAACCTACATCTTTGTAACTTCTGTTTGGAAAGGAGAAGCAACAGGGCTTTAATGCACACACAGCTGATGTTTTGTCGCTCCTCACCCTCAAATTTTAACACTTGAAGAACTCTGACAAGGAGCAAAGAATTCCTGGAAGCAGTGAGGCAGCTGTGCTGAGGGATTATTTAATTGACATCGGTACTGCTAATGTCAAGCAGTCCTTTGTACCTCAGATTTCTCACTTTGCAGAATCGTTTTGGGCAAGCTCTTTGAAGGAAGAGATGCTCCTCAGAAAGTCCCAAATCTTTTAAGTAATACTGCTGTTTCTAGAAGTCGCCAGAGACAGCTGACATCTATTTTGTGATCAGACGGATCAACACAAAACTTGTGCTTGGGCTCATGTCACTTTATCATCATTCTTAGCTTGCTTTTCCCTATTTTAGAAGACAATTAAGCAATTCTGGCAGAGGAAGATGGTATTTTTGCATCCTATTACCTTGTCAAACAAGGCACAAGCACTATGCATGACCAGAAAAGAATCCTCATAGCAAAACTATGACAGTGTCAGAAGTGGATGAGTGTTTCTGCACTGGCAGACACTTATGTCCATCTCCACAACACCGAGTCACTGAACATGACTTACCAACAACCAGCAAGTTCTTGCTTACATTCTGCAGTTGATTTAGAGAAGTCCCAGTTACTTTAGCAGAAACAACCCTGCCAGCTGGTGGAACTTCTCTGCACAGAAAGGACTGTATGCTGCCTGAGCTCAGCGGCCACAGTAAGTTCCTCCCTGTCCAGCCATTACAACATGCATTTTCTGTCTTCCTCCTTTCCCGAGTCCTCTCCAATAACTTACACACATCCCTGCACAGGGAGGTCCTTTTCAGGCCAAACAGGCAAAACAAGATGAGATATACGACTCCACAGTCCACTCAGTTTGTCTGTGTCCATGCTGCTGTAGGAAGCAGGAACATCTGAATTGATAAACTTTTCCCAGAGGAAATCCCGGACTTTCTCCTCAACTTCTTTCATGGTGAGGCTTTTTCTCAGTGACTGCTCACCCAGGAGAACTGTCAGCAGGAGAGCCACATCCTTAAACGCTGCGTTCTCATGGTCACAGTACTTGTAAAAGATTAAGGTGGAGCTTGCAGGCAGTAACTCAAAGCGGTGCACCACAGCTACTTTCTTGCCCTCTCTGAACCCGGAGCTGAGCTCATTATCGACTTCTATCTTGACAGTGTCACTGTCCAATACAGCTTTGTCTTCCCCATCAATTTTGATTGCAGTAGCACTCTGGGAGAAGGCAAGTGCTTCGGCAATCTCATTACTTAGGCATCTCAGTGCTTTCTCAGCTTCCTGGCCAGCTGTGAGCAGCAGAATGGCAGGCTCCAAATGCAGATGGGAAGTGTTAAGATGTTTCTCAAGGAGTATATGGGTTCTTTTCCACAGACGAGGGTCCTGGCTTTGGTAAGTATTTTCAAGTTTCTTCATCTGGGCCCGAAATGCTTGCACAATTTGAGCATTACTGCTTGAATCTGGACTTCTCCAACTCCACAGGACAAAAAGCAATGGGACAACAATTAACAGAACCAGTAACAAAGTCCAGCACTTGTGAAATCCACTCTGCGATTCACCATTCTCTACAGAGAAGAGGAGCAAACAGGAAGAAAACAATGTTTTAAAGTGAATCAGCAATCACAGAATACTTTTGGCTGGAAAAGACACTGAATATCATCAAGTCCAACAGTTATCTAACTCTACCAAGTCTGCTGCTAAACCACGTGGTCCCTCAGCACCACATCTCTGTGGCTTTTAAGCATCTCCAGGCACAAGGATTCAACCACCTCCCTGGAGAGCCTTTCAGTGAAGAAGTTTCTTCTAATATCCAACCTAAACTTGCCCTGGTGCAACTTGAGGACATTTCCCCTTCTCCTATCACTTGTTACTAGGGAGAAGAGACCAACATCCACCTCACTACAATCTCCTTTCAACCAAAAAGCAAGAGGAACGTAAGAACAGTAGAATTCAGTGAGTTCATTCCTCTTTCAAGCTGCTGGACTTGATAATCTTTAAAGTCCAACCAAAATGATTCTCCTGGTATAGCATAAATTTATTCTAGTTTAAGCAAACAAACCAACCAACCAAATAAACAAACAAACAAATCTGAACTTCTTTAGCAACTTAGTGAAGTGATAGCATTGAAAAAGAATATTTACACACATGTCCAGATTCAGTAAGTGGACATCCTTCTGAAAAAAGAAGCTCTTTGGCAGTCTACCAATCTTCCATTCCAGTTTAGCAATCCAAACTAAGAGGTTAAAACAGTTCTGAAAAAAGGTCAGGCTTTTTCCCCTCATTTAGACTCTGCAGCGAAAGCCTTAAACAAAACCTGGTATCACCAGAGTAGGTGACATGTTTAACCCATGAGGATAAAAGTACTTTGCAGCAGTACTTGAAACTCACATATTGGTGATCCACACTATCAGAAAATGGCTTTGGATCAGTTTGTTTCACACAGATCACAGCCAGCAATCAGTGCATGAGAAGCATATAGAATGGGCAGTGTTTTGATTTAGGTTTGTATTTGCACAGTTAAATTCACACTTGCTTGACCTACTACAGGCACAAGGTTAAATTCTGTTCCCAGTGAAATCAGTGACAGAATACAACCACCTCCTTGGAAACAGGAAAGCACTATGCACCTTTTGCTACCTTTTTACATCCTAACTCTCATCAGCACAGTAGCACAACTGTAAAATCAGATCACTGCTAGGCCTGTCTTGGTTTTCATATTGCAGCACATCTTTTAAACACTACACGTGGAAGATCTTAAGTTTCGGTAGAAATGTTTCCTATATACAACACTCTTCCTTCGTGCTGAAAGTGTGAGCCCTGGCAAGCAAGTCAGCTCTTCTGGCAAGGGCTCTATTTAACACTGGCTACCAGGAAATCTAATACCTGCACAGACACCAAAATGGTTAAATGTGACACAAACATGAAACAGAAGTGAAAGCAGAAGTCTTACTTTTGGCCAAAGGCTGTGACAGCTTCCCTTTACTGGGCTGAGATTGAAATGTACTTCTGCCTGTTAAGAGATTAAGAAAGGAACATGAGAAAAATACCAAGACAACAACTATATTCCAGTTAGCAGAGAGATGAAACAACCCCATGCAGAGCTACAGGCTGGGGTCAGAGTGGCTGAGAGCAGCCAAACAGAAAGGGTTCTGGGGGTGCTGGTCAATACCCGCCTGAACATGAGCCAGCAGTGTGCCCAGGTGGCCAAGAGAGACAATGGCATCCTGGCCTGCATCAGGAATGGTGTGGCCAGCAGGAGCAGGGAGGTCATTCTGCCCCTGTACTCTGCACTGGTTAGACTGCACTTTGAGTACTGTGTCCAGTTCTGGGCCCCCCAGTTTAAGAGGGACATTGAGATGCTTGAACATGTCCAGAGAAGGGCAACGAGGCTGGGGAGAGGCCTCGAGCACAGCCCTACGAGGAGAGGCTGAGGGAGCTGGGATTGTTTAGCCTGGAGAAGAGGAGGCTCAGGGGAGACCTTATTGCTGTCTACAGCTACCTGAGGGGTGGTTGTAGCCAGGAGGAGGTTGCTCTCTTCTCTCAGGCGGCCAGCGCCAGAACAAGAGGACACAGCCTCAAGCTACACCAGGGGAAGTTTAGGCTTGAGGTGAGGAGAAAGTTCTTCACTGAGAGAGTCATTGGACACTGGAATGGGCTGCCCAGGGAGGTGGTGGAGTCGCCATCCCTGGAGCTGTTCAAGGCAGGACTGGACGTGGCACTTGGTGCCATGGTCTAGCCTTGAGCTCTGTGGTAACAGCTTGGACTTGATGATCTATGAGGTCTCTTCCAACCTTGGTGATACTGTGAGACTGTGAAATCACCAAGCTGTGTTATTTCCAAGGAAAAAACCTCTTCTTACTCTTTTACACACAATATTCTACAATCTAGCCTTCTAGGAAGGCTAACAAAGCACCCCCTGGACAACACCTTGTTGAAGCAAACACAGTCCTACTAAGCAGAAGCAAACATGAGGCTGTGAGCTCCTCCTGGGTAGGGCTGTGACAAGCATGGGGCTTTCTGTTCCTCCCTGCATCATAAGCTCCTGTGCTCAAGGCAAGGCTAGTCTTGAACAAGGAAAATGACACATTCACTGCTATTACTAGCCTGAGAGGTCCCATTCAACTGGCAGACCAACCCTCCCACCTATGTTGTGCCAAATGTCACTTCTTAAGCCATTTTGACAATCTGGTATGAAAAAGCACTAGTCCTCAACTTTCAACTTGTGACAAATCATCCCCAAAGACTTCTAACTCTTGAAAGGTTACACAAAGGCATTTCAATGGGTGCTCAAAAAACAAGCAGATGTGGCACTTCAGGGCATGGTCTAGTGGTCACTCTGGACAGGAGAAGTCTCTGAGGAGACTTTATTGTGGTCATCCAGTATCTTAAGAGGGCCTACAAGAAACCTGGTGAGGGACTTAAGGTGTCAGGTAGTGATAGGACTAGGTTCCTGGGAATGGGGCAAAACTAGAAGTGGGTAGATTCAGATCGGATCTTAGCAAGTTCTTCAGCATGAGTGGTGAGATACTGGAACAGGTTGCCCAGGGAGGTGGTAAAAGCCTCATTCCTGGAGGTTTTTAAGGCCAGGCTGGATGTGGCTCTGAGCAGCCTGATCTAGTGCGAGGTGTCCCTGCCCATGGCAGGGGGGGTTGGAGCTAGATGACCCTTGAGGTGCCTCCCAACCCTGACAATTCTGTGTGCATGGAGGTGCTGGGCAGAAGCTTGGGCTTGATGATCTTAGAGGTATTTTTCAACCTTAATGATTCCATGATTCTATGAATCAAGTACAAGATGACAAAGTGGCAGAGATTTAGCAGTCTGGTTTTATCTGCACGAGGATCCCAAATCCCAGTTAGGTTTCCTGAGTTCACTTGAGAATTTGAGGGATGGAAATCAGAAGCGTAATTAACATATAGTTTAGAAAAACAACATAAACCAAGATACAAGTAGCAAAACCAAAGCAGCATGTTAAGGGGCTAGTTTCATCACACTCCCTCCATCTAGCTTGGGTCAGAGGCCTGCTACATCAGCAGTCAATTTCTTGTGATCAGTTGCTTTCAAAGCAAAATGCAAGCTTTCATCTTCAAAATATAGTTCTGGTCTATTTATTTAAATGGACTCAGACAGCAAAGTCTAAGAGACATTATCCATAAAAGCACATCATGAACAAGTTTCCCAAGAGATCAGCATGAATATATGGAGTGCAATTACTGGTCAACATGCCTTCTGCATTTAGTCAGTTAATTAAATAGACAGGAGAATTTCTGGCTCCTTGTGAACTAGATCAACTGGTTCAAAGCTGAAAGCTCTCTTCATAATATTTAACCAGGATACTGTCAATGGCACTATTGGGAATAAATGGAACAAACACACCCTGCAGTAGTTATTTCAAGAACACCTCAATGCATTCTATAACCTTGTTTCTGTATGAATGTAATTACAGAAGGTGCTAAAAGCAGCTCTGGTTTAAGATGGAGTTTAACTGGCTTAAGGAGCTACAGTATTCTGTAATTTCAACCCTCCCACCCCAACAGGGCACAGCTTGTGGCTAGCTAAGCTTATATAAGCATTCTAATAGTTAACAGCTCAAAATCACTTCAAGTTTGTAATGTTTTCTAGTGGAGCCCTGTTTGCAGAGACTAAGTTTCCTATTTAGGAGACAGCTGTGGTTCATAGCCTGAAAGAAAAGAACATTTCAATGAACTGCCTAAAACCAGATCCTTTCCTACCAAAAAATCCTGTCTTATTTACAACACAAACTGCACAAAGGCAAAGCAAATTATAGGTCTTGCCCAACTCAAAAAGTGTAACTTCTGCAGATACTTGAGAGCTTTCAGACTTTCAAGTGATTTTCCAGAGCTCTTCACCCAACACAACTGCTCACTCCTGCAGCACCTACTACTTCTGGCACAGGAAAGGGAAAAAGTACCAGACTAGGTAGAACTCCCTGCACCAATTCATTTATGAAAGGCCTTTGAGCTCCTCTAGGCTGAATTCTGATATACAAGATGTTATTTACCTATACCTGTTCAGGACAGCAGCAAGTGCCAAGACATTAAGAACAGAAGAGTACTGAGAATCCAGAATATTATTTTTAATCTTCTTCTTTCAAGTGCTAGTCCAACAGGGGAAAAAAATAGCAAAACTGACCAAAGAGAAAAAGTCTCAAACACAGGGAAATGGTCATTAGATGAACAGAGAAAATAAATACTGCTTCTCTCCAGGAGTGTATGAGAGCTACCTCAATCATAGCAGACCACCATTGCTCAGGGTAAGGCCTGAAGAGAAGGCAATCTGTACAAACTAACCTAACCTTCACTGGTACCAAAAGGGAAAGTTTTGTTCCCTTCCTCAGTTCATGCCCACAATGCCACTAGTATATGGTCTGCACTTATTGATTGTCCCCTTAGTCAACTTAGTTTCCTAACTCAGCCAAAAGAGACCAAAAAAGAGAGAAAAGAAATGTAGGTCATTTTCTGTGGCCAGTGAGTTGAACAACCCCATGGAAGGGCTCTGGAATGTTCTGCCTTCTCCAGCTTCCATCTGAATCAGCCTCCTAGGTCCTTCTCCACCTTCCCACAAACATCCCAGGACACAAAAAAAAAAAACCATAAGCAGATGAAAGGAAAATAATTCTGTACTTTTAATTACAGGGAAAGCCTAAGCATCTGTTTTTCAACTTACTCCGTGATGCAGTTGAATGATGCTTTTCATTTTTCTCAAGGAAGTCAGCCTTTTCTTCTGAAACCAAAGCACAAATGAAAGAACTTCTTTATCTCATCAGAGTAAGGCAGACAAGCCATACATGTTTTTAGCTCTTTCTATGGAAATCTTCAAAGCTTATTTAGGGAAGGAGTCTATGCTGTGCAGCCAAACTTGGCCTGCCCCACATGACAGCCTCTTGGACCCCTCTGTAGATGGAGAAAGCTGCCATTACCTAACAGAAAGGTAATGCTTTCCCAATACGACATAAAATTACCCTTCCTATTTTTTCCTTTTAAAAAGTAAGGATGGAATAATTATAAAATGCAAAGGATGGGAAATCAGCAATGTCAATTCACAGAATCCTCTGGGTTGGTATGGGCCCTTGAAGTCATCTAGTCCAACTCTCCTGAAGGTAGTGGATATGGCACTTCCGAAACCAAAACTCTCCTGCATGTTTTTCACTTATGAAGCAAAAACTAAGCAGCAGGGGAGAAAATCAAAAGTTATCAGCCTAGGGAGACTCCAGCGAGGTGTCCCTTTCTTGGCTGCCTGAGCACCACTCCTGCCTGTGCTCCTGGGAAACAGCCAGCTGACACAGATGCGTTTTTGCATGCAGCTCGGCACCACTGTTCGTACCTCTGTTTTGTCAGTCTGTTGATAGCTGCTTGCAGTGCTCCCCCACGAACACTGTGATTAGGGCTTCTCCTGAGCAAATGAATGCTAGCCACCTCCCTCTTCCTCTGACCATCTCTCTCAGAAATCTCCCTTACACCATGCATCTGTTTGGATGTATTCACACCACCCATAGTAACACAACTACTTTCTGCTGGGCTAAAAAATATCCTGTATTTTCTTCCTCATTATATTTCCCTATTGCTTCTGTAATATACAGGAAGAAAAATCTCTTGAGCAGCGAACAGAAGAAGTGCCCCCCTTGGTACGGTCAACTTCCCCCTGCTAGAGCCAAAAGTAACTCCTCTTTTAAGGAAAAAAAAGGGCCCTCTAGAGGTCCCCTCAAAGCCAAAGCATTCTATGATTCTATGAAAAACAACAGTTTTGTTTTGCTTTGCCTGAGGCAATTAAAGATCCACTCTCAGAACAGTTTTTGAAGCAGGTATGACATTACTAATCTTTTTTGTTTGCTTTTCAGAAAATCAGAAGGGTATGTCTTTATCAAAGCTGCAAACTGCCCTTACTCCAAGATTTTACACTTAAGCAGATGACTGTCACACTACAGTCAGGTTTAATTTGACTCACAGGTAGGAGTACACTTCCAAATTGTCTTTTTTAATTAAACTTCTTCAGCCATTCAAATTTCAGCTCAACAACACCCCTTTTTGTACCAGCACTGAAACACTGTCATGTAAGCATATTTAAGCCATCATTTGTTACACTGCAGATCAGTGATATTACCTTTTAATGGTGTATAAATGTTCGGTTGATGCCCTTCTGGATTCTCAGGTTCATTGCTGTCATAAGCCTTTGTGTTTTCCTTTATTGGAGACTCTTGAAGGTGACCTGAGGAACTGGCTGTCAGGGGGTGGAAAAAAATAAAAGAAAAGATGATATTTGTTACAGGGACAGGATCATTTGTGCCCATAACCTCACAAAAGTGAAAGGCCAGGACACAGTTTCAGAACATACCTGATCGAAATCAGTGATTTTCATGTTGTGATCTCACAGGACTTACTTTTTAAAAGATGTAACCAAGGCTTGAAAAGCTTATGGTAAATATAAGTTCACTACAAACTAGAGCTGTCAGTAGGCCAGTAGGACGAGGGAGGTTATTCTTCCCCTGTACTCAATACTGGTCAGGCCACACCTTGAGCACTGTGTCCAGTCCTGGGCTCCTCAATTCAAAAGAGATGTTGAGGTGCTGGAAGGTGTCCAGAGAAGGGCAACAAAGCTGGTGAAGGGCCTGGAACACAAACCCTATGAGGAGAGGCTGAGGGAGCTGGGAGTGTTTAGCCTGGTGAAGAGGAGGCTCAGGGGTGACCTCATTGCTGTCTACAACTACCTGAAGGGAGGCTGTAGCCAGGTGGGGTTGGTCTCTTCTCCCAGACAAACAGCAATAGAACAAGGGGACGCAGTCTCAAGTTGTGCCAGGGGAAGTATAGGCTGGATGTTAGGAGGAAGTTCTTCACAGAGAGAGTGATTGGCATTGGAATGGGCTGCCCAGGGAGGTGGTGGAGTCACCATTCCTGGAGGTGTTCAAGAAAAGACTGGATGGGGCATTTAGTGCCATGGTTTAGATGACTGGGGCTAGGTTGGATGATGATCTTGGAGGTCTCTTCCAACCTGGTTGATTCTATGATTCTGTCTACACCACCACAGACATTAATTTTGCTTTTGTTTTCAGTAGTGTTTGGCTTAAAAACACTTTGGGCAAAAGAAAGAAGACAGGAAGACACCAGATTGTAAGAACCAAGAAATGACCTTACACTGAAGGAATTCAGCATAAACTAGTAAGGATGAGAGTAAAGAGAATTTTCCCCACAGCTTCAGGCACACAGCTCCCAAACTATAATCATGCTGTCTTCCATAGCATCATGCAGAAGGGGAAAAGAGAAGAGAGAAGCAAATATAGAACATAAGGCCCCATTGCATGTAATCCAAACTATCCTTACTGGAACTGCAACCTTGGGCACCTATGCTCCTACCTTTATCCTCTCGAGTAGCTCAGGAGAGTCTAAACCAACACTTCCAGAGTGTTTGCCAAATTACAAAGACACAGAGATGCTGAAACCCAACTTAGTTCATGTTTCTAACTAGAAAGAATCAAGCCCTCTAAGGTGACAAGAGTCATAAAGGACAGGTTTGCAAAACCAGTCAAAACCTGAAGAGGTTTGAAAGGGCAAAGTGCAATCACGTGGTTGCAGCCAGATTCAAGGGAGGAAGAACAGTTCAGGGTATGGAGTAAAAGCTGTAGTACAGCTGAGAAGCACAGACCGTGACACAGGCCTCAGGCTGAAAGGCATAAGCAGAAGAAACAGCAAAAGGGAGAATACAACTGGTACAACTCTTTCTCTGCAACATTCACACTTCTATTATTTTAACAGCACTGGGTTCTCCCAGAGTTTAATGTGTTTCTGCAGCTCACTTACCATACACGCAAGGGCAACACACAGCTTGCCACCTAGTGTTTGTTCATTTTACTTCATAGAATCAGTCAGGGTTGGAAGAGGTCATAAGGATCATCTAGATCCAACCCCCCTGCCATGGCCAGGGACAGCGTACCCTAGATCAGGCTGGCCACAGCCTCAGCCAGCCTGGCCTTAAACACCTCCAGGAATGGGGTCTCAACCACCTCCCTGGGCAACCCATTCCAGGCTCTCACCACTCTCTTCTCTTGAAGACTGGATGTGAGGAGGAATTTCTTCACCGTGAAACCAGCTTTTTTTTCTTCTCTATCCTAGCAGCTTTAGCATCCCAGTGTATCCTTCACATATGAGGGACAGAAAAAAACCCATCCAGAACAAACCCAAAACACAAACAACAGAAAATTTTAAGGTTTGGACTAACATGAAGAGCTGGCCACAGCCACTTGCAGCCCAGAAAGCCAACCATATCCTTGGCTGCATCAAAAGAAGCATGGCAAGCAGGTTGAGGGAGGTGGTTTATCCCTTCTACTAAGGGGATAAACCTTCTACACTACCCTTCTGGAGTGACGTGTCCAGCTCTGGAGCACGAACACAAAGACATGGAACTGCTAGACTGAGTCCAGAGGAGGTCAGAAAGATGATCAGGGGACTGGAACACCTCTGCTACAAAGAAAAGCTGAGAGAGTTGGTGTTGTTCGAGCTCGAGAAGGCTCTAGGGAGACCTTAGAGCAGCCTTCCAGTATTTGAAATGGGCTATGGAAGAGCTAGAGCTGTTTACAAAGGCATGGAGTGACAGGATGAGGGGTGATGGCTTCAAACTAGAGGAAGTTCTATTTAGATTTGACATTAGGAAAAAAATTTTCATTCTAAGACTGGTGAGGCACTGGAACAGGTTGTCCAGAGAAGCTGTGAAGGCTCCAACTCCAGAGGTGTTCAAAGTCAGGTTGCACAGGGCCTTGAGCAACCTCATCTAGTAGCAGGTGTCCCTGCCTGTGGCGGAACGGGTATGGAACTTAGATGATCTTTAAGGTCTCATCCAGCTCAAACTGTTCTATGATACCAAGTCCCAGGTACAACTGTAAAAGATTTGCAGATAGTGAGTAAAATACTGTATTTTCAAACCCATCTTAAAAGCCTGTTGACTGATTTCCCACCAACCTAAGAATAAAGATACTCAACAAATTACTCAACCCTCAGTATTAAAAACCTCAAAGCAGAAGTGAGAAACAAGTTTCTCAAGTTGTGGCCTTACTTCCATTCTGCTCTCAGGGAGTCATAACATTTACATCCTGATTAAAATCCACCCTGCTCATCCTGCTGCCTCACACAGACACTGCAGCATGCCCCTAAACTCTGCAGAAACACCCCCAGCATTGTACAGCTGCAGGCAGGAGGACTGTGAGGGAGAAAGTTACTCCTCCTCTTCCATACAAAGCTAGGAGCAGCTGTGGATCTGTTGGAGGGTAGGAGAACCCTGCAGAGGGACCTGGACAGGCTGGATGGGTGGGCAGAGGCCAATGGGATGAGACTGAACATGGCCAAGTGCAGGGTTCTACACTTTGGCCACAACAACCCCAAGCAGCACTACAGGCTGGGGACAGAGTGGCTGAGAGCAGCCAGGCAGAGAGGGACCTGGGGGTGCTGGTAGAGAGTAGCTGAAGATGAGGCAGCAGAGTGCCCAGGTGGGCAGCAGAGCCAATGGCATCCTGGGCTGGCTCAGGAGCAGTGTGGGCAGCAGGACAAGGGAGGTTCTTCTGCCCCTGTGCTCAGCACTGCTCAGGCCACCCCTTGAGTGCTGTGTCCAGTTCTGGGCTCCTCCATTCAAGAGAGATGTTGAGGTGCTGGAAGGTGTCCAGAGAAGGGCAGCAAGGCTGGGGAGGGGCCTGGAGCACAGCCCTGTGAGGAGAGGCTGAGGGAGCTGGGGGTGTGCAGCCTGCAGAAGAGGAGGCTCAGGGCAGAGCTCATTGCTGTCTGCAGCTCCCTGAAGGGAGGCTGTAGCCAGGTGGGGTTGGGCTCTGCTGCCAGGCAACCAGCAACAGAACAAGGGGACACAGCCTCAAGCTGTGCCAGGGCAGGTCTAGGCTGGATGTTAGGAGGAAGTTGTTGGCAGAGAGAGTGATTGGCATTGGAATGGGCTGCCCAGGGAGGTGGTGGAGTGGCTGTGCCTGGAGGTGTTGAAGCCAAGCCTGGCTGGGGCACTTAGTGCCATGGTCTGGTTGGTTGGCCAGGGCTGGGTGCTAGGTTGGACTGGCTGATCTTGGAGGTCTCTTCCAACCTGGTTGATTCTATGGCCTCTTAATACCTTCTGCTGTGACTATAATCAAGCTTTATTAGAGCCTGGAGAGGTCAAGGGAGGGAACCTCTTCCTCCAGGCTTGTCTATTGAGTACAAAAATCCCCACAGCCACTCAGCTGTACCTCTTGGAGTAGCCCAGCCACATTTAAAATACTAGGCAGGTCTATACCCTAGGAGCCATCACTTGGGTGTAAGAACTACACAGAGGTTTTTTTCCACAGATAAACTTCTCTATTTTCCCCAAGAAATACACATAATCTTTCTCTTCCTCTCTAAAGAATTTTCCACACATCCTGGGACTTCTGCTCCTGAAATATATTGGCAGCTCTTCTTAAAGGGCAGTGCCACATAATTAGGGCCATGCACTACTGCTGTTAACAAGAGGCTGGCAACATCTTCATCACGAGAATACAGATGGGAAGAGAGAAGAGTCTTCAGGTCACTCAACTGCTCCTTCTGAGAATTACCACATACTGATGATCTCTACAGTCCAACTCAAAATAGACCAACAGACTAAAAGGGAAGGAAATACAATCTGCTCGCAGTGTTCTGATGGAAGAACAGGCTAAAGCCATACAACCGTATCGCAAAAGTTAGAATCCCGCTAAAGTTCTGAGGAGAGGATCAACTGAAAAATGAGAAGGTGCCACAGAAAGCTAACAAAACAGTTTGCCCAGCCCAGTTTCCAAGAGTAAGTACCAGCATGTGCTTGGCCCTTTCAGAAAAGGCAGGCAAGCCTCACTTAGGCACTTCCTCCTGAGCGCTGCTGCTCACTGAATGGAGCACACCCTTACTGACTTTGCAGCTCGAGTCACCTTATTTAAATCCAGCCTTTAAAAAACAAGCAGTGTTTGCAAACTAAGTTATTCTTCATTTTAACGCCAGAACAAAATACCACTCAAAGTGACACGCTGGGTAAAACAGCCACCTAAGGGCTTCAGCATCCTCTGCATGCACCAATCCTTTTGGAAGGCCTGGAAGCACTCCTGGTCTCTTATGTACGGCATGAAAATCACAAGAGGATTTCTCATCCGTACGCCAGAACCACAGTTAAATCTGCTGAAGAGCTAAAACCCAGTAAATTCCATTGTCTCCCGCTTGGTACACACAGTGCCGCTCGGCATGAAAACCTACCTGCCCATTTATGCTGTTTTATAGAGGGTCGAGTCAAGGGGCCTGGACACACAACGTGATGCTCGTCTTCTGAAACGAGAATCAGGTGAAGGGCACGGCAAGGCCGGGCAGCTCGGCTCTACCCACCCGCCTCATGGCCTTCAAGCAGCACCAAAGATCCCTTTCAGACTCGCTAGAATACTCCAGTGACTCCAGCGCAGAGGATACCCCCACTTCAGCGCCCCCCGGCCGCCCCGGCCTGGACGCCCATGGGGAAGGCGAGGCCGAACCAGCCCACTCCGTTTCGCGCTGCCCTACCGCGGCCTCCACCCCGGGATCCACCGCGCGGCGCTACACGAGCCCGCCTGCGCCGCTCACCCTCCAGCGCCCCTTCGGGGCTGGGCTTGGCCGCGGCCTCCTCCACCTGCGCCGCCGCCGCCGCCGCCGCCGCCAACCGGGAGCTTCTCCGTCTGCAACTCTCGCTAGCATCCAGCGGAGCCTGCCCGTCGCCGCTCTCCGCCGTCATCATCCTGCCCGCTGCTGCCCCGCGGCTCCGCCACGGCCGCCCTCTGCCACGGCCTCTTCCGCCGCTGGTCACTGCCCCTGCGCGCCGCGCCGGACCGAAGCTGCCGCCTTCTCGCGGCGGGGGCGGATCCACGAACCTCACTTCCCGTCGGGCCGGGCGCGGGGAGAGCTCAGCGCCCAGCCCTTCCGCCGCCTCACCGCCCGCCGCTTCCGCCGCCGCCTGCGCGCGGAGGGGGCGCCGCGGCGTCACGTGGTACAGCGGCTGGCCCGCCATGGCCCGCGCGCCCCCCGCCGCCTCCCCCGCCCCGCCCCGCGCCCCCTGTGCCTGCCTGCGCCCGCTGACCCGCCGAGGCTGCGGAGCCGCCGACAAAGCCTGCTGCTACGGGAGGAGGCCGAGCGAGGGCCGGGGAGCTGCGGGGAGCGGCTCTCTCGCGGCCTGCCTGCGCCGAGGCTGCCCCCTAGTGAAAGAAATGAGGGAGCGCCCAGCGCGCCGAGCCACCCCCTTCGGCCGCGGCCTCCCCCAGCGCGGCGGGGCCCCGCCGGGGGCGGCTCGTGAGGGGAGGCCGGGCCCAGCGAGTCCTTTCGGGTGGAGTTCCGCTCGTTGCCGCGATCACTGCAGGCGAGCTGGCCGCCTGGAGCTGGATGAGGCGCGGCGGGCGCACCAGGCGGCTTCTCTTCCCCCGCACCTGTAGCGCCGAGGCGGGCAGGGGCGCGGGCAGCGCCTCGAGTGACCCTCTGCGAGCGGGCACCCAGCCGGGACGTTCCCACTCGCGGGGGGTTACGCGTGGCTCCGCTGTGCTGCGGCGATTGACTGACTGCTCCGAGTAAATGCGGTCACGCTGTACGGTCTGTGTTTGCTGTCACGTAAAATGAACGCGGATTGCATTTGAAACGACCGCTCGACTTGTGTGCATCCCTTTGGACAGCGAACGATGGTTTCTGTAGCTGTCACGCAGGTGTTGGAGCAAGGCAGTGAACAGTTTAGGAACAGTTTGGCAGTAACCTGGCTAAGGTTGTACAAATTGCAGCTGATTTCTGTACACTGAAAAAGACAGTGTTGAAGCAGGCAATACAGATGTAACACCAGTGTCTTAATCCACAGTGCTCCAGAATACACATGCACATGATGTTCATTGGTTTGCAGGAGTATAAACTGGGTAGTGTGTCCATGTGTTTACTGCGTCCAGTTCTGGAGCCACTATTACAAGAGGGATGTGGAAATGCTGGAGCATGTCCAGAGAAGGGCCATGAGGATGCTCAGAGGGCTGGAGCAGCTCTGCTGTGAGCACAGACTGAGGAGTTGGGGCTGTTCAGTCTGGAGAAGAGGAGGCTCCCAGGTGACATTCTTGTGGCCTTCCAGTATCTGAAGGGGGAGATTCAGACTGGATGTGAGGAGGAAGTTGTTGAGCATGCGAGTGGTGAGAGGTTGGAACGGGTTGCCCAGGGAGGTGGTTGAGGCCCCATGGCTGGAGGTGTTTAAGGTCAGTCTGGATGGGGCTGTGGCCAGGCTGATCTAGGGAAGGGTGTCCCTGGGCATGGCAGGGGAATTGGAACCGGCTGATCCTCGTGGTCCCTTCCAACCGTGACTGATTCTATGATTCTATGTTTGTGCACTGGAGAAGAATGGGTGAGGGAAGTGTCATTCAGTCTTTACTTCTGCAAATTGCCTCATTTGTACATATGTTCCAAAATAAAAATGGTTTTAATGCTGCATTAGTACAGCCTAAATGTTGGAGTTTAATCCAAGAGCAGGTGAGTCTGTGTGAGACAAAATACATATACCTCTTTCTGTGCCATTCTTTCAAGATAGAAAAAACATACATTGAGCAGTGCTTTCTAAAAATAAAAGAGTATGTAACAAACACCACATCAGGAGGTTGCAAAGTACAGCTGAACCCTCTGTGTGGGTCAAGTCAAGTAGGGGAAAACCTGCTGGTGACTGACATATGATTTCTGACAGGGCTGAGATACAGCTACCAGTAGTATCACTTTTATTTGCTAGTTACCAAAGGAAATTCCTAATGATTATAGAATCATAGAATCAGTCAGGGTTGGAAGGGTCCACAAGGACCATCTAGTTCCACCTCCCCTGCCATGGGCAGGGACACGCTACCCTAGATCAGGCTGGCCAGAGCCTATCCAGCTGTGCAAATACATATCCTGTCCTCTATATTCATCTAGTCACTGCTGATTCTCCTCCAGGTTGAGAAAAAAAACCCACATAATTCCAATATTAAAAAAGAAACCTTCCTCAGACTTGCTTTTTAAGTTCCAATTCTATGTTCACAACTTCATGAATATTGAAAGCCCAGAGAGATGCCCCATTCCTGGAAACATTCCAGGTCAGCTTGAACAGGGCTCTGAGCACCCTGATCTAGCTGAAGATATCCTTGCTCACTGTAGTGAGATTGGACTAAGTGACCTTTAGTTCCAATTGAAAACGCTCTATGAAGTCAAGTGCACCTTTGGCAGGGATGTAGGATGGACAGCAACCAAGAGCAGGGCCTCAGGGAGACTTTGGCCTATGTAGATCAGCCACTTAGCTTGTTTCCTTCCTGCTCTGCCAGTCTGTTTTTGTAGCCTCTTACACCCATTGAGAGATTGGCCACCATAAAGGAATATGCTGAATTTGCCAAGGAGGAAGGTGGACTCTGTCCCCTCCTGGCCACCACCCCAGCAGCAGGGTAGCTCTGCAGGTCACCGAGGAAGCCATTGTCTCGTGCACTACTGGAGATGAGGTGCAACCCTGCTATCACTGCATGTGCTTTACTTACACCTTCCTGACGTGACCATCATCAGCGTTGATACCTGTGCCCGTGCTCACCCTTTGTGTACGGTGATACATGTGTCCCCAGCACTTACAGTCTGGTCAGGGGACAGATGCAGTGTTGGCCACTGGGCAAGGGGCAGCTTCTGGAGGCCTGGGGACAAAGAGGAAGCAGGGCACTCTCTGGGGACAAAGAGGAAGCAGGGCACTCTGTGGTACACATACAGGGTGTTCCCAGTGGGCCAGTGCTGGGTGCAGGGGGAACATAACACAGAACAGAGGATGGCACGATGCTGGGATTGTATGTTTTATCTCTACAGCAACTCTCATTGCCAAGTGCAGCTCTGCCTGGTCCTGCACTAACTGCTTATTGACCTTTTTCTCATCTGTTCTGCCCCAGTGAGGCCACATCTGGGCTATTTGGTCCAGTTCTGAGCTCTGCAGTTCAAAAGGGACAAGGAATTACTGGAGGGAATCCAGTGGAGGCTACAAAAATGCTGAGGGCATTGGATCATCTCTGTGAGGAGGAAAGGCTGAGAAGCATGGGGCTGTTTAGCCTGGAGAACAGCAGCCTGAGATGGGATCTTCTCAATGCTGATCAATGGCTAAAGAGATAGAGGATGTCAAGAGCGTAGGGACAGACTCCTCTCAGCAGTGTCCAGTGGGAAGACAAGGGGCAAGGGGACACAAATTGTAACACAGTAAAGAGAAATTTCTTTGAGGGCATCAGAGCACCCAGGCTGCCCAGAGAAGTTATGGAGTCTCTTTCTCTGGAGATTTTGAAAACCACTCAGCTTGCTGTGGGACAGAAAGGCAAGTTGATTTAGCTTTAGCGTGTTTTGGGACCAGTGTCAGTTACAATCAGCAGGTGTTTGTGTCCTGCTAAAGAGCTTAAGGAGGGAGTCATATGAAGATAAGATGTCCTTGTTTTGGCTAAAACTGACGAAGCAGGGCTCAGATAACAAACACCCAGCTTGAAAGCAGATTCTGAGAGCAGGGCTGCCTGAGTGAAAACCATTGCCTAAGTAATTGCAATTTTAATACTGAAGTTGATACCCCTCGATATGCTAATGAGGAATCTTAAGTACATGTTAAACATATATTGACTATTTGCTGCTCAACTTTCCTCCCAAATCATGCTAAACATGACCTAGAAGGTAGGGACAGCCTGGGCTGGGGTATAAAACCCACAAGAGGAACATCTGTGGGTGCACTGGGGTGCATGGTTACTGCTGGCACCAATACCAGGGCCAGCAAGAGGGGTGCAGTGTGGGCCAGCACAAACACCACCAGCAGCAACAGAGATGAGAATGGTCAATGGGCTGTGCTCCTTTTCCCCCACCCAAGGCAGGGACACCTTTCTTGGTGAGAATTGTGTCTTCAACATACAGCATAAATAGTGCTGCATTTCTATTGCAAAAGTGTATGTCTCTGACTGTGTCAGATGCTACCCAGGATTTATTAAACTGTGAATGAAGTGAATTTATCACCACTAGCTGGTGGACAGTAAGTTATCCATGGGACAGCAATGTGCCCTCGTGGCCAAGGCAGCCAATGGTGTCCTTAGGTGCATTAAGAAGAGTGCAGCCAGCAGGTGAAAGAAGATTCTCCTCCTGCTCCAATCTGCCCTGGTCAGGCCACATCTGGAGTACTGTGTCCAGTTCTGAGCTCCTCAGTTCAAGAGGGAAAGGGATGTACTAGAGAATGTCCAACAAAGGCTATGAGAATGACGGACTGGAACTTGTGTCTTATGAGGAAAGGCTGGGAGACCTGGGACTGTTGAGCCTGGAGAAGACTGAGAGGAGATTTTATCGATGTTTATAAGACATCCCAAGGGTGGGTGTCAAGAAAAAGCGGTCAGTCTCTTTTCCGTGGTGTCCTGTGATAGGACAAGAAGCAACAAGTTGGAACACAGGGGGTTTTCACGGAGGAAAAGCTGCCTGCCTTTGCCAGGAGGGAGGGAATTAAAACTACAGCTCCCAGCAGCCCGCTGGCGCCCGGGAAAGGGCAGAGATCGCTGTCTGGTTGACAGCGGAGGGTTAAGGGTGTGCATTGTTGGGAACGGGGCTGTCCTGCCACCGGCAGAGCCCAAGGGACTCCGGGAGGGGCAAGCGGAAGGGGCAGCGCTTTGCCGCTCCTTATCGCCATTCTGTTTCGCTTCACCGCTCTGGCCAGCTCCGAACCTGCCTGGGTAAGCATCGATTCCGCAAAGCCCTTTCGCTCCTCTGACTTCCTCCTTCTGCGGGAGCGTCACCGGCGGGAACGGCGCAAGGCACGGGAGGGACGAGGCTCGGGCGGCGGGGAACAGCAAATATACCCCCCCAGCACCACCAAAGCTCGTATTTGGCAACAAAACTCGGCTGTAGAGACAGTGCAGGCTGGGGGCAGGTGGCAGAACGGCTGCAGAGAAGACCGGGGCTGAGATTTGCGTACAGAAATGCGTACGAACAAGGGGAAAGTTTCTGGGGAGTTTTCCATGCTGCCCAGTTTTCCGCAGCCAGGCCTTGCCCTTATGCCTGCGCAGCTCTCCACTCCTAAAGCACTTCAGCAGAGGGGGAAGTACGGTCGAGGGGTGTAGGAGAGTCAGGCTGCTGCTCCGTGTCCCAAACACCAGGGCATGGCACTGCTGGGCCCCCTCGGATGGGTGTGAGGTTGGGTGGGGGTAATGCTGCTGCGCGGGGAGCGGTGGCTCTGCCAGGAACGTCGCCTGCCATGACACGATCTCCAGATCCGGCACGGTGGAGTGGGCAGGGTAAAGTGGAGCAGGCTCATTGCTCGGTATTGACCCAGCTGGTGACATACGAGGTGCCCAGAAGCATACAGGGCACCCTGCCAAGCCCCAGCCTTCGGGCTTGCCGTCTCAGAGCGCAGCTGAGTCCATTCAGCTGAGAAACAGTTGCCTCACCCCAGCGGCTTTTCCCGGGTTCACTGTGGTTTGCATTACCCCTTGGACTGTGCCGGAAAGCAAAACAGCTTCAGGCCCTTAGTCTGAAGTTCATGTTTATCAGTGGCATTCTCACACCACCTCGGTAGTCGCGGAGGGAGCAGCCTCCTCCTGCACCATGAATCACTGCTCCTGTGTTCTGCTTGTCAGATTTACAGGCCTTCAGTTCCAGTTCCTGAGATCAAGAAGGGATGGCATCTGTCAGAGGGCTTGGTCAGCCACTTCAACACCAGGGAGATGTCTCCTTATGATGGAAGAAGAAAGTGAAAGAAACAGTGCAGAAGCCAGACTTCCAGGGGAGAAATCAAAACTGGAAGAGAATCCAAGCATGGACCTGTCTGAAGGTAAATGAATCCTCTATCTACTAGGAAAATCCCTTTGCAAGGAGATTTCAGCATTGATATGTGAAATAAGCACATTTAAATTAACACCTTCTTGGTGGCCAAGAGAGCCAATGGCATCCTGGGCTGGCTCAGGAGCAGTGTGGCCAGCAGGACGAGGGAGATTCTTCTGCCCCTGTGCTCAGCACTGCTCAGGCCACACCTTGAGTGCTGTGTCCAGTTCTGGGCTCCTCCATTCAAGAGAGATGTTGAGGTGCTGGAAGGTGTCCAGAGAAGGGCAACAAGGCTGGGGAGGGGCCTGGAGCACAGCCCTGTGAGGAGAGGCTGAGGGAGCTGGGGGTGTGCAGCCTGCAGAAGAGGAGGCTCAGGGCAGAGCTCATTGCTGTCTGCAGCTCCCTGAAGGGAGGCTGTAGCCAGGTGGGGTTGGGCTCTGCTGCCAGGCAACCAGCAACAGAACAAGGGGACACAGTCTCAAGTTGTGCCAGGGGAGGTTCAGGCTGGATGTTAGGAGGAAGTTCTTCCCAGAGGGTGATTGGCATTGGAATGGGCTGCCCAGGGAGGTGGAGTCGCCGTCCATGGAGGTGTTCAAGCAAAGCCTGGATGAGGCACTTAGTGCCATGGTCTGGTTGATTGGCCAGGGCTGGGTGCTAGCTTGGCCTGGATGAGCTTGGAGGTCTCTTCCAACCTGGTTGATTATGTGATTCTATGAGCAAGTTGCTTTGTTGGCTGGAATTTGGATTTTTATGAAGGGTGGAAGATTAACAAATTACTTTCAGATCTGGATTCCCGTCTGCCACAGATTTAGACTCTGCATCTAGGATGGCAGCACAAGGAAGGGTAAAGAGTCTCCAGACTGGGAGAGCTTTCTTCCCTGCATCCTAGTGTTTGCTATCTACAGAAGCTTAAATAATCAGTTTTCCATCACCTATGGATGGGAAAAGCAAGGAGGAGGCAGAGCAAGCCTATAGAGGAAGAAGAAGGGTGTGCATTGTCTACTTGTGGGTCATTGCTTGGAGGCTGGCCTGTTGTCATCCTCCTTATGGGAGGTGTTGAGTAATTGCACTTGCATCACTTGTGAATTCCCCTCCTTTCCTTCACCTGTCTTGGGTTCTCTCACTGCTGTAGTTTAAGGATTATCTGCTATATCATAGGGAGAATCCCTCCAGAGGCAGCAGAGTCTTAAGGGGGAGGCATTGGATATTATCATATCTTTATTCCATTCCATGTCCTGAATTACCTTTATATAAGGAGTAGGCCTTCCAGTCAGTTCTCTTGGCTCTTGCCTTTTGGCTTGGCTCCAGGCATCTTGGCTCTTAGCTGCTGTTTATGCTGTTGGCTGTGTGGGAGTAAGGCCTAACCAGTGGGAAACTTCTTTTTGCTGCATAGCAAGGCCTGGAGGCCATGGTCCATAGAGGGGGCTAAGCTGTGCTGATTCTGTCTGTCATGTGTATGTCCTTCTTGCCTTAATACCTTTATACCTTTTGTACTATATTCCCTTCTGTAAATATTATTTCTATTTAACTTCCAATTCTGTACTCCTTTAGGGTAAAATACCTTATCTGCTCCTTCTGGAGATGTTCCAGCTCAAGCCAGGACACTCACTTTTGGTCACTCTGTTCTCTCCCCTGCCTCAGTGGGTAGCTGTTTTTGAAATGCAAGAGTTGGGGCTTTGATGGGGTGGTGGTAAAGCAGTGTTTTCTTGATTCCTGTGTGGATACATGAGCTTGTCAAATCTGATTCTTAACAGTTGGGCCAACCCAAGGTGAGATGAAGAGCACAGCAGAGCATCTTGCACACCAAGAGCCCACCCAAGAAACACTTGATCAGCAAGTGACAGGCAGGTGTCCTAAGGCCTTCTGCAAACCAGAAGAGGACCCTTTGCCATGTAAGTCACCATCTGCTGATGGAGAAGAGACAGCACTGTCAGATTTAGCTGGCTCAAGAGTAGATGAGAATGTTCTCCAGGAAACTAAAGTATCATTGAAAGAATCTATGAAAACAAGAGATGATGTCTTAGAAAGATCCCAGGAAAAAGATGACTTAGACAAAGGTGAGTCTCCTTTCTCTGTGTAGAGCCTTTAGAAAATGCTGATAGCCTGCCTTTGCTTAGAGGAAGCAGAGCAGGAGAAAGGGTTATTGTTCTTCTGCTGAAAGAGGCTAAGCATAAGTCTATGAATTTTGTTCTCTACAGCCAGGGTGGCCCATGATAAAATGGACATCAAAGAAGAAAGCCCTGTCCAGACAGAAACACAGGAGGGTCAAGAGCCAAGCAAGCAAGGGCAAAGCCCTGTCCAGCCAGAAACACAGGAGGGTCAGGAGCCAAGCAAGCAAGAGCAAAGCCCTGTCCAGCCAGAAACACAGGAGGGTCAGGAGCCAAGCAAGCAAGAGCAAAGCCCTGTCCAGCCAGAAACACAGGAGGAGCAGGAGCCAAGCAAGCAAGAGAAAAGCCCGGTCCCGCGAGATACACAT
>WAAF01016989.1:595584-658862 GCA_013400475.1 Tricholaema leucomelas | reverse complement strand
AGCCAAGCAAGCAAGAGCAAAGCCCTGTCCAGCCAGAAACACAGGAGGGTCAGGAGCCAAGCAAGCAAGAGCAAAGCCCTGTCCAGCCAGAAACACAGGAGGGTCAGGAGCCAAGCAAGCAAGAGCAAAGCCCTGTCCAGCCAGAAACACAGGAGGGTCAGGAGCCAAGCAAGCAAGAGCAAAGCCCTGTCCAGTCAGACACACAGGAGGATCAGGAGCCAAGCAAGCAAGAGGAAAGCTCCATCACAAGAGAGGAAGATGCTTCATTGAGAAGCAAGAGCTCTGATAGTAAAATGAGACATTCAGATGTGACTGCCACAGAAGATGCCACCAAGGACCTCTTGGCAGAGAAGAGCATCAGTGCCCCTGTCCTACACTGGGAGCCAGAAAAGCATGTAGAGCAAAAAACACAGGAGAGTGGATCCCAGGACATGCTAAGGAATAGACATGGAACCAGAGGTGAGGTGGTGGCTGCACACTGCTCTTTCCCACCATGCACATGCCTTACAGAAATGGTGTGGAGAGCTCTCTAATGTCTCTTGTCAGTTTTCCAGAGTTAAGCAGGAGAAGAAGTACAAGAAATTAACTGCCTTCATTAACTGTCTTCTCTTTCTCTCTCCTTTGGCTACTACCTTGCTTTGAAAGGCATGAAGCCACACTGCACTCTGCATTGTCTTTCTCCTTCTCCTGCCCAAAAAGCAGAGAGACAAGACTCAAAGCAGTATTAACCCAAGGCTGTGTTCACTTCTAGCCCCTTCCCTCAGCTGGGAGCTCCTGGCAGCTCTGCTGCTTTTCTTACTACAGCTCAGTTTACCTACTCCCTCAACAGCAAGTGGCACATTTCTTTCTCTCACTCTAGGGCACACAACCCCAAGACCAGAGGCTCAGTCATACTTGCAGAGCATCACCACCCAAAACACAGACCAGGAGAAGGCCAAAAAGTCCCTCCTGTGGAAAGGTGAGGAAAAGGAGCTTCCCATGTGTGTTACTCACCGACCAGAAGGCACTCATTCTCCAGGATCAAGTAATGAAGCACATTTAATTGTTCTTCTCTCTCAGGATCTTTCACAGCCTTTTGTGAGGGTTTGAGGGGAAAATTATCCTCTTAAAAATAGGCTCAGTTTGAGCCTGTTCTGCAGGAAGCACCCTAGGAGATCCAATGGTCTCCTGTGCTGATGGTTCCCCCTCTCAGTCCTCCTCTGTGTCATGGGGCCTCAAGCAAGAATCACGATGCTGATCTGCACCAGATTTTTCTGGTAGGAAGAGACCCTGCTTTGCCACAGAGCAATGCTAGCACTTGTGTCTGGACCTCACTGTCCTCCTTTTCTGGGCAGAAGCACAGTAGCCCAGCATAGCTAGGAGAAAGGCAGTGAATACAACATTTTAGCTGGGTCAGACACCTCCATGGGAAGATGCTCTGAACAGTCACATACCTTAAATAAAACAGAGGAGGAGGGAAGAGAAGAAATCTTGTGGCCAGCTGCAGTTTCCTCAGGAAACGTTGCACGGCAAAGCTGTAGCCCTGCCTCCATCTCTGGAGCTGTAGCCCCCTCGACTGGTGTGTAGCAGCACGGGTCTCACAACATGGAGTAAGCAGCCTACTCACCGGTCTTTGGTGCCCAAATAACATGCCACCCAGCAGAGAGGGGAAGGTTTGGGGCGAGGGAAAAAGAGCCCTTGTAGCTCTTTCCAGCATATCAGTGCATGTCACGTGAAACTGACTCCTGTTCCCTGTCTTGTGTCTTTCCCGTTTTGAACAGGGCTTGTTGCTGTGAGCATCATGTTGGTCTGCTTCTGCTTATACAGCTTCACCAACCCGACCTCCAAGGCCCAGCAAGCCTCTAGGAACCCTACTGTGGAGGCATTCCTCTCCAAGTTCAACCAGCTGCCAGACAGGTTTCCAGGGCAGAATCCCCAGCTGTGGGATCGTGGACGCAAGATCCTGCAGAAGCACCTCAATGCATCCTACAACACGCAGCCAGCCATCATCATCTTCACAGCTGCCCGCAGGGGAGAGCAGACCTTGCAGTGTCTTAGTGCCCACGTGGCCAACACCTTCTCAACTGCCCTGCATTCCCAGACGGTCCAGATCAGTGGCAAAGATAAAGCCAAGCTCCAGAGTGACCAGGCCAAGCGGGAGGTGGACTTGGAGCTAAGCTCGGCTTTCCAGGCTGGTGACCGTGCCGCAGTGATACACCGCTTCGAGATGCTGCCAGCAGGGTCCACCCTCATCTTCTACAAGTACTGCGATCATGAAAGTGCTGCTTTCAAGGATGTGGCCCTGCTGCTGACCGTGCTGCTGGAGGAGGAGATGCTAGAGACCAATATCAGCTCCAAGCAGGCAGAAGAGAGGGTCCATGACTTCCTCTGGGCCAAGTTCACCGACACCAGGAGCCCCGGCTCCTATGATTACATGGATTCTGACAAGCTGAGCGGGCTGTGGAGCCGCATCTCCCATTTAGTGCTCCCAATCCACCCAGTGCAGACCATTGAGAAGGGGGGATGCCACATCAACACCAAAGCCCAGGGACAAAGGCTGCCAGAGCCCTGAGGAGGGTTGGGAAGGTGGTGCTGGCTGACAGTAGTGCAGGTGGAGGCACAATTTGCGCTGTTTCTTTTCAGTTTGTTTCTCGTATCTTCCCGGGAAGAGTCTGACAAGTTGAGCCAGGCAATTTGGCCAGCCGAGTCCTGCAGATGATAGACCACATGTTTCTTTCTGGCAGATGGAAAGAGTGGACATTTTAGCCTGCTAATTGCACAGGAGGACATCATTGTATGAGGGGAGGCAGGAAGGACAACAGGAGGGAAAGCAGGTAGCATTTCTGTCACCAGGGAACACAGAGGTAACGTACAAAGCTAGTATGCCAGAAGGACACTTCCTTCAGCAGCCCTTTCATTTCTCCCTGCCTCTCAGTTTGCTAACATCAGGTACATCAGGCTCATGATGTACTTTAGGTTTCTCTCTCTTTGCAGAGAGCCTGGAATACATGAAAGTCAAATCCCCCAAAGCCCAACATTTTGAAGGCATGCTTCAAAAAGAAAGCCAGTTTGGTAGTCAAGGTTTTGACCAGTCAGTCCTGATAAAAGAGTCCCACTTGCACAGACTGAAATGACACCCAGCAAAGACCATATCCTAAATACAGGATATCCAAAGCAAGCTGCCATCCAGAAGTCCTTTAAACGTGAATTACAAGAAATTCCAGGTTGTCAGCACTGAAACACTGCACTAAGGGGGTAGGATCTCATGAGGATATCCCATATGTTAAAGAATAAACCTGGAAGGCAGAGAGCAATGAAACAGAAACCATCTAACTGTTGAAGCCTCAAGAGATTGCACAGGTGGAAACAGTTTAACTTGATGCTACCTCCTTTTAAAAAGTCCACTCTTGATCCCTTTGCCACAAGGCTGTGACTGTCTTTTTGGGCTGGTGTCTCAGCTTTGACCCTACAGTACAGACTGCTCTTCAGCCAGATCTCTGATCTGTGTGAAGAGCAGGGAGCTGTCAGCCTGCCTCTCCCCAGTGAGCTTCTGTCGATGAATGTAAGGTGTTAACACTGATATTTATTTATTTCACACCACACAGGGTAGCACATCAGGAGTAGATTTACCTCCCTGCCAGGCAGCTGGTGCTCTAGCATATGCTAAAGCAACTAGGAGAGAGCTGGGATTAGCTGATAAAGACAAAATCTCTGGTATTAACACTAAAAACCCTCAACAAGTCAGGGTGGTTTCTTACTATGCCTCCTCTTCTGCATGCCAGGAAGAGAAATCCAAGTCCTAGGAACATGGTGGTGGCTCTGCACACTGTGTTGGCTGCTCTAGGGCAGAGCAGCCAACTCAGGAAATACCTGGGGGGAGGTGGGGGCTAGCTGCAGGTTACAGCATATATAAAAACCTGGCAGTCAGCCTCAGGTGTTAGCCTCTTGTGCCTTTATCACTGCCTGCCAGAGGAGGAGCAGCCAAAGCAGAGCATGGCTTATTTCTATATACGCAGCACGAGCAGCGCCTTGTGGAGCCAGGCTCTGTGCCCAAACAAGACACAACTCAGGAACACTGTGGTGTTTTTACAGGCAGTGCATATCAGCACTCCTTGCAGCAACTGGATCCTGGCACTGGCCAGGTCTTCTGCCAATGGTGCCTTGCTGCTCTGCCCCACCAGTGGCCCAGCTGAGCGAGGCACAACCCTGCATCCTACACCCACAGCCTGTCTCTTCTTTCCTTCCTGCTGTGTGCCTTAACCTGTCTCAGGAGATCTGTGGCCATTCACTTGGAAGAAGGAACAAGAGGAAGGAAGAAGCAGGGATCACCTGTTGAAATTTTAACCAAAAAAAGATGGTTTTGGTTGGCTGGGGACAAAGACAATCCCACAGAGGTTTTAACTGCGACGAGCACCAGTCTAAACAGGAGAACTGCCTGCTGCAGGCCTGTCCAAGGCATGGCTTTGTTACAAGACACAGGTTGCTTCCTCCCATCCTTCCTTTTTATCGCTACACACTACCTTAGAAACAGACAACACTTTCTGCTCTGCAGGGTTCAGTATGGGTGTTGATGGAAGAACTGGTAAAGAGTTAATCATATTATGTCAGTACCTTGAGGGAAACTATTCTAACCTTGCCTGTCAGTGAGATGTCCTGTGTTTGTAAAGCATGGCCAAGGTATGCAGGGGCAGCTTCACACTGCTTGGGCACATCACTGTAGGCATCATCCACCCGAGCTGTTCCCCCCCAGAGATATTTCTGTGGCCTTTTAAAGACAAAATACCAAACATCTGCTTGCTTCTGAAACAAGACTGCTATTTAAAAATAAAGAGTGAGACTGTGAAAGAAGGCAGCAGTGTCCTTGAAGTGAGACCAGTGTCTTACTGTATTCTGGTAGGGTTTTTCTTTCCACCTATTTCCAGTTCAGTGNAGAGGCCAACCCCAACTGGCTACAGCCTCTCTTCAGGTAGCTGCAGACAGCAATGAGCTCTGCCCTGAGCCTCCTCTTCTGCAGGCTGCACACCCCCAGCTCCCTCAGCCTCTCCTCACAGGGCTGTGCTCCAGGCCCCTCAACAGCTTTGTCGCCCTCCTGTGGACACCTTCCAGTACCTCAACATCTCTTGAATTGAACCTTCAAGATCATCAAGTCCAACCTATCACCTAACACCTTCTAATTAACTAACCCATGGTACTAAGTGCCTCATCCAGCCTCCTTTTAAACACTTCCAGGGATGGGGACTCCACCACCTGCCCAGACAGCCCATTGCAATGCCAATCTCTCTTGCTGTGAAGAACTTAGAATCACAGAATCAACCAGCTTGGAAGAGACCTCCAAGATCATCCAGTCCACCTAGCACCCAGCCCTATCCAGTCAACTAGACCAAATGAGCAAAAGACAAAGTTTTACTTAGGTCAGGGCTGTAGTTGTGCAAACAAGGAGAGTTTTTTGCTTTTCCCAGAACAAAACTCCAACCTTCCCTCCTGTGTTTGGGGAAAACATTCACAGCTTTTTTTTTTTTTTCAGCTAAAACCAAACCTCAAGGAGTTGCTGAATTCAACCCAACATACTGAGGTTTGCATAATACTTAATGATGGTAATGAAATGAAATCAACTGAAAAAAATGAAATACTTTACAAATACATAAAGCAAATATTTAAATACCCTTGATCAGATCAGTTCTACACATCATCATCATTATCACACACATGCCAGTTTTTATGTTTTGTGGTGAATTATCTTGCCAACTCTGGGCTAAACAGTGAGCTCAAATAAAAAGGATTTACCTTCTTAGTCTGGATTTTCTTCAGTCCCTGTCCAGACCTTGGCAGCCAAATACAACACTGGCATCTATGTTCATACAGATGTTCATGCGATCAGTTGCCAGAAGTAAACACTCATCTCCTGGTGTGAGAGGACAAGATTTGTTCCTATCCTATCCCAAAGACCCCATTGTCAACAGCCAAAACCAGGCAGAAAGGCTTTTTGATAAGTGCCAAGCAAGAGCCTCATGCAAGTCCCCCAAATGGCCAATCAGTTCTTCTCCAAAAGGAACAGACATCAGTGGAGGCTGCTGACTGCCCTACCAGCTGTGCTGAGCTGCAGCTTTTCCTCCTGAACGCCAGTGGAGCTGGCCTTGGGGTCACAGCAGGGGCTCAGAAGGACCCTCAGCAAGCTTTCTCCTAGCTAAGAATTAAGGTTCCCTTCTTTCCACAGTGTGAGTTAATCCCAAACCACTGTTCTCTGGTGCGTGCTTTGCTGTGGCATGGGTGCAGTAGCCACAGAGCTCCTTTTGACAGAGACCACCACAGAGGACATGGGGCACAGCCAAGAGCAGAGGCACCCATGGCAGTTTCAGAGGAAGTAAAATTCCCTCATCCTACCACATCTTCTGATGCCTGAGACAGGTCGAGCAAGACCAGGATGGAGCAGGACACTGTCCATATCTACACTAGCTGGAGTAAATGAATTTATTCCTTCTGGGCACCACATCCACCTATGCTAGGGACGGCTCTTCCCTTCGAGTGTTGCTCCACACCTAGTTCCTAATCCCTCTGGCACTGTTTCTTCCAGCACATGCACACACTGCCCAAGCATGGCAAGGGTCTGGCTGGAGTTGAGCAGCTGCCTGCTGTTACATCAACACTAAGACTAAGTTAGTTTTCAATTGCTCATGGAAAATCTTTCACACTCTTCTTGGAGCACAGGAAGCTTCATCTCAACATGGGGAAAAAAAACTTCTTTGCTGTGAAGATGATGAAGTACTGGAACAGGCTGACCTGGAGTCTCCTTCTCTGGAGACTTTCAAGACCTGTCTGTATGTGTCCCTGTGTGAACAAGCAGGATGCAGTGATAGGTAGTGCACCCAGCTCAGCTGTGCCTCTCCTGTTGAGGCTTAGCCTAGAAACATAGACTGGTTTGGGTTGGAAGAGTCCTTTAAAGCTCACCTAGTCCAACCCTGCTGCAGTGAGCAGGGACATCAGCAACTAAAGCAGGTTACTCAGAGCCATGTCCAGCCTGACCTGGGATGTTTCTAAGGATGCAGCATCTGCCACCTCTCTAGGTAACCTATGCCTGTGTTTCCCCACCCTCAGTGTAAAAAACGCCTTCCCTTTTTCTAGCCTAAATCTCCCTCTTTTAGTTTAAAATCACGATTCCATCCCCTGTCACCACAGGCAACCTCTGAGAGCTGCTCTGCCCTCCTGGCGCTCCATGCAGAGGCAGGCTCTGCTGCTGCAGGGAGGGCTGGGCCCGCAGGGGTCGCTTTTAGCCCTTCAAATCCTCCACAGGAGGAGAGATTTGCAGATATTGGGAGGTTAAGACAATTTTTATTGCTTCCCTTTGCCTCTCCAGGAGAAGCAGCTGCACAATGAACTGCACGAAGGAGCCTAGCCTGAGCCTGTGGGAAGCAGATCCGAAAGCCTGCAATGAAAAGGCTCAAAGAACACATCTCGGGAGTGCGGCAAAGCCATTAGCAGACCTCCCGCTGGCAGCTTCTGGCTGCGGCCGGACTGCAGTTAGGCTCGGGCCAAGGAGAAGGCTCTTGAGATCCCTCGTGAGGGCACTCGAGAGCTGAGGATGCTCTCAGAGCCAGACCAGAGGCAGCAGCGTGGTTCCTCCACACGAGGGATGGAAAACAGCCTCCCCACACCAGGCATCCTTTAAGGTCTGCCTTCATCCTCTGCTCCAGCAGCCTAGGGACCACTTAGACATCTCCAGGGTGCAGTTTCTGGTCATGGTGTTCTCCATGGAGGAGCAAGACCTGCCTTCTTCTTGCAATTACAAGCTGAGCTGAATGAAGCCACTCTCCGTGTCAGCAGAGCTGATCTCTTGGAGCTGCTCAGAGTGGTAGAAAGGACTGGCCACTTCCCTGGTCAGAGCTTGTGTTTGCAGAGGAGAGCCTTGGACCACACAGGTTCCTCCTCTTTGCAGGAGAGCAAAGTTCAGTTGTTGTTTCTGCTCCCAGGGCCAGGAAGGGGCATCTGTGCTGGGGTAAGCACCGGGTAAAACCAGCTGGGATGAACTAAAACCTGAGTGCAACATCCTGCAAGACAGCATCATTCTGGTAGCCTGGTCAACAAAAGGACAATGCACACACAGAGGAATTGAGAGGTGCCCAAAGACCTTTACACTCCAAGCCAGTCTCTGAGATGCATAATCATAGAATCACAATCATAGAATCAACCAGGTTGGAAGAGACATCCAACATCATCCAGCCCAACCTAGCGCCCAGCCCTGTCCAATCAACCAGACCATGGCACTAAGTGCCCCAGCCAGTCTTGTCTTGAACACCTCCAGGGATGGTGACTCCACCACCTCCCTGGGCAGCCCATTCCAATAGCAAATCACTCTCTCTGGGCATCTTTCTAAACTCTCAGCTTCTATAGTTATGATCCAAGGAATTTTCCCATGGAAGGACATCAGTCATCTGTGACATCTGCAAGCGAGTTGTGAGCGGAATAAATCCTTTTGAGGTTGTGTTAGAGGATGTTCTACTCCAGTTGTGCAGGACCTGCTGCAGCAGCAGCCACAAACACTGCACCTCCTTTCCAGAGGCAGTATGCTTTTCTTTCCCTCCTGACTGTGTTCTGGACAAACAGCTAATGAAAGCCAATTCAGTGATACAAGAGGTTGAAACCATCCTAGGCAACTTCCAGAGTACAGGGGATGAGTCCAAATCAATCCTTCTATGCATCTCACACATCCAAACGTGGCTGGCACCTACAACAAAACACACTGGCTGGCCCCAGCTCAGTTCTGGTCCTGGAGAAGCTATAGGGGGTGAAACCACACGGCTCTGCTCTTGGGTACTAAAAAGAGGGAGATCCTCAACCTTCTGAATCCTTTAAACATTCCCTGGTTTTAACACAGGCCACGAAACTGGGAAGCAACTGGGGGAAAGCCCCCTGTAACGTAGAGTTGAATGCCAAACCATTATGGGCTGCCGCAGATGCAGAGCTCAGCCTGCTCACCCAGGTAATACAGCCCACAGCAGAACTGGTTAGTCCAGTTAGAAAGTGGCACCTTAAATTTGTGGTCTAAGTAAAGACAATAAGAACAAAAAGACCCCACCCAACAAATTGGGAGATGCAGGTTACAGATTATTACAAGACTAGAAGCTGGTTGTGGTGGTTGGTGATGCTTTTATTAGCAAAGCTTGGAATGTGTTAATCAGTTAATAGCTCTGTCAAACCTTTCCATGCACTGGTTACCTGGCAGTGGTCTCAAGGCTACAAGGAAACCTTTGTCTCCCATACCTTTGCTCCCACATTGACTGAAAGTAACCAAAATCTCATTTGAGCAGTAAGAAAACAACCACACTGCTTAAATGCAGCCTACAAGATGACAGGCAGCATTTTAGCCCTGTCTTACTGCCTTCCATACTTCCCCGAGTGCAGAAGAGACTGTGGACTTGTGACTGTGGGACAAGAACAGGACTACCAAGAAAGGTCATGAGAGAGGGGATGCAGAGGGGGCCCAGGAGGGGAGAGCATTGCAGGCCACCTGGATGTGTCCAGTCCTGCTCCCTTAGTGCCTCACACACAGATCTCCCTCCACAGATTATCTCTGCACTGAGCAGCACTCACCAGTCTTGTGCCTGCTCAGACGCTGGTTTTGAGGGGCTGTAGATATTAGAAGAAACTTCTTCATTGAAAGGGTTCACAAACACTGCAACAGGCTCCCCAGGGAGGTGGCTGAGGAACATGGTTTAGCACCAGACCTGGTAGAGTTAGGTAACAGTTGGACTCAATGATCTTAGAAGTCTTTTCCAACTGAAATGATTCTATAAGAAGATCAGAAGCACTGAAACCTGTGTGAGACTCCCCTGCTCAGCTGGAGCCAGCCCCCCTTTTCTGTTGAGGCACAGCCTCTCCACTACCTCTGTGTCTTTTAGCAGCTTTGCTTATCTGCAGGGCAGAAAATGGCTCCAGAAGCACATTACAGAGGGCTCAGCAGGGCAACAAAGCCAAGCATTGACTCTGAAGATTCCTTTTCCCCCTGCCTTTGTAGAAGGCAGCTCATGGCATAACCATGTTATTTGTCATCACTCCTCACCCTCATTTTCTCTAGATGGGTCATAAGTGGATGGCCTTCCCCCTCCCCTTGCCCCCTGCCTGCTAGCAAAAGGCTTTGATCAGGACTCCCTCTCCAATCCCCCCGCTGACACCCCTCCCTCATCCCCATCCCTCTCCCCTCCCTCCACCTCGAGGGAAGAAAGCCCTGGTAAGGGAGAGACAGAGGACTCTGATCACCTTCCTACACTAATCACAGCACATCTGGCAGGCATAAACCACTGCTTCCCAGCTGCCTGCCCCAGGCTGGGGCCATCTGATGCCATTTTTGCACAGCTTCTGTCCATCCCTCACAGCAGTCAGGTCCTAGGAGGGCCTCTATGAGCCATCACTCCAACTCACTGCCACTGCTTCTTGCCACAGCTGCCTTCTGATCACAAGCACAGCAGGAAACCACCCAGACAGGAGAGAAGGTACAAGGAAACAAATTAATCCCTTTTAAGTTTCACAATTGACTATCTCAGTATGCCAGCCCAAAAGCAGCACCTGAAGACAAGAAGCAACAGATTTCTTTAGCCTGAAGGGTCCCAGATTGCTTATGGGGGCTTCTGAGGTGACATTGCATTCTCTCAGAAGACCTCAAGCAGGCTGCCGTGGATAGATTCGAGCTGCCTGATTTTGCACTCTGCTTTTTGCAGTTACTGAATACAGACAAGAGGCACAAAGGGACTTGGAGGAGAGCAACTTTCACATGAGACTTAAGCTGAGCTTTGTATGTATCTGAACAAACCATGGCTGAGAGCTGGGGCATCTAGGCAACTAGACCCTCTCTTAGGATGGACCAGGTCATCAGGCTGACTCACCACCACGATGTGGTTCATTGACCATGTCAGCAAGAGCAGTTCTCCACATCCCAAGCGATGCTTCCCTTCCACCCGGAGAAAGACTGAGACAGTTTGGGGTTGTTCAGCTGGGAGAAGGCTGTGAGGAGACATTATTGTGGCCTTTCAGTCCTTGTCTCAAGTTGTGCCAGGGGAGGTCTAGGCTGGATGTTAGGAGGAAGTTGTTGCCAGAGAGAGTGATTGGCATTGGAATGGGCTGCCCAGGGAGGTGGTGGAGTTGCCATCCCTGGAGGTGTTCAAGACAAGCCTGGCTGGGGCACTTAGTGCCATGGTCTGGTTGGTTGGACAGGGCTGGGTGCTAGGTTGGGCTGGATGAGCTTGGAGGTCTCTTCCAACCTGGCTGATTCTGTGATTCTATAAGAAAGATGAGGACAGACTTTTATAGCAGAGCCAGCTGTGACTGGACAAGGGTGGATACTTTTAAACTAAAAGAGGAAGATTCCAACTAGATGCAAGCAAGACATTTTTCACACAGAGGGTGGTGAGACACCGTCCCAGGTTGCCCAGAGCAGTAGTAGATACCTCATCCCTGGAACCATTCCAGGTCAGGTTGGACAGGGCTCTGACCAGCCTGTGCTAGCTGCAGATGCCCCTGCTCGCTAGATGACCTTTAAAGGCTCCTTCCAACTCAATCCAGCCTACGATTCAACATCACTTCCCAGGACGGAGCTCTGCCCTCCAGCACCACCAAAAGGGACGCACAAAGAACGAACTTGCTCAGGAAGGGTGAAACAGGTAGCAAATGGGTTTTGTGTAGGAGGAAAGGAAGGGAGAGGAGCGCTGGGGAGCGAGGGGCCGGCGTGGGGCAGCCCGAGTGTCCCACGGCCCCACCGCTGCCCCGGGACGCAGCCAACGAATTCCATAAAGCGGCGAGACAAGCTGCCGGCGCCGGCAGCAGCCGCAGCCGGGGCGGCACAGCTCGCAGGCGGGCGGCGGGACCGAGCCCCGGGGCGGCGGGGCCTGCAGAACGCCCGCCCGTCCCCCCCTCCCTGCCCAGCTCAGCTCGGCCCAGCCCCATCCCCCGCCGAGCGGTCGCGCCGCGGGTCGCCGCCCGCTCCCCGGCAGGTTGTAAAGTCATTAAGTCCCTCAGCCATGCCGCCCGAGCTCCGGCGGCGGCGGCTGCTCCTGCTCCCGCCGCTGGTGGGCCGCCTCGCCGCCTCCTCCGCGGCGGCTGCAGTAGCAGCGCGGCATGGCCGCCGCTCCCCGCCGCCGCCGCCTCCTTCTCCTCCTTCTCTTCAGCGCCGCCGCCGCCGCCCCCCTGGGCGCTAAGGTAAGCGGCGGCGGGTGGGCCCGCGGCGGCGGAGCCTCCCCTCTTGCTCTCTTCGCTCTTTCCCTTCCTCCCTCCCCTAAGGGAGCCGCGACGGGTCCGGGGCCAGGAGGGGCGCTCCGAGCTGCCGGGGCCGAAGCCCCTGGCCTGCGTGCGGCGGACAGGGGCAGGAAGCGGGCGAGCGCCTCAGGCGGGCGGCGGCCCCTCGCTGGGGATGGCCTGGACGTGGGGGTTCCCGGTCTGAAAGTGCTGGAGGAGAAGGGGCGTTGTGCCCTGTCTCCCCCATATTCAGCCCGAGGAGCAGCAGGCGCTTTGCCCACTCCCCTGTCACTAAGGAAAGGTCAACAAGGGAGTCCGCACGCCTGAGGAGGCTTCCCAGGGGCTCCAGAAGCACCACGGGGGCGCAGAGCCTTTCCCTGGTTGGGGTTTTCCCGAGACTGTCCCCGACGTTCATCCCTAGCAGAGCGCTAACTCCAGTTAAGAGCTGAAAACAATCCGATTTTCCTCTTCGCTCTCCCACCACCCAGGTGTGGGTTTAGGCAGCTGCTTTCTCCTCTAACTGCGAGGCATACATCTGAGCATCGAAGCCCCGTGCTCCCCTCATCTTTGCTGTCCTCCACAAAGGACCTCCTCGACCTGGCCCTCCTCGTGGCACTTGTTTTACAGCAGCACCTCTGCCAGTCCCCTTCTCCTACCCATGCCCTGGAGCAGGAGAGTTGCCCCCATTACTGTGGCAGGGGAGGCAGAAATCCCAGCTTCACCAGGAGCTGGCTGTGCCCCTGCCTTCACGGGTCACTGAGAGCATTGTGGCTTGGCGCTGCCATTTCCCCGAGGAAACCCGACCGGATTTCTCTACTGCTAAAGGGATTCAGCTCTGCTTAAAAGGAAGAGGGGTTTGGGTTGTGTTTTCCACCCCCACGTCCCCGACTCCATGGCTGGGGTGAAGCAATCTCACATGAGCTATCTTAAACACAGATAAGACAAGACACAGCATTATTGCACATAACCCAGAGCTGAGGAGCAGCACAACCTCCTGTTCTGGACTTGTCTGACTTGTAAAGCTCAGGTATCTCAGTTCCACTTTGGTTTTGCCTTCCCATACATTCACTGACTGTTCTGTTTATCTCTTAAACTGTGGGGCTAAGTCAGAGAGAAGTTTCAGGCAGAGCAAGCAGGGTCAAGCTAAACAGATGTGAAGTTCCTTCATTTAGGACTGACCTGGATGGACTTCTGCATCAGTGTGTGTACACAAGCCGCCACTGCTCACGGCTCTCCCTGTCCTCAGCAGCTGTGTTTGTACAGCACGTCAGAGGAGGGCATCCAGGGCTGGGAGGACTGCTCAGCCTTCCCCAGGACAGCGCACACCAGTACTGCTGCCAGGACTCCCATACTCCAGAACATCCCCACAGAATCTCTGATCAGGGATTGCGTGGTGCAGGTTGGCTTGGCAGAGGAAGGTGCTGGTGTTGATTGGGATCTCTGGTCAAGACAGTGGGCAAAATAGTTATTAGGGGATTAACCTGCAGTTTGTCATTGCTGTCTTGTTTTCTGTATACAACATGATTACAGAAAGAGTATCACATAGAAAGCCTCAATCCATAGACAGAGTGAGCAGACTCCTTCCCAGGTGGGACTGATTGCATTCAGTGCCTCTGGAAAAGCTGGGGGATGGAGATACCTGATATGCACATTGCCTGTTACTCCCCGCTTCACCTTCACAGCTCTCCATTCTGTCTGCCTGCTTGCCCCAGACTGGGAGCGAAGGGAAGGACCTGGCTGATTTAGGTCAACTATTTTGTAACGATGTGCAGCGCTTGCCTGTGAACTTTCTGTCCCAGCAGGGTTATGAACAGTACTTGATAGGTATCTACTGGCTTTCTAATTTGTTTCTCATCTGCACAGATGCCTGTTACTTAACTGCTGCAGTATCACATCTTCAGCGACCTACCAGATGAGCATTCTCCCCCGTGCTGTAAAAATTCTGCATTGCTCATTTTACCTCAGGACACCTTTCCTCTCATGGAAAACTTTTCAAACATCTTGTTTCAGCTTTTCTAAGGAAAAAAATTCGGTTTGGTGTCTGCTTCCAGCATTGAATCTCTCATACAAACGAGCTAGTCTGCTCAAAGAGGCTAAAACAATGACAGGATGAGAAACAGCTTTACACAAACGCCAGTTCTTTTGGGAAACATCAGGGCAAAACTGCAAATGCTATTGTGTGGGTTTGGGGTTTTTCCCCCCCGACCCCCCAAGGCTGTGAAGTCTGTCACCACAGTTTTAGTCAGAGAATGACACAGGGAACCCAAACCGGGGGTCAGTCATTTCCAGATAACAATCTGGCATCAATTCCAGGCTTGGAGACATTTGAAGCTGCTTAGCGTTTCAGTAAGTAGTGCGACTTGCTGCGGAGAGAAGCCCTTAGGTGAGGAAGGGCTGTGGCACTTTTGGGTAGAGGACATGCCGTTGATGGCCTCGGGAAGGGCCTGTGAAGAATTTGTTTCATTTTCAGCAGCTGTTTCTGGTAGTCTTACAAGCTGAGGCAGGGCTGAGCTGAACAGCTTACGACAGCTACTGTGCCCTTCAGTGGTGGGCCAGCCCTTAGGGCATGCCAGGCTGCAGTGGAGAGCCCTCCCTGCCAGGCTCCTCTATTAAGGGAACTAGACAGGCATGTTTGTGGTCTCTCTTCCCAGACAGCTTTTTTTTCCCGGGACCCCGGCTCTAATGAATCTCAAGATTAGGCACAGCAATAAGCAACACAGGGGACTAGGCCACCGACACGGTAATTGCAGTTCTTCCCAGGTTTCTGGGAAACCCAGGGTAGCTCAGAGCAGATCCAGAGCATGACAGAGAGTCAGCAGAGGATTTCTTTCACCCCTTTCAGCTCTTCAGAAAGACCGCCTGGAAATCCGATAGGATGTCTGGCCAAGCCCACCCTTTGCAGAGCTGAAGCATTTATTTTGTAGCAGCCTTTGTTTGGCAGGGGGTTGGAAGAGGGGAAGCAGCTGCAGAGTCCTCGGTTAGGGAGAAAAAGCTTTCAGCAGTACGGGATTAAGGATTGATGTTTCTGTCTTTGATACTGGTAAACCTGGAGACAGATATTTTACCCTGGAACATTTCCCTGCAGGTTGAGGTTCAGAGCTCTGGTGTCTCCCCCAAGAAGGGGGCAGGAGGGCAGCCCTCACCTCTTCTGTTACATGTCCTGAGCACAGAAATAACTCGGTTAGCCTCAGAGAGGAAGGACTGCAGCTGCATAATCACCCCGTGCCAAGCCACGAATGCCTCAGGGGAAATTCCTGCGGAGAGCACCTGGCTGAACTGGAATATGGTCTGTCCTTTCTACAGATGCAGATTTTAGGCCCGATATTCCTCATCACCTAAACAAATCTGACAGAACCTTTTGCCTTCTTTAGGCAGAACCCTCACCCAAGCCCAGGCACAGCCAGCCTTATAAAGCCCGGACCTACACAGAATCATAGAATCAACCAGGTTGGAAGAGCTCTCCAAGCTCATCCAGTCCAACCTGGCACCCAGCCCAAGCCAATCTAAGTGCCCCATCCAGGCTTTCTTCAGCACCTCCAGGGACAGTGACTCCACCACCTCCCTGGGCAGCCCATTCCAATGCCAATCACTCTCTCTGCCAACAACTTCCTCCTGACATCCAGCCTAGACCTTCCCTGGCACAACTTGGGACTGTGTCCCCTTGTTCTGTTGCTGCCTGCCTGGCAGAAGAGCCCAGCCCCACCTGGCTGGCTACAGCCTCCCTTCAGGTAGTTGTAGCCAGCAATGAGGTCTGCCCTGAGCCTCCTCATCTGCAGGCTGCACACCCCCAGCTCCCTCAGCCTCTCCTCATTGGGCAAATGTATCTCCTGCTCCACTATTTCTAGCCCTTGGGATTTGCAGAGGGGCTTGAGAAACTGAAGCTAGGAGCTAATCTGTTCTGGAGTCTGTCCCACAGTCCTTAATTTATTATCTGGAAAATGCAAGTATCCCTAATTAAAAACAAGAGCTGTTTGTGTGTCATGGTTAATGGCAGATTTATTTCTGACAACATAATAAATTCAGTTGAGATTGGAAACAGCTGCCCCAGCTCTAAGTACCTGACGTTCCCCTTCCCTATCACCATGCTTAAGACTTCACTGACCAAAGGGGACAGCTCAGCATCGTCCTTGCTTACACAAGGAAATAAATGCTCCTAGGCAAGGACTGGCAAGGGAGCTTGGTCATGGAAAACCTGAGAGCCAAATCAATCTACTTAAAAAGTGATTGATTCCTCCAGTGTGGAGAGGAAGCAGGAACAGGGCTTATGGGTACAGCAAGACACGTTTTATTTCATATATATATAAAGTCTCTGACTGGCATCCTTCAATAACTCTTCATTTGGGCTCCTTTCATTCCTGAAAGTCACAGCACATAACCATTTCCTTTTCTCACCGAAAGAATGAGGAGCACAAAAGCAGAGGTGCTAATCTTCCTCTAGCCTCAGCTCTGCCACCACATGCCACATCTCCTTGCATCAGCCAGGCAAAACACCCTAAAAAGGAGCCTGCATCCTTCTACTACTCCCAACAAAGTGTTTTTCATACCCAGGGATGAGGCAGCAGACCAGACTATTTCACTGCCTTTTGCCCGTTTCTCTTCTGCCCCATCTCACCTATTTGGGTTTCAGGATTGCCGCAGCAGGGCTGGCTTATGGCTTACAGCTACAGATTTTTATTGCCTCTGTGCAGTTTTTGGCCCACATGCCTTCCCTTCCAGGCAGTCCGTGCACCTAGTCAGTGAAGTGGTAAGACACCAGCTTTAGTTATTACCCCAGCTGTGGGAAAATCTGTGCTGGGCCGAGCTCCCTTTGCAGACATCAGATAAATCATTGGCATTCTCCTTCCCAGCAGTTGTGAAATGCTCCTCTTCTTCCACAGGCCTTGAGATGCTTATCACAGAGGAGCATAGAAAGGGGTCAGGGAATGATTTTTAGCTAAAAATACCTTAGAATAAGAGAACTTTGATTTGTTTCCTTTGTCAATGTGGAAGCTACATAGTCAGCATTTCCATTTACAGTCTGATAATATACAGTCGGGCAAAAACCCTCATAGGAAAGAGATGGAGCAGATAATTTAGAAGAAGGGAGAAGGATGTTTTGGATAACATACCTGTTTCTTTTAAACTTAATTTTTCTCTTGAGCAACTCAGCTGCTGGCTACAGCATTTAGTCCCTGTCAGGCAAGTCAACTCCAGCCAGAAGATCTAAGTACAACAGAGTTTGGTCGTGTTGTTTTGGAAATCAGCTACTGCAGTCACTAGATACTAAAGCATCAGGTAACATGATAGGGTCTGGGTTTTTTTTTGTGCAGCAGAGTGTTTTACTGTCAACATGTTCTGGCTACCACCAAGAAAGGGCACTTTGCATTTCAACCACACCGAGTTACAACAGGAAAACATTTACACAAACCAGCTGCGTCTCCTCTGCCCAGAGGAGGTTCTGTTGGCAGACACTGTAGAAACAGCAAGTTCTCAGACAGGAACTAGACTACAAGATGAAGAACACTTAGGCTTTATTACACCACCAAAGAGCGTCAAGCCAAGAGACAGTCAACCAAAACAGTGAACAGAGCCCGTTTAGTGATAAGCAAACCCTGCTGAGCTTTCTCTCACGGCCGTTGGTGGTGCTTTGCAGAGTGGTTCTCTGCAGCAGGGCTATCAGCCGCTGCCACAGACCAGCTTGTTTTGTTCATAGTAGCACCGAGACTACTTCCCTGAACTTCACACATGCAGACACAAATTACTCGTTTTCTTCACCTAATCCTGAAGCACACAGTGTTTTCAGCTGGATAAATCTCTTCCAGTCCCTGTCCCACATTAAACTCATTGCTGTATTTAACACTCTTCACAGCTGTATTTCAGTAAACAGTGAATTAGTTCCTGCCTGGGCTGGTTTGCCAAAGTCCCTGGGAGCTTTTAGGCTATCAGACACTAAACAGGCAAACAGTACAAGGAAGCAAAAAAGCTCAGCTGAAACACAGAATCTCTTACCTGCTGGGAATTGGTGGAGGCACAGCCAACAGCAGTCTGCTGCAATGACCACCACGGGGCTGAACGAGCTCAGGCTTGCCAGATTTAAAGGCTCAGGCATGCTGGGAGAGGGAGCAGTCATCTTCTGAGTGTAATGGGCTGCATGGAGAGGGAGGAGAGAAGCAACTGCAGGGGGCTCTGAAACACTCTTGAAAAGGACTTTTGTGAGGGTTGGAGGGCAAGGAGCTTGAATCTGGGCTGATTTAGCGTTAGCCACAAAGAGAAGTTTTATTTGTTGAAATGCAGCTCCAGGGAGTGACATATGTGTACCCTCAGCTTCCCTGAAGGCAGGCCTAGCACCACAGCTCTTCCTCTGCTCACCTGACCATGTGTCAGGCCCAGGAAAGCAGTCTGAGCCCTGATCTGCTGTTCTGATTGGGGCTGGGAGTGATGCTGTGGGGTCAGGCTGCAGCTGATGTTCCTGTCACACGTGTTCAGCCCAATGGCCCTTCTCTATGTTGTGCCAGGAGATGCCAGAAGCACCTCATTTCCCATGCCATTTCCCATGTCTTGGAGGGAAATTGCAATTTTAAGACATGTGAGACTGGTGTGGTCCTACAGTGGTCTGATCCTGCCGTGGCTGTCCCAACCTTCCAGGTGATGTGGTCCCTAGGTTAGCTGCCTTTGGAAGGCCCTTCTGTGCCCAGGGTGGTGAGGACCCAGTTTCTCTAGCTAACCATCCTCTGTTTCTGTCAGGACAGTAGTGAGGCAGCAGATGGAGCTGGCTCCTGGGATGAAGAAGTCACCAAGTGGTGGGGAGAGTGGAGCTCCTGGTCCACCTGCTCCCGGTCCTGCGGGGGAGGTGTGATGTCCCGCGAGAGGCACTGCTTGAAACAGAGGTGAGTCGTGATGCAGCCTGAGCCCTTTCCCAGGTCTTAAGGGGCAGAGAGGAAATGGGGACCCCCCCAACTTGTGTTTTTGGGGTGCACCTCTTGGGTTTGCAGGATTGGCTGTTCCCTCTTCTGTGGTGTCTCAGAAAGGAGGGTGGCTGTTGCCTGTGTGGTAGGCAGCCAACAGGCAGTGGTGAGAGGGCTACAGTGGGGCAGGTGACAGATCAACCACTCAGCCTGGCTCATCTGATTGGGAGCATGGGATTGGTGCCCTCTTGGGGTCTGAGGAAGGCTTGAAGATGACAGTGTTGTGGACTGGAGAAGGCTGTCTCTGTTCCTCACCTTTCATTTGCAAACCCTCCTTTGTGGTGGTTGCTCTGACCAACCTAACCCTGATTCGTAGCCAGTTCATGTGCTCAGGATGTGGGGACATATTCCCAGATACCTTATGGGGAATTGGTTTGCTCCTGGCAGCAGCCAGCTCAGCCACATCTCAGTGATTTGCCCTCTTCCCTGCAGAGCTTGTAAATTTTTCCCCTCTGTCGTGTATTTGGCTGTCCCCTACAGCAGCTACAGTCCTGCTATCGCTTGGACTGCGTTTACGGGAGTGGGGAGAGCTGGAGAACTTAGGCTGCCTGCACTGCTGTCTCCTCCAGCTCACCTCACCACCAAGCCCTCCTCCTCCAGCCCCTTACTAATCTGCCACTCCAGGCTCCCGAGATGCTAATGGAGCCAGCATGCTGCAGCACAGCGAGCCCACGGGGGCTGCCTGCTCCACACTCGGCCCTTTCCTTTCTGCGTGAATACCCTGCTGAGGGAAGGAAGCTCAAGCTACAGCCCTCAACCTGCTCTCCTTCCTGCAGCAGAAAACGTCTGTTTTTGAAGGCTGGTTGGCAGCACAACGAGGGTCTCATGTGCTGTGGCACCTTTGTCTGAACCCACCCTCCTCAGCTTGCCAGTCCCTGCTGCTGCTCGTCCTCCCCGGCACACCATGGACATCATGGAAGAGCAATGGGAAGCAAAAGGGTGGAAGGGAGCTTGGGGCTGTCCCACGCCCTGCAAAGCCAGCAAGCTGTCTTCTGGCAGTTCTTCTGCCCTTTGCATGCTGCCAGAAGAGAGATTTTTCTCTCCATTGGGGATCTGCTCTCTCCTTGACTCCACAGCTGGGGAGAGGAGGGCTTTGCTGTGGTATTTTACTCCAGGGATCAAGTCTGAATTTATAACAACAACAATAAAAAAGGCCAATATAAAACCCAGCCAAAAAGCTCCTGCAGTTTTAAGGAGAGCTCCTTAAGTGTAAGCCAGGTACGGCCACAAAACAATCCCTGCCTGAGTCTGCAGGCAGCCTCTGCTTCAGCTCCAAGGGATGGCAGTTTTTAAGCCCTCTAGCACAAGTTTAGGTTTTGCTAACATGGTGTAAAGCATTGGTCTGGCAGGACAGCTGCAGTGTCTCTAGCCAGTATCTCAAGCTTGAATGTGCCTGCACAGTTCTTCATTACACATCCCAAATGCATCCTGAGTTTACAACACACTGTCTACTGCTGTTCTTCACACAGGCTACATTGCCTTCATCTGTAGTTTCAGCCATTCTCCTTGGGGCTTCCAAGCCTTATCCCCTGGGGAACTCCTGCCAGTCAGAGGTAAAGCATCAGCATTTGAGAAATGCCTGTGCTTTTGGTCCATCACCTGCACCAAGCCTTTCCTGCTAACTTTTGAGGTGGTCAGTCCATAGGAGAGGTGCTGTTTGTCTGCTTCACAGTGAATCCTGAAATCAGCTCCCCTGGGCACTGCCATGGGAGTGATGGATCATCAGGGTCTGTTGGTTGTTTTTGGAGCTCAGAAGTGAAGTGACACAGGAGTAGGTGATATTCCAGTTGCTCCCCATCTGATCAAACTGCTCCATAATGAGAGTAGCCTAAAATCAGTCCACCTAAACCCACCCTAAAATGTGTTTTAGAGATCACAGGCTCACAGGATATTAGGAGTTGCAAGGGACCCAAATTGATCATTGAGTCCAAACTCCCCCTGCCAGAGCAGGACCACACAGTCTAGCTCAGGTCACACAGGAACACATCCAGACAGGCCTTGAAAGTCTCCAGAGAAGGAGACTCCACAACCTCTTTGGGCAGCCTGTGCCAGTGCTCTGGGACCCTTACAGGAAAGAAGTTCCCCCTTGTGTTGAGCTGGAACCTCCTGTGCTGCAACTTACACCCTTGTCCTATCCCAGGGAGCAGTGAGCAGAGCCTGTGTCGTTCCCCGCCCCCCCGATCCCCAGCCCTCAGATGTTTATAAACATTGATTAAATCCCCTCTCAGTCTTCTCTTCTCCAGACTAAGCAGCCCCAGGTCCCTCAGCCTCTCCTCATAAGGCAGCCCTCTAGTACCCTCATCCTCCTCGTAGCCCTCTGCTGGACCCTCTCCAGCAGATCCCTGTCCCTCTTCGACTGGGGAGCCCAAAACTGAAGGCAGTATTCAAGATGAGGGCTCAGCAGGGCAGAGTAGATGAGAAGGATGTTGTCTGGATGTTGTCTAGAGATGTTATCTAGTCTGAATACAGAATGCTTTGCTCTGATAAAATGCCTGCTTTGCTTCTCCCTCTTAAATCAGCCCTGACTTCTCTCTTATCCTTAGTAGCTTAGACCTTCAAGGACCTCCAGCTTATTTTCTTTCTGCTTTGCAGGCTCCTGGCACCCCAGGGAACAAACAGCACCATGTGCATTGGTCAAGCCAAGCACTACCAACTGTGCCAGCAGCAGGTGAGAACCACTTCCAGTGCTGAGTGACCCTCAGTGGAGGATATGGGACTTGGTTGGGGGTCACACTGTAAGAGCACCAGCACTCAGGGTGTGACTGATCTGCCAGAGGAGTGCAGACAAAGGATATGATCCACTTCTGGAGTATACTTTTGAAGACAGATGTGCTCTGCTCTCTGGGGCTGAGATGTAGTGGAAGTGGATATCAACACCTGCTTCTTGTGGGGTTGGGAGGAGGGATGAAGTTTTTCCAGTAAACTTTTCCCTTTACTTGAGTTAATTTTTGCAGGACTGCTAAATACAGCTGTCTAAGGTACCCTTGGTGATTGAGGCCTGTCCTTTCTGTCTGTATTATGGCACCTCAGAGTCCATTACTGATTCCTTCCAGGGTTGCCAGGGCATTTTCATCCTTCAGGGGTGCAGCAGGAACAAGAAACTGTCACAACAACCATGGCTGTGACATATGGAGCCTTTCGTAACATTTATTCCCTCCGTAGCCCTGTCCAGCCAACACAGCAAGCTTCAAACAGCAGCAGTGTTCCAGTTTCAATGCCAAAGCCTTTGGGAAGCACTACTACCATTGGATGCCCCTCTATCCAGGTGGGTTTTCACCGCTTCATGCAAAGAGTTAAGGTGAGAAAACACCCACAGGACCTTTATGGACACAGGAGAAGGGGAAGGTCCCAGGGGACAAGGGATAGATGCTCTTGGCTGGTGTGGAATTACTTCTTTATGTGCCCTATTTTGGAGGAATCACTGCCTGTCTCTTCGCAGAACTGCTCCACCCAGCCAGGCCTCTTTTCTCACCACATTGCTCCTGTTTAGGGTCCTGCATCAGCAAGCACTGGTGGGCAGACAGGGCACAGGCTTCTCTGAACTGTCTTGGCTAACCAGCAGTCATCTTGGCAGAGCTGGGGGCTCATGCTCTTTGTGCCTTCTACCATTTTGGCTGCCTCTGTCACCCAGCTTGCTTCCCACCCAGTTGGTGGTGAGTTGTTCCAAACAGGATGCCCATCCCTTCCCTGCACAGGCCAGACATTCTCTCACCTGGGTTAGGAGTTGTCCCTTGAGGCCCAGTTTGAGCTCACCTAACATACTGTCTTTCTGGACACCTGATTTTCTCTTTGCACTTGCTGCCAAGGAGATGTAGAACATCTGCACCTCTAACTTCAGTTGCTTAGCTGAGTGGAGTGTAGCTGGCCACAGCCCTATGCATTTGGTACCCCTCTTACAGGTCTTGCTTGCTCTTGTGTATTTATGTGTGGCCTGGGACTTGCTGATGCAGGTTCCCCTGAGGGGATGGCACTGCAAAGGGGAGAGAGTATGGTGAGGAAGAGGGTTTGCAGCAAGAAGTACTTCTGTTAGACATGGTTCCCAGCTGCAGTCTCCTACCATGGCCCCTTTACTACTAGAAAATCCATATCCTTGGGGTCTCAAGCAGCAAGACCATCCAAGGTGCCATCAAGCCACCAGTATGGATAAGAGGAAAGCTCCTTTCCTTGCAGCCCATCTCTAAGCACCTCGATCTGCTGGTGCCTTTCTGCTTCTGTCCCTTCAGATGATTACACCAGTATCTCCAACAAGCCATGTGACCTCCAGTGCACTACGCAGAGTGGAGAGAGGCAGCTGATGGCCCGAGCACAGGATGGTACTTCTTGTAAGGACAGGACCTATCAAGGGGTCTGCATCAATGGAAAGTGTGAGGTGAGGCTCTGGGAGGAATTAGTACAGAAATTTGGAGCATTAAGTGGAGGAGTTGACCTCTTGGTCATGACAAGGCCAGGGACCCCATCAGGAAACTGGAACAGAGGCTTGGCATGGGGTAGTTATATTGACTCTTGAATACCTGTGGGCTGAAGGAGAGCAAAGGGGTTCACACAGAGGGAATTCTATACATTCACATGTTCCCCCTGATTGACAACACTTTCCTCCCAGCACAAAGAAGGCAAGAATGTCAGGTTTGTTTACAAAGTCATCCAGTACCTCTTCTCCGAGATAATTAGTGACAGAACAAGAGGGGATGGCCTCAAGCTGCATCTGGATAGGTTTAGACTGAACATTAGGGAAAAAATTTCCCAGCAAGAGTGGTCAGGCATTGGAATGGGCAGCCTAGGGAGGTGGTGGAGTCACCAACCCTGGGTGGGCTTAAGAGTCATTTGGATGTGGTGCTTGGGAAAATGTTTTAGAGCGAACCTTGTAGAGTAGGGTTCTCAGCTGGCCTGGGTGATCCTGAGGGTCTTTTCCAACCTGAATGTTTCTGTCATCACTCCAAGCTAACCCACATCCCCCACCAGAACCTCACTGTAAAAGCACGGTGGCATTTACTTGAAAAGCCTCTGACCTGTGGAGATCAGCTGGCCTCAGGAAACCTTCTCCTCTTGTCTTGCTTGCAGCCAGTGGGGTGCGACGGGAGCCTGTTCTCGGCGCGGACGATGGACAGATGCAGGGTGTGTGGAGGGGACGGCAGCACTTGCCACCGCGTCTCGGGCAGCTTCCGAAAGGCAGTCTCACAGATAGGTACTCCCTGCTACCACGGTCCAGAGACTTCACCTGTTGCTTCTTACACCAGCTGACAGGAAGGGTGACTGGCTTGAACATGGGTAGGAGTTTTCTCAGCTGCTTGGTGGAAAAGAGCTGAAGACTGCCAGCCCTGCTTAAATACCTCTGTTTTGTCCTTTCCACTTAATCATCATCAGAGATTGGTTTGATGTGCTGTGTATTGGGCTGGTAAGGTTTCCCTTCACCTCTCTACAATAGGATGCAGGTGGGGATCTATTTGCTCCTATTGATTTTGGCATCTGGCCCACCTCAGATACCGTGAAGACATCGATGACTCTTCTTTTATTTGTGCTACGTGTTCATTTGGAACCCGAGCTGCTGTGATGAGGGTCACAGCCTTTGTTTCAGCCTGCGCTTAGTCTCCTCCTTTCCCCAGTCACAGCTGAGGGACAATTCCTCTGAAACTGGGCTGAGATTCATCCCTTGCGACCTCATGGCCTGTTTCTCCATCCATAGAAGGATTAGACTGTGGTATGCTCATTAGTAATTAATTAACTGTGGTCTGAGGCTGCTTTGGAACATCATTTCGCAGTGTTGTTGTTTCACTAGCTTGCCTTGTTCTCTGCAGCCACCAGACTAGAAAAGCACCCGGGCCCCTTTCCAGAGCAGGGGTGATGGTGCTAACCCCTCTAGCAGAACAGATGCAGTTTTGGCCTCCCATCTCAGTTCCTGTAAAGCCTTACAGAACAGACAAGTCCTGCATTTCTAGCAGGAGAGACAAACTGCCAAACCACGCAACTTTAAGAGCCTTCTTATTTCCTCTCCCTTTAAAGGTCAATTTTTATGCTACTCCTGAGACAAATCCTGTTGAGTCAGGAGCTGAGGGGACCTATGGTCTTCTCCATCCACTCTTCAGCATCAGTCCTGATCACTGGTAAGCCTTCTTGCCAGAAAGAGCGTGAGAAAACATTCATCCACACACCGAAAAGCCAGGCTGTGAAGTTCCCGATTGCAAAGCTAGCGGTGTGCAGACCGAGCCTTAGAGCCCTGTAATGGGATTTCGGAGAGGAGCTGGGGTTAGAGCTCACAGGCTGGCACAACAGGCATTTATGTCCCGGAAGAGCAGCACTGCCCTCCTACGTGCACCCTTGTCCCACAGGCTGCTTTTGCTATCTAGACCTTCTGATTCTGTCTTTGGAGTTTCCTCACTCTCTGTTCTGCTCCTCAGGTTACGTGTTCATTACCAACATCCCTGCCGGCGCCACAGACATCCTCATCATTGAGCGCAGGAAAACGGAGAACATCCTGGGTGAGCGGAGGAGTTGGATGGATATGGAGATCCCAGCTCAGCCGCCTGGGAGGTGGGAGGAGGGCTCTGTGCTGCGAGAAAGCTATCTGTGAGCATTGCCTCCAGGGTAGCCCAGGGGCACTTCATCTCTCTGTTAAACCAAGGCTACCGCATCTGAAGCGGCGGCAGCAGCAGGGGGGACATTTGGAAGCCCAGCTCACAGTGAGCAGTCCCTGCTGTGAAGACATTTGTGCTCCTGTTGGAGATGGAAATGCAAACAGCAGGTGTTGAACACCGCTGATCTGACCTGATGTGGGAAACTAATGCTGTAGAGCCTTGTGGGTCTTTTCCTATCAGGCTTTTCACAGTCCCGAGCTGTTTGCTATTCTCTGTTGCCAGCATGGCCCTGATGTCCTGCGCTGAGCATCACATTTGCCCCTTTTCTCTCTCTTTGAAGCACTTGCAGATGAATCTGGGCATTTCTTTTTCAATGGCAACTCCACCATTGACAACCCCCAGAACTTCAGGGTAGCTGGCACCATCTTCAAGTACCGACGGCCTTCAAGCCTCAACTCAGATGGGCTGGAGTACATCATAGCTCATGGACCCACTAACCAGTCTCTGAATGTCATGGTATGTGAGGAGCTAGTTTTAGGCTTTCCTGTCTTGCCTGTCCCAAAATTGTGAGCCTCTCTAAGACAAAGGGAACATTAACCTGGTTCCCAAACCAAACCTGAGCATGTAGGTGGCTGAGTTAGCCAGATGCTCTCTTGGGGGAGGTTCCCTTCTTGGATATATGAGCATCCTGTCTTCTCTTAAGATCCATAGCTAAATGGCTGTGGCTAGAAGAGGTCTCTGGGAAATACCCCTTCTTAAAACAAAAAGAGTTTTGTTTTCCATCCCTGTCTCCTCCAGTACTATAACTTCAATGGGAAGATGCCACATGTGACTTATGACTACACTGTACCACAGACACCACCTCTCCGAACTGCAGCCCCTGCTGTAGACAGACCTCTCTATCATCACCTACCAGAGACCAGCCAGGACCATGCCATGCCAGCCAACTCCAGAGCTGTCCAGGACTTCAATGCCACGTGGCTCTCCCTGTCACCAGGTGACACCAGTGAACAGCTTCCCCTAAGAGAAGGGCATGAAGATTTAGGCTTCAACCATCCACACTTCTTCCAGACCAACTCCAGCAGTCAGACTCGAGACTGGGTTTGGGAACAAGGTGAAGAGAAGGAGAAGTATGACTTCCAGCTAAGACGAGTCTACCATGCAAACACAGCAGGAGAGGGAGAAGCAGCAGCAATTGGTGAAGAAACAGAGTTGGGTTGGTTCCTTTGTTTTTCCTTCTCTCCCGTTTTGTTCGTTGGAAGTGGACATCCTGCACTGGTCTTCCTCAAATCTAAGGTGGCTTCACCTTCAGAGCAGACAGGAGGGAAAGATGATTAATAGCAAGGTGGACAGTGCCAGGGAAGCAGCAAGAGGCCAGTGGCTCAGTAAGAGGAGGGGAGCTGGGAAAAGGTGAACACAACACAGATCAGGCAGCGCCCTTTCAGGGCAGTGACAGCAGCAGGTCGCAGCTGCAGTCCGACTATCACCAGGTGAAAACAAGGGGACAGGTCATTTGAGGTCGATCTGTGGAAGCCAAACAACAGTTCAGGGACAAAGTACATCTGCAGCACTGCTCAGGTCAGGCCTGAGGGGCCAGGCTTGAGCTTCAGTGGAGATCCTGAGCAATGGGCAGAGTGTGTGGGCAGTTGAGGCCTGTTGGTGCACCCTAGTGGCAATTTGTGATTTTGAGGCCAAATATTGGATGTTTTTTAACCTTGTTAAACACCACATTCTGAAGCACAAACCATCTGATCGAGTGTTTTCCTTCCAGCTGTCAGGTTCAATCAGATTTCCATCAGCACAGCTGTACCCTACAGCGTGAGGAGATCTGAGCTCTCGGAGAACAGCCGCGCAGCACCCTTGGGCCTTCGTCTCTTCAGGAGACTGTGCCACAGAGACCCTCACAACACTGCCTTCTGCAGGGAGCTGCAGCACCTGGCAGTCAGGCTGGCCCTGAGGAACTCCACAGCAGGACTGTGGCCCAAGATGACTGCCCAGTGGCCACAGGGCCTCCACAAAGTGCCGGCCCGTGAGAACTCACTGGAGGACTTGAAGGTGGAGGCATTTGCTGGGAGTCGGGGGGAAGCAGCCAACTACAGCATGACGGCATCTGTGGAGAGCCCTCTACTAGGTGCCAGCCCAACCATGGACATCAGCCAGGCAGAGCCTCTGCAAGCCCCTGGCACTGAAAGGTGGCACTTGGTTTCCTGAGCAAAACAGGAGCGTGGTTATCTGGGGAGGGAGGGTCAGGCCAATCCTCTGGTAGTTTCACTGCTGTCCTAGATGTCCTCAGGCACCAGCATCCACCCACAGCAGCTGCTGTGGATGCTTGGTGTGTCCTCCAAAGACACAACTGGCCTGACACAGAGCTCCTAGAGTGTAGTTGAGGTCTCCCTGCCTCTAGGGAATCCATTAAGCAGGTGCAGAAGGACCTGTGAGGCCAACACTAAGGGGGGTTATAAAGAAGGCCAGGAGTCTGTAACGTGTCACGTACAGATACTTGCCACAACGCTGGCCATTCTGTCCCATTCCTCTGGCCACATAAAGTTCTACAACTTGAGTAAACAGGCCAGGAGGCTGAGGGCTAACATTTAAACCTTTCTGGCAAGCCACTTGTGAACTCTCCCCACCACATTATATGACACTAACGGGAACCTTGCTTGAGCTCCCCTTTCCGCCCTGACATCGTACATCTTAGAAGTGGCAGCGTGAACTGAGGCTGAGGGCACCTGCAGAGTTGAAGGCCCATAATATGCACAACACTCACTGTGAATGATGCCTCCACTCAGAGGGATGATCCACAGCCTTTCTCATTCGATTCAGGAGGTGGATCAAGGCTTTACACTCAGCTCATCTGTGGTCCATCTTGCCTGGGTTGGGGGGGATGAAGTGCAGAAACACTTGGTCTCTTCCCTGTCTTCAAAGACAGCGAGGAGGAACTTCACTCCATTTGCAGGAATTTCACTCCATTTGCAGGAATTTCACTCCATTTTGCAGCAATTTCACTCCATTTTGCAGCAATTTTTTATTTTTAGCTCATTCCACCTCCTTTTTTCCACAGCAATGAGTTTGATGTGAGCCCCATGGGCCATGATGACATCAGCTTGGCTGACATGTATCGGTGGAAAGTCTCAGCTTATGCCCCCTGCAGCTCCACATGCACTTCAGGTAGGTTTGGCTTCCAGTGACTGATCACATGAGGTCCTTTTGGTGTTCTTTAAAATGGCAGGTAGAGCTTCAGCTGCAGGGAGCACTCCAGTAGTTTAATTGTGGTGGGAGGAGGCTTTGAGGTCTGACAGAGCCTGACCAAGAGAGGGTCTTGATTGCCCAGCAGGTATCAGCACCTCCTACGCAATGTGTGTCCGGTATGACGGAGCGGAAGTGGATGAAACATACTGTGATGCCCTAACCCGACCAGAACCTACTCATGAGTTCTGCACAGGGAGAGATTGCCAGCCGAGGTGAGCAGCAATCACATCAGATGACCTTGGGGACAGTGTATCTTGGTAGGGATGATTTTCTGCTCAAAAGAGAAGGCCATTTTTGGGCTGAAAGATAGGCTTAGGCAGCTATGCCTTTGTAGCCCCTTGTCTAACTTGCTTGCAAAGGGCAGAGTTGGCTTCCAAAGCAAGCATCTTCTTAACATCAACATCTACAGTGATGAGCAGGATCACAGTGGCAGCTGGTGGGTGAGGGAATCCCCAGGAATCCACAGTTCCATGTCTCCCTTACCTGGGCTTTCCTTTGTGCTTTCTTCCCCGGGGACTGCTCGTGGAGGTGGGAGACCAGTCGGTGGAGTGAGTGCTCCAGGACCTGTGGTGAGGGCTATCAGTACCGCACTGTGCGCTGCTGGAAGATGCTGGCTCCAGGCTTTGACAGTTCAGTTTATGATGACCTCTGTGAGTCATCTGGGCTGGCCAGGCCCATGGAGAGGAAAGCCTGCAAGAACAAAGCCTGCGGGCCCCAATGGGAGCTGTCCGAGTGGTCTGAGGTAGGCATCAGGGAACTTTGCTCCAAGAGGTAAGCAGCTGAGGCTGAGCTGGGACCTGGATGAAGGTGGCTGGCAAACATTGGGTGCTGAGGAAGCCTCTGGCCAGCTGCATGCTGGGGTAACAAGGACTGCCTTTGCTCATATCCCTCTTGTTCTGACGCTACCCAGCTAACAAAGGCCATTGCAAGGTAATTTTTCTAAGGTGACTTCTCTCCAGGAGGATGTTGACCAAATGAAGGTCTTGCCAGCAGAAGGCTTTGCCACTCTCTTCCAGGACCATGCTATGATTCTAACCAAGAATAAGTGGGGAAACAGTAGCATGGAGATACAGAAAAACCTAAAACCCAATCAAAATCTCTTTGTGTGACTTCTCACAGCCTTCTCAAGACTGGAGCAGTAGCCCAATGACTTTGGAAAGCAGCCCAGACATCAGCATCTTGGAGCATTAGAGCTCTGAGACCCAATAAGCAGCAGAGATAGAGACAGACCCACATTTCCCTATCCCTGCTGGTGCCCTTCCCCACTTTCCTGGTGCCACAGGAGCAAGATGAGGCCCAGCTGCCTCCCTCGCCTTTGCTTGTCCCCCGTGCGCGGTGCTGGCCAGCCCGGGGCTGACGCTCGCTGTCGGTTGCAGTGCTCGGCCCGCTGCGGCGCGCAGGGGACGATGAGGCGGGAGGTGCGCTGCTCGGTGGAGGCGCCGCTCTGCGACGAGGCTCAGAAGCCCAGCAGCGAGAAGGCCTGCACGGGCCCACCCTGCGACCGCCGCTGGACCGCTTCCAGCTGGGGCCCGGTGAGTCCAGAGGGTCTGCCGCTCCTGGCATTGAAGGCAGGCAGCGGGGAGCAGGGGCTTAGTCATGTGGCTGCTCTCTTGTGGCTTTCTCTGGTAGAGGCTAAGTTCCAGAAGCTGGGATAATCTCTGCTTTTGCCTCGCCATGCAGGAAATTTGGATTAGCTGTGAGGTGAGCCCCATTCTGTCATCTGGAAAGCTCATGGCACCTGGAGAGGGGAAGCCCCTGGCCAGACCTACCTCTAAAGACCCTTGGAATCCAGTGCCGCAGTCCTAGTGGCAGGGCTAGGCTCTGGACTTGGGTCTCCTGGCACCACTGACCCTTACCCCTCCACCTTCCTGCTTTCTGATGTGTCTAATTGCCTTTTGTTCCTCCAAGTGCTCAGGTTCGTGTGGGGAGGGACGCATGAGCCGCTTCATCGCCTGTCGCAACCTGGAGGGCAAGGTGATCTCCAGCTCGCAGTGTGACCCAGCCACCAAGCCCCTGGCTGTCCACCCGTGTGGAGATAAGAACTGCCCGGCACATTGGGTGGAGCAGGAGTGGGACCAGGTAAAGCTAAGGTGGGCTGTGTCCTCAGCCCTCCTTCCCACCCCATGTCCACAGGAGATGGTGGGAACCTGCTTCCCTTAGCAGAGCAAGACTGCATAGAATCGTAGAATCAGTCAGGGTTGGAAGGGACCACAAGGAGCAGCCAGTTCCAACCCCCCTGCCATGGACAGGGACACCCTACCCTAGAGCAGGCTGCCCACAGCCTCAGCCAGCCTGGCCTTAAACACCTCCAGCCATGGGCCCTCAACCACCTCCCTGGGCAACCCATTCCAGCCTCTCACCACTCTCATGCTCAACAACTTCCTCCTCACATCCACTCTGACTCTCCCCACCTCCAGCTTTGCTCCATTCCCCCCAGTCCTGTCACTCCCTGATAGCCTAAAAAGTCCCTCCCCAGCTTTTTTGTAGCCCCCTTCAGATCCTGGAAGGCCACAAGAAGGTCACCTGGGAGCCTCCTCTTCTCCAGCCTGCACAGCCCCAACTCTTTCAGTCTGTGCTCACAGCAGAGCTGCTGCAGCCCTCTGAGCATCCTCCTGGCCCTGCTCTGGACACACTCCAGCATCTCCACATCTTTCTTGCAATAGGGGCTCCAGAGCTGGATGCAGTGCTCCAGGTGGGGTCTCAGCGGAGCAGAGTAGAGGGGGAGAATCACCTCCCTGTCCCTGCTGGCCACACTTCTCCTGATATATGTTTCAGTCTGCAGCCGTAGAGCTGTACCCTTGTCCTAGCTTCTTTTGGCAAGAGGGAAGGAGTAGAAATGCCCTAACTTGTCCCGCTGTACTCTACAGACCACCCTGAAGTTTGTGGCATTTGCTGCGTTCCCAGGGCCCTCCACTGGAGGGCAGCAATGTCCTAAGGAACTCTCTCACCTCTTAAGTCCTGCCTCAACAGAGCTCCTTGTCCAGAACCTACACTCACCCCTCCTAAGCTTTTGGTCCCACAGCTAAAGAGAAAGCCTCAACAAAGCTAGCTTCAGCCGCGACAAATAACAGCCAGAGGTAAACCTGAACTACGGCCCAGATCTTTGGCCTGGAAGTCACATCCAGACCATGTGTGTGTATTTGTCCCAGGACTTGGAGTCCAATGAACATGATCCAGGTGCCCCATTCTACCAACCAGTTGGCCTCTGCAAGTCTACTTGTCTTCTGTTGTTCAAGGCCTAGAGGCTTTAGTCTTCCAAATACAAGCTGATCCAAATGGCAGAGCACCCAGCAGAACACACCGACTCAGTTGTGGAGTTTTGGCCTTGCCTTGAAAGTCTTGAGTAAAGTAGGGATTCACAAAACATGAAGAAGGAAGGTTTCTAGAGAACCAGAGAAGCAGCCAAGCCCTCTCCCCTCTAACAAAATCTCAGTTCTTGTTTTGCTGACATGCATCTGAGCCTCCCTCCAGCACTAGTAACAAGCATCAGCTGGTTGAACATGGAGACCCATGGCAGTCTCTTCTGCTCTGGCCTGTGGTGTGGGTCACATGCATGTGCAGTGCATTTTTAAAGCCCTGTCCAGGCTACTAAACTCACCTGAACTCTGAAAGACCAACTGAGCTGAGCTCCCCAGCTTTGCCTCTGTCAGCTTCTTTGCCTCTGCTGCGTTCCCTCAGCTGATCAGCTCTGAGTCCGCAGGATGACTAAGGTCAAGTTCAGACCAGGTGTGCTGGTCCTGCTGTGGTGAAGGAGGGCACAAAATGCTGAAATGTCACACTGACAGCTGCCTCTGTGGAAATAGAATCATAGAATCAGTCAGGGTTGGAAGGGACCACCAGGATCATCTAGTTCCAACCCCTCTGCCATGGGTAGGGACACCCCACCCTAGGTCAGGGATCAGCCAGAGTCAGATCCTGGCTGCTGCTGTTTCTCTTGGGAATGCCCTAAGAGAGTGAGTCCTCCCCGCTAAGCCCACATAGCTCTGGTCTCAGCAGCACTTGTCCAGACAAATCACCTGCAGCGTGCTGGCTTGGTTCCCTTGGGCTCACACAAACCTTGTCAGTACTTCAAGATCAAGGTTGCTACACAAATATGCTACGTGGATTTTGAGAACATAGACACACATAAGACAGAAACAGCTTGGCTGCTCAGCTTCCTTGTGGCAGCTGCTCTCAAGGCCAGCCAAGGTGAACTTGGCATCTCCAGTAGTGGCTAAACACAAGTTTACACCAGCTCCTGTACATGCTCCCTAGGAAAACCAGCTCCTTTACTGCTGTGCTCTGGGCAGCTCTGACTCCCTTAGACTGGTGTTAGCACAGGCATTAAGCATCTTGTTCCTGAGCAGGATGCCACCTTACTTGGAGCTCTACAGCTGGTGAGCATCGTTCGTTACCTGGCTGTTGTGTTCTCCTCCCCAGTGCGATGCCAGCTGCGGGCGCGGGATGAAGACCCGGATTGTCTTGTGCGCAGGCCTGGAGAACGGTGTGTACAGGGAGTACTCTGAGAAGCTCTGTGAGGCCTCTCAGAAACCTGAGGAGCAAGCTGCCTGTTTCAGAAGACCGTGTTCAACGTGGTTCACCACTTCCTGGTCTCAGGTAGGGCTTGGGGTGGTGGGGAAGGAGTACAGGAGGCCTCATAACCCTGTCTGGTAGAGCATGACCTGCACCAAGGCTTTTTAGCAGCCTATCTGTGAAGGGGTCTGTCAGGTCTGAGCGGGACCATGAGCTCTGCTCTTCTGCAGACCAGGCAGCAGGTGGGAGTACTGACACAGACAAGCTGGAGAGAGCCTAAAAGCATTTGGGCTGTTGCCTCAAGCAACAGCATGAACCACACTGCAAGCCTACAGAGTATAGCCATGCCTCCCCCTCTGCCAGGAGGAGGGTTCTGCCCTTCCCTTCTCTCCCTTTTAGCTGCTGAGTGTTTAGGGAATGGGAGGATGGGGAAAGCTGGACCTGGCTTGCAGCAGCTATTTTCTCCGTCTTTTATCACAGCATCAACACTCAAAAGCCAAAACAGTTCTGAGCTGCATTCAAGAGATGAAAGCAGACTTGTCCCTTGCCCTGCCCCAAGCCCAGCTCAGGAAGGCTGTCCTCTGGAAACAAAAAAGGAGCATAAATTTGAGATCAGTGTGGATTTTAACCCAAACCTCCTCAAGAACACTCCAGAGCTGAGACCAGAAGGCCTCACTGGAAGAACAAACTTGGGAACTATAGAAAAGGAATGAAATTGCCTCTCTCAGTCCTTTTCCTCTCTCTTGATGCCGACAGTGCAGCAAGACATGTGGTGCTGGAGTGCGGTTGCGTGAGGTGAAGTGTTACCAGGGGGAAGCACTGGCTCAGGGCTGCGACCTCGCTTCCAAACCAGAAGCCAGGCAGACTTGCCAGCTCCAGCCCTGCCCCACAGAGGCACCAGGTGAGGGCTGGGAGGCCAAGGAGGGAGAGGAGCCCTTAGGAGCTCTTTGCTCTGATCGTCTTTCTGCTAGGGGAACGCATTTCCTCTTTAACCCCTCCTGTGTCTGCTTCTGTTCCCCAGAAGAAGACTGTGAAGACAAGGTGACAGCCAACTGTGTGCTGGTGCTGAAGGTGAAGCTGTGCTCTCACTGGTACTACAGGAAGGCTTGCTGCAGGTCATGTCGGCTCAAAGCACCCTGAGTGCTGTTGGGCTGGACTTCCCTTCCAAGTTCAGGGGCAAGAGCCCCCTCAAACCAGACTTTACCACTTGAAGCTACCTGGCTTGGCTGTGGAGCCAATCCCCGTAGATCAGCTTGCTCTGCAAGGGAGGGTTTCTAGGACTTAGTCATCACTGCTCTCTCTCCACCAAGAGGATTTTACACAAGACAAACAACCATCAGTTCCTAGAAAGCTACTGAGAAGTGAGTTGGGAAAGCCTGCCCTTGCTGGCATCATCTCTGAAGAGTTCTAGCTGGAGGTGGTGGAGCACAGAGGCCAGCCTGCAGCAGGCCACAGGCCACAGCAGCCATCCCTCTGGCCTGCCCTGCAGGTTTTCCTCCTACAAGGGCAATTTCCAAAACAGGTTGCAAAATTCTGTGTCACAATAAAGAACTAAACTAAAACTGCCAGTCTGGGATGCATGTCCCTTGGCCAGAGGTAAGGGAGAAGATGGGACACAAGAGGGGCAAAAGCAGGAGTAGGAAAGGCGGGGAAGGAAAACCCTTGCACTAGCACAACTTCCAAGCAACTCCTGATAAATCCCTTTTTTTGTTGTTGCCTGCCAAAGAACAAAACCCACTCCTGGTTTGTATTTCAAAGTCCTCATTTATTTCTGATGTTGAATTTGGACCCACATAGCTGAGCAACAAAGAGAATAAGAACGATAGGAATCAAGTGGAAAAAAAATCTGGGATCCCTGCCGTGTCCTGTTCCTCTACCGTCCCCCAAACTTTCTAACCCACAGTTGCATTTCCCCTGTCTCCAACCCTTCAGGTTTCTCTGTAGCCATGCCAGACCCAGGGTGTTGTGTTGGCCATAAGGATAACCCTCATCCTGGCCATTCAGCCACTCTGGTGCTGCCTCACCAGCCTTGGCACCTTGTTAGCAGGTGACAGATCAGTCTTAATTTGCATGAGATGAAGATGAGGATGCAGGTGCCTTCCTTTCACCAGAAGGATGACCCTCAGAAGTAAAACCCTCCTGTGCTGTTCCCACCCTCTGGAGGTCCTGGCACGTGCTGCTGTTGTGGTGGGAAGTCTTGATGGGTGCCAAGAGGTAGAGTTGGATGCAGGGAGCCACTCTGTGCTGTCTCTGCCCTTCAAGGGGACAGCATCACAGATCACACTGGGACATGTTCAGTTCTCACGGCTCCTGGCAGGATGAGACCTAGCTCAGCAGATGCTTTAGTGGGAAAGGATGAGACTTACTGAGTTATCCATGATTTTTTCCAAGTTTCAGAGTGGATTCCCAGGGAGGAGCGTTGGCTGGATGAGAAGCAGTAGGTGCTACAGACTAGCAGCCAGTGGGATCCTGAGAGCTTTGGTGCTCCTAACTTCCATCTTCCTGTGTGCCCTTACTGTGAGAGGACATTTAAACTCTGCCATAACTATCTGAAGAATGGAAACAGGTTCTAAAAGAGATGCAGCTAGATCAAGTCAAAGGCTTTCTGGGCCAGAGATGGAGGAGATGGTGCTCAGAAGGCTGTGTAAAATGCAGGCTTGGGGCGAGGTCTTCCAACCATCCACATGTCTGGGTTTTGTCTGGTTCCTTTTCTTAGGGTAGTTTGAGCAGAGGTGCCAAGGCATGAGCAAGTCCAAAGTGTGAAAGCCTTCTGCCCCGTGACATAGACATTGAAGGCTCCTGTAGTGTGTGCCTCTATGCTGAGATGTACTTCTTCGCATGAATGGGGAGGTCGAGTCCAAATCCTTCTGTGAGCCACAGGATGAGTTCTAAATTCTCATGGTAAAAAAAAAACCCCAACACCATCGCACCACTCACGTTTTCAGGCAGCCCTACCCTACCCTATATTGCAAAGGCATGGAAGCATTTCCTGCCGTGGCCTCCAACAGCATCTGCCCACATCACTCTGGCTGTGGGGATTGTTGCTACCCAGGTCCCTCCTCCCTGCTACGAATGGGAAGCACTCAGCTGAGCGGTTGTGCAGCGGTTGCCATGGAAGTGCCTGTGAATGGTGGAGATGTCCTCTTAGTAATCTTCCCCTTAATTTCATTTATGGAGGAAGAAGGAACTTTCCCACATTCATTTCTGCAGAAAGGCAGAGTTGTTGGCTGTTGTTAGCAGCTGCAGAGCTGGTGAACCCAGGGTCAGGTCTTGCACCCTCTTCTTCCAAAAGAGGGGGAACCTCAACCAGTCCTCTCACATAGGAGGTCATGGCCTCCACAGAAGAGGGGATGTGACCTGCTGCTCTCTGCTGTTGAAAGCTGTCCCAGGGCCAACCTTCCTCTGACCGTCCAGAGCTGTCTGGGTGGGCTGGGCAGGGCTTTGAATGCTGAAGGTGACCAAACCTGCAGTTATTTAGGGGTGCAGCTCTTCCCTGTAAGTAAAATCTTCCCATTTTTATGGGTCCAGGTTAAAATCTCTGCTAAGAAAGCTTGTGAAGAGCAGAAAAGGTGGAGGCTTCAGCTGTGGCAGGACTGGCCTGTGCCAGTTTGAGTAGGTGGGTGGCTTTGCAAACAACTTTGCCCCTCCTGGTGATCAAAATTCATGTCTTGAACTTTCTCAGCATGTGTAAAGATCAAAGCGGGTGGGAGATGGTGTCCTGTCTACGCTTGAATGTAAAAGCTAACTGCTAGCAGCAAGGAATGCAGTACAAGGAGAGAGGGATGATCCAGATTGTCCCTGCTTTGCTTTCCCATTGCCCAGGAGTGCTGCCATTGCCAGCTCAGCAGTGGAATTTGCCAAGGTGGCAGCTGGTGGGTGGCCACACGTCACTCCGTGTGCTGGAGGCAGTGGGCATTGCCTCAGGGGGCTTGCACGGAGACACCAAAGGCATCGCGCTGGGCTTGGGGAGCTGGAGTAGCCTGGGGTAATGAAGTTGTACTGTACATAGCCCTCATTAGACAAGTGCCTTCAGCAGAGAGAGTAGAGTAATAATGACACTTATGATGGGTTCAGAGGTTTGACGTCGCCCTTCAAGGTCTTCCTCATCTTCTCGCCCGTGAAGCTTAGCTGTGCCGGGCAGTTCAGCAAGAGGACCGCGCTGGTCTCAGGCTGGGCTTCTGGGGTCCTCTCTGGAGGAACCTCCTCCTAAAGACAAATGAAAAGCTCCTTCCCTCAAGTGAGCGCCAGCTAAGGGCACCCCACGCTCGTGGCAACGGTGACTACACCTCCGTGCTGACAGCCCGTGGGTTGGGGAAGCTCTCGCGGAGGAGGCTGTGGCGGCTCACCGGGTAGCTTTGCAGGGTGGCCATGTTGATGGGTGGCCCCATCTCCTTGCAGCAGGTGGGGGTGTAGGTGACCCTCTCGCCCCCGTTGCGCACCATGTCGGCAGTCCGGATGTAAAACGGGGAGCCGTAGGGCGAGCAGGTCGGGCAGTAGCTGTGGGCCCCGTGCTGGTTGAGCTCGCTGTGGGGTGATGTGGGGCTGCCCTGCCCGTCTGCCACGCGCGAGTTGCAGGCGTTGCACATGCCGAGGTGTGAGTGCACCACGGGGAGGTTGGGCTCTTCCTCTTCCTCCTCCTCCTCCTCTTCCTCATCGGAGTCATCTTTCTTGCAGCAGTAGTACTGTGTGAAAGGGAAGGGGTTGTATTAAGGGAAGTGGAGCATGGCTGGAGGACAGATTCAGCTTCAAAGCCAGCGCTGCCACATCCGTGCTCCCCTTACCCCACCCAGAGAAACCCTCTTGCTGCTCTGCTCTGTTGGGTCGAGCAGAAGCTGGAAAAAGCCTGAATCTGAGCCTGCTGCGGAAGGAACTCATCCTCCCCAGTCCCAGTGAGGTTTGCAAGGGGAAGATACTTTACCGTGCTGGTTGGAAAGTCCTCCAAGTTACTGCTGTGCTTTTCATCACAGGGGCACTGCTGCATGGCACAGACTTCACATTAACTTTTAAAGAGCAGGAGGCTGTAGCTAGCTGTTGTTGAAAGCCTTCTCATTTAATTTATAAGGAGAAAAAAACACCTAAAAATCTCCATCTGGTATTACAAACCCAGCCAAGCCTACACCTAAATTAGCGAGTGCTGCAGAGCTTCAAAAGCCTTAGGGGAGCCCCTCCGTGCTGGGAGGAGGAAAGGACAAAACTCTGCAGCATCTGGGAGAAAAGGGGGTTTCAGCTTCCTGCCTATCACAGGCAAGAAGCCCTGCTTCGAGACCTCTCTTGTGGCAACAGCTCAGCCCAAGGATCAGTGACACTGCTGGGGCTCGTGTCAAGGTGGGGTACGGCCACGACTCTCACCTGTAGCCTACAGTAGCAGAGCACAGCAATGATGCACAGTAGGATCACCGTAGCTAGGATTCCCCCGGTGATTACAACAGTTCCCGCTGTCATCCGACCGATTCTCCATCAAACTCTGAAAGGCAGCCCGGCAGGGGGACACATCACACACACCGCCTGCCACATGGACCTCACCTACCACGGCTTCAGCAGTGCATCACAGACGTGGAGCCCATTAGGCGTCCCAAAACATCACATCCCTGTTCCTCTGGCCCCAGCCAGAAAGCTACCACCCAATACCAATCTCCTCTTAGTGAGAGGACGGTTGAGATTCAGAATCATGTCTCCTCGTGGCCATCACTGCCTCTGGCTTTGGGAAACATCCCATGGTCTGCCCACAGGTCTACCTTCCCTCTTTGCTGAGCTGAAAGGGCTGACTTCCACCCTCCTGGCAGAAGACACAGCTTCTGCTTCAAAATGCATCCCTCAGGAAAAGCCAAAGGAGAGACTTTGAACTCCACACACTGGCAGTCTGAGCCCAAATGACACATCCTGGATGCCTCCTGGGCACCAACATGACCAGTAGCATGAGCTAAGTAGCGCCCCCCCCATCCCTGTGCCACAGGACCTGAGGGCTACTTACGTTCAGTGACGGAGGCGTTGGACCTGGAAGGGGCAGAGAGAGAGAGGTTAGCCGCGGCCTGGCAGTGCCCCTGCAGGATTCCCCACTTGCCCCGAATTCACCTTGGTTTGGGACCTGGGGGAGGCACTGCTCCATATCCTGCATCCTACAGGTATGTGGCTTAGCACAGGCCTGGAGCCTCCGTGGTTCAAAAAGCATTTTGCAGGTGACACTGGTGACGGTGGTGCTTACTTTAATCTGGAGCAGGGAAAGGAAGCATTTCCCAAGCTTGGAGAAATAGCAGGACAAAGCGGTGCTATCAGCAGCTCATGAATCACAAAGGCCTGGCTTAGTCAGCACTTGGCCTTTTCCTCTTTGAAATTAATTATGGAGGAGGCAGATGCATCATCTTGCAAGTGGACAAGGTTTTATGAGCTGCTGGGAAAAAGGGTCTGCTCTCCAACCCTTCCAGAGCAGACAAACCCCAGTGTCCCACCACCAACCCACAGGCACCTACCCAAAAAAGGAGAGGCAGGGTGTTGGGTCACGCTGGGCCAGGGGTGGCCTGCTGGGACAGGCAGCACTGCATGGCCACGGAGACACGCTGGTGGCCCTGGGAGAGAAGACAAAGAGAAAGAAGCACCACCATCAGCTCATCCCTCCTGCCCCAGAAGGCTGTCTGGCATCCTCATCTCCACTGATGCCACCTCTGAACCCACTGCAGGGATGAATGAACAGAGCTTGGTGGCAGCCTGGCAGGAGAGGTGGGTAAACCCAAACAGCCAGGAAAGAACAATCCCATACCCTTGACCTGCAGTTTCAGCAAAACCAAGAGACTTGCACCCAAACCAAAAAGTGGGTGCCCTCATCTCCCCCACCCTACGACCATGCCTGGCACAACCGCATTTCATTACTGGCCCCTGCATCCCTTTGTGCCTGGTCCAGAGCAATGCTAATTGATAGGACCCAAGTGCCAGCTGGTTGCAGCCGAGGAGATCTAATTACCTGCTTGCCACGTGGCCCTAATTGACTCAAGGAGGTGGCAGCTTCCAGACGAGACCTGCCCAACTCTGCTTCAGCTCCTTGCTGCTGCATGTGCACCACGTGAGACCTTCCCTGCCCCCAAACCCACCCCCACCTCATCCTGCTGTGGTGATTTGCAGGATCTGGCCCACTGCAAATTGATTTTCAGCTCTTGGAAAGTTCCTGTATGGAGCCAAGAGGCAGGCGTGCATTGAATTTCCTCCTCGAGTCGCTCTGCCACACGAAACAAAGGGAACAAAAAAGCCCCAGGAAATCAATAGGTTCATAGCTAACATCTCTAACATCTCTACCCATCAGGAACACGATGCAGAGCTATTAATAGACCCCAACACATGCTGCTCCTCTACTCCCTTACCAAACTGCACCTTGACACACAACAGGACTGCTGCTAGTGATGGGGGGACACCAGGAAGCCTTTGATGGAGTTTCCTCCTCCCTAGGTGTCATCCCTAAGAGGGAAAAGCTAAGGGCGGGTGGCTGGAAAAAGCAAACGTTGACCTTTGATGACCCCCGGCAGGGATGCGGCGCGAGCCGGGTGGTGATGGATGATGCAGGCAGCCATCCGCATCCAGAAAACTTCATTTCATGGGAGCTGTGATTTGATTTGGAGCTCGGAGAGCTGCATCCAATTAGCCTGAGGTTTGGAGCAAACAGACAGCTTTGGAGAGTGGCCCTGGGTAGGAAAGGACCAGTCTTTTGGTCACCTCCTAGTCCAGGCAGCGTTGCCTCTAGGACAGCTGGGTTGCCACCTATCCCATTTCCACCATTCCCATTTCTGAGGCTGCTGAGATCAGTGTTTCACTCTGGAGCCAGGCTCCTGCTTGTTCAAACACTGAACATTAAAAAGGAAAGAAAGGGTAAAAGCATAAAGCAAATCAGCAAGCTGCCTTTCCTCATCCCCTCAGAGGTGATGCTTGCAGAGAAGCAAGGGCTTCCTCCCTTCCTCCCCCTCAGATCTTGCTCTCCTGCATCCTAGCAGTTCACTTTCTACCCAGTTTGTGCCTACAGACCAGCCTCCTCTAACCCACAGCTCTCTTCTGCAGGGGGTGAAACACCTCCCATGGAAGGAGCAAGAGTCCCACTCTCAGAAGCAATTGAGATATTGGGAATTGTAGTGTAAATATGCCCAGCAAGAGGCAGGACAACTACAGCAGCCTTTGCCAGCCCTTGCAAAGACTGCACAGCAGCCCCAGCAGCCACATCCCTGCTCCCGAGGATCAGCCCATCACCATTTTCCACTCGCTCCTGACAAGGACATCCCAACCTGCTGGGGAGGGGACATTAGGGGCTCACATTCCTGCAGGCTTAGGCACGGCACAGCTGCACCACCCCATCCCAACAAAACGTCATACTCTTTTGGAGGGAATCCCCTGAGCTGAGCTGAGCACTGTGACAGGACTCGGGGGGCAGCACAGGGCGGGTGCCCACTTTGCAAATCCAGGGGCACAGCCCCATTTCTGCTTCTGGTTTTAAAAGGGAGTTGAGAGTTGTTTCAATAATCAAACATCCCACACTGGGCAAATGCCTTGGTGCTGGTCCTGGGTGGCTCAGGAAAGAGATCTAGGACTCAAGAGTTGGCCTGGAGACCCACCACAGAATCAACCAGGTTGGAAGAGACCTCCAAGATCATCCATTCCAACCAAGCACCCATCTAGCCAGTCATCTAGACCATGGCACTAAGTGCCACATTCAGGCTTTCCTTGAACACCTTCAGGGGTGACTCCACCACCTCCCTGGGCAGCCCATTCCAATGCCAATCACTCTCTCTGACAACAACTTCCTCCTAACATCCAGCCTAGACTTCCCCAGCACGACTTCAAACTGTGTCCCCTCCTTCTGTTGCTGGTTGCCTGGCAAAAGAGCCCAACCCCACCTGGCTACAGCCTCCCTTCAGGGAGCTGCAGACAGCAATGAGCTCTGCCCTGAGCCTCCTCTTCTGCAGTCTGCACACCCCCAGCTCCCTCAGCCTCTCCTCCCCGGGCTGTGCTCCAGGCCCCTCACCAGCTTCCTTGCCCTCCTCTGGACACATCCCATATCAGGGTGAATCTGTCCAAGCCATGAGCTGCCAGCTTTGCCAGGAGCTCGTTGTGGCAGACAGTGTCCAAGGCTTTCCTGAAGTCCATGACACAAATTGCCACTGAATAGCATCAAGATTTACACCAACAGGGCTGCACTACCCTCCCAGCCCTGGAAGAGATTGGAGACAGCAGGCAATGGTGTCAGACTGTCCCTGCTGGGGGCAGAAGCTGGTGGAGGGAGGGTCCCTGTCTGGCTGGAACAGCTCTGGGCAGGCGAGCAAAACCGCTTGCTGCAGAGATTCATTTTCCTTAACTGATGTTGCCTCGCAGCGCAAAGTTACAGCCTGAGAAGCGACTCTGGGAGCCAGCAGCGTGGCAGGCTGCTGTATTTATGCTCCTTCAATGACGTCCATCGCAGATTTGCACGGTGTGCAAGTCGATGGGAGGCTGCTGCCAGCTGCCAGCACTCTCAGCCCAGCTGAGGAACTCCTGTCCCTCCTCAGCTGGCGTGTCCCACCAGTCCTAAGCTCACCTCCTGTATCCAAGGAGGTCAAACACTAACACAAGCACTCAGGAGAAGATGTTGGGCCCCAGCAGAGCACAGCTACCTGCCATGAGCTCGATGCCCAGCCTCAGCCAGGCTCTGCTCTCCTGGTTTTGCGCTGCAGCTCATGGGCTAATTCAATGAGATGTCTGTCTGGTAAATTAGCCTGGCCACTGTCTTACCAGAATCATCCCCCAGGGCTTAATTGGTAAAGAACAGCATCAGGGGCTGCCTTTTCAAAACAGAGGATGGCAGCAAACAACATGGCAGCTGCTGGGTGGTCCTGGCCTGCCCCACACAGGCTCATCCCAATGGGATTCAGGTGGATTCGTCAGGTTTTGCACACCTGAGCAAGGTGGGGAAGACACAAGCAGAGCCAACTTCCCAGCCTCGGGCCAGGGCAAGTGCACAGGGAGAGCTGAGAACCTGTAAACTCATTGCATGTTGGATGTTCAGTGCTGCAAAGTGCCAGCAGGTGAGCCAGCCTGAGAGGGAGCAGAAGCAAGGAGACCTCAGGAGGAAGTTACTTGTGATGAGGGTAGTGAAATACTGGAATAGGTTGCCTGGAGAGGTGGTGGAGGCCCCATCACTGGAGACATTCAAGGTCAAACCTGATGGGGCCCTGAACAACCTGATTTAAGGATGTCCCTGTCCACTGCAGGGGGGATTGGACAAGACAACCTTTGAATGTCCCTTCCAACCTGATGCATTCTGTAATTCTATGGAAATGACCTGAGCCCAAGCCAAAGTTCATCTAGAGAATGATGGCAGCATGGGGTACAGGAGGATGCACTCAGCCACCAGCAGTCCCCCTTCAGCCCAGCACTCACCTTTGGGCTTCTTGCCCAGGTCTCAAACCACTGGGTCAATTTGAAGCCTTTAAACTTGTAATTAATGGATCTAGGGGAGTCACCAGAGAGCTGAATCTGCTGCCAGCCCTCGTGTGTGGAGAGGTCATGGACACCTGCTTTGATTTACCCTTGCACATAAGCATGTCTTAACCCCGTCGCTTGTCAAGGGCCAGGGTGGGGCCAGCCTCTGCTGGCTTTTGATAGGCTGTTAGTAATTGAGGAAGAAGCATCTTCAAGGCATAAAAACTGCCCATGGCACCATGACCAGAGCAGCCCAGCTCCATCCTGCAGCGGTAACAGTCCCAAGAGTGGTGCTGGCTTCTGTGCCTGGTTCTGCCCCAGTTCTACTGGAGTCAGAATCATAGAACTTTTGAGGTTGGAAGAGACTTCTGACGTCATCAAGCCCAACTGCTTGCCTAGAGCTCACTATCCCACCTATGAAATCTAAGCTACTGCCATTAACCCACATCCCTCTGCACCACATCCGAACACCTTTTCAACACCTCCAGGGATGGTGACCTCCCTGGGCAGCCCTGATTAGCCTGCAGACAGAAATCACAGCAGCAGTTAGGAGAACTTTGATTTCAGTGTGCTTCGGAGAGCACAAAAAAAGGCTTTTCCCAGCAGAAAGAGAGCTTTGCTGCCTGAGCTCCTTCGTGCTGTGACCCCTGTGGCGCCTTGAACAGCACAGGGCTTGGCCCAGGAGTTCTGCAAAGACAACTGAAGCCAATAGTTCCTGACCACTGCAAAGACAGGCAGGTCACAGAGGTGACACTGTCACCCAGCTGAGGCTCCAGAGATTTGCAGTCAGTCATCAGAACTGAAAATCCCATGGCCTGCCGCAAGCCTGCTCTTGGGTTTCCTCCTGTACCAGCTCTCTGGGGCCTCCTGCCATCTCCTCCCAGCCCTGCTCTGCTCCAACCGAGTGAAGGGAAAAGGAAATACCAACAAGCCTTGGAACCAGCTCATTTCTTGCAAAAGCTTTGTGGAGAAGGGAAGATGTTAACTGCAACCAACACGAATCAAATCACATCAAGAGTGGAAGCCACCAGCCAGACTGTATCTCTTGAGTGGGCACGAACTGCTGCCCTCCTGCTGCCAAGGCCAAGCTCCCAACCCATCAAGCCCAGGAGATCCTCTCTCCTGGTCATAAAATTCTTCTAAAAAAACAACAAGTCTTCTTGCCAACTCAGATTTGCTCCCTCCCACCCCAGGGCTCATTAGAACACATGGGAGCCCAGAAGACCTTCCCCGCTGGCAGCAATCACCGTTAGGAACACACAGGACCGAGAATCCCCCTCCAAGCTCCAGCCGTGCAGTGCAAAGCCCTGGCACATCATGAGACCAGCCAACACATCAGCATCCCTGTCCCAGGGAGACCTCCCAGCACACCACACACTTCTAGAGGAAGGGCAGCTTTGCAGCCTGGGACATCTCAGGCACAGATTACAGCAGTATCTCATTATTTGGGCATTTCCTCTGCCCTTTATCTCCTTAAGAGACTACTCAGATCCTGTCTTGCCTCCCTTCTTGGATTAACTGTAGCCACCTGTAGGGACAGAGGGTCGTGGAAAGAACCAGCACCCCATGCTGTGTCCCCCAGGCACACATGTCAACACGATACTGCAAAGCCCATGGCATGGCCAGGATTACAGTGAGATCTAGGCAATTCCCTATATAAACAACCCCTTTGCAGCCCCTCCTCATCACAGTACAGCTTAAAACCCAAGGGAGGAAAGTGACACCTCCCTCCTTGTCCCCCCAAAGTATCTTCTACCTGCTGTGTTTGCTGGGTAGAAGCAAACCCCACCAAGGGGCCCAGCAGCCCCACCAAGCAGTGATGTGCAGCCCCGGTCACAGGAATAGCATCAGAGGTGGGCAGCCCATGTCCCTGGCCGTGTCCCTGCATGGCTCATCATCTGCTGCTGCATCCAGGGTCCACCCCAGAGCTGCTCCTTGGCAAGGGCTGTGGCCAAGCCCAAGCACACGTGGTTCTGAAATAACCAGGGACAAAAGTGGCACCAAGCTGAGTCACACAGAGAAGGGCTTTCGAGATTATCCTGCATGTTAGATTCCTGTGGCTGTCCAGAGCCAAGCAAGACCTGGCCAGCATCCCTGCCACAGGCACCATCCCTCCAGCACCAAATCCCCTCTGTGATGGACAGCTGCTGTGGCAGCGTCTACTCTGGGAGCAGAGCAAGGCTGTGGAGCACTGGGATGCTGAGCATGTTGTGCAGGTGAGACGAAGCCTGGCCAAAACGCTGGAGCACATTGCTGTGCTGGAGCACTAAAGGCTTGGTACTGTACCCACAGCCACTGCCAGTGGAGAGACAGAGCCCGGGCTGGATCCTGTCATCTCGTGGGGATCCCTGGAGGAAGGTGCCCAGCAAGGGCTTGAGTCTGATTTGCACCCTATGCTGCTCCTAAATCCCCTGCCACAGTAGTGCCTGTGTGCAGCACAGAGATGGATCTTAATGATCCAGGGTGGAGTCAGAGGAGTTATTCTTCACCCTGGGTGCAAATTGGAAGAGAAAGATCAATCTTGGCAGAGGCACTGCATGACACAGTCTGGAGCATGCCAACAGAGCTTCCCTGAGCAGATCCAACAGAGCACAGCTGTGAGTCTTCCACTAAAGATTTTTTCCCCATTAATCCAGTTTCTCACCAGCATTTTAGTTTCTGAAACAAACCCCAGGACAGCTTCTTCTCCGAGGCACCAATTGGTTATCTTCCTTCTTGCCCTAGACATCGGCATCATCTCACCCTCTCCCCCTCATTTCCACCATCCCTACAAAATTTCTTGTTTCCCAACCGTCTCTCGAATCTGTCCTTGCTGCCCTGTCCCAGTTTCTCCAAGCCTGACGTACGAGCCACAACTTGTGCAAAGCCCTTCCGTGTGGCAGTGAGCTCTGCTCCCGAAAGCAAAGCCCCGGGGGAAAGCCCTGGCCGAGGCTGGAGCCTTTGTAATCCCATCCGCTTCAGCCCGCACCGCGGCACGGCACAGCGCGGCACGCTCAGGCAGGGCTGCCCAAGTCGCGCCGGGGCTGATCTGTCGTCCCTCGACGTCACCCAGTTTATTTATTTTGCTAATATAAACTCCGGAAAAAAATTCTGCTCCTCAGCCCTGGCTTTAACTCCTGCCCTCCCACAGCCTGGGTAGCACTCTGGGGCCAGTGGCTGCAACAGCAACCATGTGCTCGGGCGATGCTGTTCCCTGGGGACAAGAAGGGGACATCCCCTTGTGTCCTGCCGGTATCTGCCTTCCAGCTTGCCTGCAAGACGGGTACCGCGGAGGGATTAAATTAGCAAAGGCATCGTTCGTTGGACCGTTTACCAGTTGGGCACATGAAGGAAGATGAACCTTGCATCTGCCCAAGAGGAGAGGGGCCAGCAGCAGCCCTCTTGGCTCGCAAGCGCTCTTTAAAGCTCATTTGCAGCCAGGAAAGCTACGCGGATGTCTGTCAGCGATCAAAGGATGTTAGGGGTTGGAAGGGACCCAAGGAGATCATCGAGTCCAACCCCCCTGCCAGAGTAGGACAATACTAACACAGATCACAGAGGAACACATCCAGACAGGCCTTGAAAGTCTCCAGGGAAGGAGACTCCACAGCCTCTCTGGGGAGCCTGTGCCCTTACAGTAAAGTTCCACTACACTTTCCCTTCCATCTTTTGGCACTTGCTTGATGCTCATCTCCCTCCAGCATTGGAGCCATCTTAGATCTCCTTCAGCTGCCTGCCACATCCAGACCTGGCTTAAAAAGGGGCATGGCCATCAGCCATGAGCGTCATTATTAAACCAGGAGCTGAAAATGCAGGTCCATCACATCTCTGCACAATTCTAGCTAGGTAGGTGTCCTTCAGCATCAGGGAGCAGATAACCCTCAAAACCCCCACAGAACCACAGAACTGTGGGGGTTGGAAAGGTTGTCTGGAGATCATCTCATCCAATGCCCCAGTTAAAGCAGGTTCACCTAGGTCAGGTCACGCAGGAATGCACCTGGGGTTTTAAAAGTCTCCAGTGAAGAAGACTCCACCACCTCTCTGGGCAGGCTGTTACAGTGCTCTGTCACCCTCAAAGTAAAACCCAACCCTAGGACTCATTATAACTTAGTGTTACTCCTGCAGCACCTGCAAACCTGAAGGAGATCATAGGAAAAGTCCTTTTTCCATGGAAAAGAAATATGGAAGATGCCACAGTCCAGGCCTGGGGAGGAGGGTGCGGGGAAGCGCAGCCTCTTCCTCCCCATGACGCAAGACCTGCTCCCTCTGACTGTCAGCATCCCCCCTCCCAGGCATGTTTGCTTGGAGTAGAAACAGAGATTTGTTTTAATGACTCATTAAAGCCTAATTGCATTCAGGCAGCAGTGGAGGGAGAGGAGCCTCCCACGTGTGGCAGTACTACAGTCAGGAGGGCTCTCAGAGCCTCCCCGAAAGTACGAGGCAGACAGACTGTCTCTTTTCGGTGGGGCCAGACAGCGGGGCCAGGTGCCGGCTCTGCAGCATCATGGCTTCATGGTCAGGGAACAAAAAACAACCCAGAAAAAGGCTCTGTTCTTCTCTTCATTTGCCTCTGTCTGCCCGGTGTGATGGCTGCTACTAGCTGCTCATCTCTGAGCTTCAGGGAGATGCATCCTGCCCTGCAGCTTGCCTGCCCATCTCCAGAGCCTTAGGCTGGCAGCTATTTCAGGGGGTGGCCAACTCCTAGCCTCAAGCACAGGTGTGCTTTTAAGGACCCCATGGCAAGAGCCAGGGAGCTCAGCAGAGTGGGATATATGCCACCACAAGTCACCTTAGCAAGGAGCTGAACATGGCACAGAGAAGGAATGAGTTGTTCCTCCCATCCTGGGAGGAACACCTACCCTGTGCGTGTGAAAACAAAGAAACCAAGCTAAAACCGAGCCAACTTGAAGGGGAACCAGCCTAAACCTTCCCCTTCTGCAGCCCAGGTACCCCATTGCCACTGGCAACACTCGTGAGGAGCTCTGGAGTTGGGAGCTCCTGTACTTTCTTCACTGTCCCACTTGGCTCTGCCCATGTAACTCACACTTTCCAGTGGGATGCAGACCCAGTGACACCTATGGGGATGGGAGCTTACAGCCATCCTGAGCCCCTGGGATGGCCATCACTGGAACAAACACTGGGAAGTCCACCCATCTCTGCTCACTGGCACAGCCAGAGCAGATCAGTTGTTATTGATCTGCAGCTTTCTCCGCCCTGGAACCTGCCCCAGGCAGGCATGGGAAAGCCATGGGGCTGCTTTCCTGCTCTGCAGTTGGGATGCTGACAGTATTTGCAGTGATCCCAACCCTGTGCCATGGGAGGACAGCCTACCTGGGGACAGGCACAAGTCCCCAGCTGCAGCTTTCCTCTCCATGCCAACAATTTCTCCTTCTGGGATGGCCCATCCAGAAGGATCCTGGACTACAACCCACTACAGCCCCAAGGCAAACCAGAGCCATGCAATGCTCTGGGCTGACACATAGGCACAGCACCCAACCCCACCAGGGCAAATCCAAGTGAAGTCACTCTAGGATCAGCTCTGGCAGTGACTTTTCCATAAGGCCATGGAAAAATGCTTTATGGTATCACTCACAGCCCTTTTACCTATCACATCCCAGCTGGGGCAAGGACACGCAATGCACCCGAGCACAGACACGGCAGCTCTGCAGAGGTGAAGTCCTTCCCGGATTTCAGAGCAGATATTTTTTTGCTAGTTGACACATCAACACGGTGGGGATACAGACTCATCCATCACCTGAGGTGCTCCACCCCACCCAGCCCACTCTGCCCAGGCAGGCAGGATCAGGGCCAGCCGGGGTGGCCATGCACGTACCATTACACACGCCCGGCAAGAAGGAAAAGCCGCCGCCAAGCCCCTTAATGTCTCCTGCAAATGAAGTGTGAAACGTGCTTTCAAGAGAACAAGGGTAACCGAGCCTCAGTGAATATTTCATCCTGGTGGGAAAGCAGTGATGGGGAAGGTCAGGCAGGCTGAGATGCTGGGAGGGATGGGGGTCGGTGGGGATGGAGGCTGGAGGGAGAGAAGGGGGAGGCAGGCAGAGCAGGGAACAACAGGAACACCATGGCCTGACCTTATTTCTGTTCGCTGCTCGCCTGGGGGCTGCCAGGTTTGAAGCACGACCACAAAGCCGACCCCAGAAAGAGGAGCAGTCCTTGTTTTCCTGTTCATGCCTGTGGCTAAGGTTGGTGATCCTACTCCAGCTGAGAGTCAAGCTCCTCTGAACGTGCAAACAGCAAACTGGCAGCTGCCTGGGTCCTCTGCCACTGCGTGCACCCAAATTGCTCCCGCACAAAATGGCTGGAGGATGTTCAGTGCTCCTCTAGGGCGGAGGGTTTGCTGAGTGGAAATCCTCTACATCTGATGTCCACCCTTTGAAGGGTCTTTTGGGATGGAGCACAGCAGGAGCAGGCTGCCTTGCCTAAGCAGGGCTCCAGAGCTGGCTATCCTCAGGCCTGTGGCCAGGCTGAAGTCCAGCCCTTTGGAAAGAGACAGGAGAGGATCTCACATCCCAGTAGAGATGGCACTGGAATGGGATTAGACTCACTGAATTTAATACCAGGAATAATAACCTACTGTCACTGCTCCCTCTTGGCTTTTCAACAGGTGAAAAAGTCCTTCTTAGGAAAAGCCTGTTCTCCCCTTCCCTAGCAAAGACCAGGTTGGAGACCATCAGATCCAGCAGGGTGATGTCAAACGGCAATGGCAGCCCCAGCATACCCAGTACCCCAAAACAGCAACACGGCAGAGCAGGGGGAGGGGAAAAAACCAATACCCTGTAGTACAAACCTCCACTGGGGTGGAATATTCCACCACACCTCAGATAATCCCTCTGCTAGAGACACAATCAATAGCATGCAAACGAAATCCAGCTGAAAACACCAAACATTTCCACATGCCCTTTTGGAGGGAATAAAATCCTTAGGAGAAAACAAAAGCCAGACGAAGAACTCAGGCACAGGTCTCCTTTAATTACCGCAGCACGGTGAGAGATAAAACAGAGAGCCTTCAGAATAAACAAAAGGATTTGATTTCCTCCACTTCAGCAAAGGCAGCCACCATTTCCGCGGGGAGGTTTGGTAGCCAGGTTGGGGATTTGTCAGGCAGTCGTGTCCTTGCTGAATGGCAAGGCTTGGGGCTGCCACTGAGCGAGCAAGAGGCTGAGCCCTAGGCTTGGGACTTTCCAAACTTCACCTAGCTGTGCAGAAAGAAGCTGGGCTTGGAGATGGGCAAAAGCAACCCTACAAAACCAAGAGTTAATGGTGACTTTGAAAAGGCAGAGCTAGAACCTGTTAACTCTAAGGAAATAAGTCAGAATCCTGCAGGGAACCACAACCCTGCAGCTTCACCTAGAAGGGGCTGCGATGCAGGGTCTCAGCTTAGGACCCGGGATGCTGGAAGTGGGATGCTGGATGGTCAGCACATCCCACCGGGGCATCATAGCCTGTCCTGCCCGCAGCCTCCCTTCTCCACCCAGACTCCCCTTCCTGCTGCAGCCCCAAATTCAAGCGAGAGCCTCTCCCTTGTTCCAACCCCTCTGCAAAGCTCTGGTGCCCGGAGAAGTGAGGGTGAGGTGAAGAGGGCGGCGGGATGCCTGAGCGGTACCTGTGTGCCTGGGGCGGGCAGCAGCGGAGCCGGGGCCGGCAGCACCGCGGCGGCTGGCGGGGGAGGAGGACCAGAGGAGGAGGGTCACAACAACAACAATAAAAACAACAGTAACAGCGATAACAATAATAAATAATAGGAAGAAGAATAGTCACCGGAGCGGAGGAGCGGCGGAGTCGAGGCGGCCGGCGCGGGTGGAGGCGAGCGGGGAGGAGTTTGCCCGGGGGCCGGAGCTGCCGCCCCCGAGCGCCGCCTCCGCTGCCCCCGGACCCGCACCGCCCCTTAGCCCCCCGCATCATCCCCGCTGCCCTGGCCCAGCCTCACAAATAGGAGTTTGGCCATTCTGAATCTCCTCCGCAGGGCAGCTAGGCTGGGGGCGTCGGACCACGGTCCCCTCAACCCCTAGGCAGCTGCCCCACGGTGAGGAAAACAGGGGTGCACCCACTCCGACTTCCCTCCCAGCCTACACTCCAGTGCCTGGAGCATACACTGCCCGGGATAGCACCAGGGCACCCCCAATGTCATGCCCCATAGCAATCCAGGCACTATTAAACCTGCAGCATCCCCAAGCCCGGGTCCTGCAGCAGCCCAAACTCACCCCTGCAGTCAGTCCCTCGAGCACCTCCAACACGTCAGCGTTCCCATTGATGCTGCCACCACTGCCCCGGCTCCACGCCAAGGGTATGGGGGCTCCGGCTCCAACTATATCCATCCCACCATTCCCAGGTCATCATACCCTTCTGGCTGCCCATACAGGCAGAGATCTGGCACGGTGAGAGGGATGAGCCAGGAGCGGGGTGAAGGATGCAAAACCTATTCACTTTACAAACAAGATTACCCCCTCCCCATGACTCTGTAAAACAGAGCCAACCGCCGACGTACCTCAGCTTCCCAGGGCAGGGCTGGCTGCCTGCAGGAAGCTCAGCCCATCGCCGCCTGGCCTGGAGCGCACGCAGGCAGCGGGGAGGCACAAACACATGCACAAGGAGAGGTGCTGCCCCGGGAAAGCGTCTCCTGCTGCCGGCAAGCTTTCAAGCTCCAAACCCTAGAGTTTCAGCTGGGTAAGGTGCAGCGTGCAGCTGGCACTGCCTTTGGAAACATAGAGCTGCTCGCCTCTGTGAGCTACGATAAGGCTAATCGAATCTCCTGCCTTGCACCACGAGCTGGCCGCTGCGAGCAAGAGGATTACTGAGCACGGGGAACAGGTGCTTGCCTGCTTCCCTCTGCTTTCGGTCTCTAAGGGGCAGGAGACACTCTGCAAGGCAGAGTAGCACAGTGCAATTAATACAAGACCTCCACAATTGATGCCCCCTGTGCCTCAGCTTCCCCATTTCTAAGTAGGGGACACCAACAATGCTTTTTCTCCTTGCAGAACGAGCTCTAAAGCTGGGGAGAAAACATCACTCACCTTCTCCTCTGCCACTCCAGCTGTCAGTCAGGGCATCCCTTCAGCCACAGATTGCTCTCTCCCCATCAACCCAGCCCCTCGGTGCTGGTATCAGGAGCCTGACCTGATGATTCCTCTCCAGGATCCAGCAGCAGAGCTGAGCTGGGAGTGAATGAACACGAGTTTGGATGCAGAGGGCTCTGTGCCTTTAGCCAGCGGGCTGGGATGGACTATGAAATGCAAAGGTGAGATGAGCAGATCCAGTCCACAGAACTCACCCTCCGTGCCGCAGGATCTGAGTGCTCGCCAGTGCAGCACACACAGCACAGGCTGGGGGGAAGAATCCTCCCTATTCCTCTGCAGAGAAAGAAATCCACACAACCAACTCTGGCACATCAGAGGGATGGTAAATTCTGAGAAGCATCAAGAGAGGAAAGGGAGCAGGTAGAGTATTTCTGCGGAGGGTGGTGCAAAGGTGCTTTCTCTTAGCTGGGCTTCAGAGCTGCTGGAGGGAGCTGAATTAGAGACATCCAGGCAAGAATGGAGGAGGAGGCCAGAAGAAGTGAGAAAGTCAGTTCCTGGGCTGCTCAGGGCAGGATGTGAGGAGGTGATGACAGCTCAGGTTGCAGGGAGAACCCCTTCTCCCCTTGGAAAGCACTGCTGGGGCCATGTGAGGCATTAGTACAGCTAAATCAAGAAGTGATATTGTGTTGCTTCCATGGGTGGCTGTGGAAAAGAGTTTCTTTGGGATTAAGGAGTCACTTGGCTAACACTGGCCTGAGACTGCCCAGATGCAGCTGGTGCTCCTCCTCCACCTCCGTGGCTCTGGTCCAAAGCAGGCCAGTGCTGCAGAAGAGCACGACACAGAGAAGGCGAAACAGCATCGCTCTGGTGAGCAGTTATCAGCTCTTGTGATTTCATCTCGTTGCTTCCCCCCAAGCCCTGTTTCCTATTGTCATTTCATTACTGTTTAAAGCAGCACATGGGCAACTAATGAGAACACAAGAGGTGGGATTCAAGGAGGCTCTGAGGTGACCTTCCACAATCTGAAGGGGGCCTATAAAAAAGCTGGGGAGGCTCTCAGGGAGTGACAGGACTGGCGGGAATGGAGCAAAGCTGGAGGTGGGGAGAGTCAGCCTGGACGTGAGGAAGTTATTCAGCATGAGAGTGGTGAGAGGCTGGAATGGGTTGCCCAGGGAGGTGGTTGAGGCCCCATGGCTGGAGGTGTTTAAGGCCAGGCTGGAAGAGGTTCTGGCCAACCTGCTCTAGGGTAGGGTGTCCCTGCCCGTGGCAGGGGATTTGGAACTGGCTGCTCCTTGTGGTCCCTTCCAACCCTGACTGATTCTATGATTCCCTCCATCATAGTGGCTGGGAAAAAAAAGCTGGGAAGCAGGAGCACCAGATGCTCCACAGCAGGGAAGAAAACGAAACCCAAAGTTGTTCTTTTCAGCCCATGTGGCTTTAAATAACACACACGGATTGCGAAAGCCCAGCTGGTGTGGTTGGGGTTAACACTGCTGCAATAGTGAGCAGCAGTTGAGTCTAAAATCTTTTTTAAAGATTTTGTTGCAGCTTCTCTTTGGAACACGAGAAACACAAAGCACCTGCAAAGCATCCCTGCCTTGCTGCCATTTTGGCACCCAGCTCACTCAGGCCCCGGGTGCACCAGTACCCTGGGAATACAAGGGGCATAAGCCTGCCAGAATCTCACCCTCCACAGTTCTCAGGCAGTGCAGTACCCACATGTACAATTACACGAGAGCTAAGCATTGCAGCTCAACTCCTATCAGCCTGGGAAGCTGGTGTGAGCTTTATGAGATGCCTTTTTCCCAGCACTGGGAAGGGTTTTACTGACTAGTTTTAAAGGAAATCCATAAACCACTTTTATTCCTGCCTGGTTTTCCTCTCTTGTAAAAAAACCCTAAGCCTACAGCTTTGCTGCTGCACACTAACACTCCTGAGCTGTGAGGGAGAACGTTCAGCTGAATAACTCAGCAGATGCTCACTTGGGTCCTTCTCCAGCGACACCTGCACAGGCAGACCCTGAAAGACCTCCACACACGGACACAGCTCTGCTGCAGGCTGTGCCTGCTGCCCCACGCTCACAGTGCTCTCTGGCTGTCACACCTTACACCACCGCGCTGCCCGCCCTGCTGCCCGCTGTGCCCGCTGCCCCACGCTCACAGTGCTCTCTGGCTGTCACACCTTACACCACCGCGCTGCCCGCCCTGCTGCCCGCTGTGCCCGCTGCCCCACGCTCACAGTGCCCTTGTGCTGTCACACCTTACACCTCTGTGCTTCAGCACATCAATAATTCCCTTCCTGTTCAAGCAAGCACTTCCACCATCCCCAAGTGCTGATGCTGGAGGATGCTCAGGAACTGAAGCTGCAGCTGCTGGCACTGGAGTTTATTTCATTCTATACTGGATCTTGCCTGTGTTTTCATATTTAGCAGAGCCCGTGGTGGTTATATCCATCACAAAAAGACTGACAGTGCAAAATGCTGTCCTCACCAGTGTCCAGTCCTCTGCTTATGGGTTTGAAGCTGTCCAGTTGTCTTGTGCACTCAAGAACAGGGCTGTGGGGCTGTAACCTAGGGCATTAGTCCATGCCAAGTACCTTGGGAGTCAGCCAGAGTAACCTGCAACGCTCCTGTGCCCCTGATCGAGGGGTAGGAGCATGCACAGAGCTGGTGACGGTGTCCCAGTGTGATGCTGGGATGCCCTCTGAACATTTTCTTCTGTCCAAACATGGCCTCTGGGAGCACCTCCGTGCAGGCTCCCAAGCATGCCTGTTCCCTGGGGTGGGGGGGGTTTAGAAGAGCTCAGAGGCCATGCACAGCTTTCATCTCCACAGCACGCTGCTGCCAGATGTGGATTCATCATTGCACACCTTGGTGGGTTTGCTTTTGCCTGCCCAAGCCCTGGAAGTCAAGCCCAGCCACATCAGAAACAGACAGCAGGAGCTGCCCACCAGCTTCCACCTCTCCTGGTTATGGCAGCCACACACCCACTGTGCAAGCCAGGTGTCACACAAGCATCAGCGTCATAGGAGGGCTCTGAGCAGCTGCACACCCCCAAATCTGGGATGCTTAGGAACCTGCAGACACCCCCCATCCCAGTGGGCTGGAGGAGAGACCTGCTATAGTGCCTGCAGGCCATGGGTGCGGTGGTCGTCTTGCCCTGAGAGCTGATCAATGCAGGCCATAGTCCCCTTAAAAGAATCCTTCTCCATCACCCACAGTCACCTGGAAGCTCCAACCTGGATGTTGAGGGCCAGGGCTGCCCACACTGCACGGGAGGCAGGATGGGACACAGGCAGGGCTGCCCACCGCGGCGGCATCTGTCTGTGCTGGAAGAGAGGCAGAACCAGCCTTGGGTAACGTCATTAGGCAAGAGTTATTCTGTCTCCTTCCCAGCGAAGATTAATGTCATTAAAGCTCAGCTCTCCAGTGTTTTACAGCCAGAGACACAAGGAATATTCCCCCTCCCCTCCCTGCTTGGGGGTTTACAGCCTTGCACTGTAATTAGGCAGCAGTGTAGCATTAACCCATCGCATTCCCAGAGCATCTGCCTGAGAGCAAGAGCTGTGCCCAAGAGCCCCTTCATCTTCTCACCATGGGCTGGCTCAGTATCCCCCATCCCAGTGGCATGTCAAGCAGCGTGACAGCCAGAGTGAACCCAAAGCCAACACCTGAAACTACTGAGGGGAAATCAATGCAGCCCTTGGGGTGCACAAGCCTCGCACATTCCTGGTGCTGAGGGCCCCTTGGAACCATCAGCATGACAAGCACAGTCAAAGCAGGGCACCCAGAAAGCATCCCAGCTACACAGTATGTAGAATCATAGAATGGTGGGGGTCGGAAGGGACCTCCAGAGGTCACTGCATCTAACTCCCATGCCAAAGCACATGGATACATGTATAACAGGTTCTTCCAGCCTCCCCAGTAAGGGCTTCTTCACTTCAGGTCAGGGGAGATAATTTTTTTCCCCAGCCCATGCTGTGACTTAAGTGCCCAGTTCAGGAGCTGTTGGCTGCTCACCATGTCTTAGTTATTTTCCTTGCTTAGTGGCAAATGCACAACGTGGAGCTTTATCTGTGTGCTCCAGAGACCTGCCAGGGGCTGGGGATGCACTTTGCCTTGCCCTGAAGTAGTCAAGATATGAGCGCCAAGGTCACACTTTCAGCCCCAAACTGAGATGTCTGTCCTGAGCTGGGTAAAGACATCCACCTGGGTGCATCCCCTGAGGAGACACAACATGAGCCATGCAAAGGCACCAGGGGGCTGGGGAAGTTTGGGGTAACAAAGAAGGGAAAGGGCAACATCTGGAGTGAAATCACTGGATATATCCATAGGGATAGCTCTGAGAATGGCAGCTCCCATGGAAAATTGGAGAAATTAGAAAGACTCCTTGATTTTAACCCCCCCTTGGCCAGTACCCAGCCAATGTGATGGTTCCACAGGGAAAGGGCCACCACTCTCCCCATCCACAGTGTGGACAGAGCTGCCACAAGCCACATCTCTCCTTTTGCCTTCCCACAAACAGGAAGCCTAAATATTTGACAGAGCTGAGCAGTATTTACCAGCATTGGAAAGGAAACTCTGCACTTTGTGAGCAGCCTGGGCCCTCCAGCAAGGCCAAGAAGTCCTTGGGGGGTTTGCTGTGACCACGAAAAAGCTCCTGGTTACGGGGAAAAGCTCTTGGTTAGGGAACAGGGGCAGCGGGGAGGTGATGCCAGCTGGCTCTCACCTAAGCCAGGAACTTCCTCAGGCATCGATCAGCCGAGGGGTCTCTCTGCCTGCCAAGCCACAGCCCTGCTTGGCAGAGGCTCATCGATCGCTGCGGGCACGGCCGCGGCGTTGGGTTCGTAGGGAAAACATTCCCTGCGGGACCTGCGCTCCGCACGGCTGCGAGCAGGACCAGCACCAGCCCTGGGAACGAGCCCACTGCACAGCCCACGCTCCCAGCACCAGTGATGCTCAGGGGAGTGGGAAGGAAGGGCAGGCAGAGCAGAAAATTAACCTCTTCCAGCCACGTATGGACTCACCACATGTACACCCACCGCTTGGAATCCCAGGACTGTTGGGGCTGGGACATGTGAGACCACCAAATCCATCCACTCACCTAGAGCTTGTGACCTCACACCCACTGCAGGCTCCTGGTCATGCAAACTTGGCAGCTCAGTCAAAGCATCTTCCCGGGGATCAGTGTGGCACTATGGGGCAAGCACAAGAGGATGAGGTCAAGCTCATGTCACTGGCCAGAGAACAGCTTGGGAGCCCAGAAGTGCCAGCTCGACCCTCACCAGCACCAGACTCCATAAGCCCTGGCACAGGACAGAGTTGAGGAGCTCCACAGTGGAGGCAGGAAGGCTTTCTCCTCTCTTTCTTCCTGAAGCAGAGCCCTCCTCAGGGTCTCTAGCTGCACAGGAGCCATTCAGAGCCATGCTCTGGCCCTAAACAACATGTCAGAGCCTGCCAAGCCCTGGCCCTGGCAGCCAAGGGCAGCTCTTCCTGGGCACAGCTGGCAGAGAGGTTGGGGAACATTAAGATGTCACCTTGATGACCAGCCAACCAGCCCCCAGGCACCATTAGGGCTCCAGCTCCACGTATTCACATCTTCCCTGCCCTTTTTCATGCCCTCATCGTATGTCAGCTCCTTACCAGGTAGCTGCAGGCCCATGGGCAGATGAAGCTGCAAAACTGCTGTGAAGAAGCTCATGAGATGGCCTGGTTGGTCCTAGGGCAGTTCCCAGGCTCTGCAGCATGTGTGCCTGGAATGCTGGCACCTTGAAAATCACAGAAGCATAGAACACTAGATTGGAAGGGAGCTCGAGGATCACCTGGTACAACCTCTCTTGGCTTAAAGCGTGGTCTAGAAAAGGTAATCAAGCACTCTGCATCTTAAAGGTGTCCAATGTTGAGGATCCCACCACTTCCTAAGGGAGATAATTCCAATGGCTGACAGAACATTCACAGCACTGAAATCCCAGGAAGTGCTCACAGGGGCAGCCAGGGTGAGGATGAGCACCAGCAGCTTTGCCTATCACTGCTGAGGCACATAGTGGATTCTGGAAGGCGAGGGAGGATGCGCACCCCCCGTTTCTGGCCCGTTAGCTCTCCCTCCCACGATCACCTTCTCCAGCTGCTTGGCCTCCCATGGAGCCGCCGGGAGCCGCATGCGGCAGCACGGGGAGGATGCCCGGCAGCACGGGGAGGATGCCCGGCAGCACGGGGAGGATGCCCGGCAGCACGGGGAGGATGCCCGGCAGCACGGGGAGGATGCCCACAGCCACACGTGCTGCCAGGGGAGCAGCGGGAGGTCACCAGCAGGTCACCAAAGTGCAGCCGCGCTCCTGTCACAGAGAAGAGCACAGGCTGAAGCTGCGGTGCTGAGAGGTTTTCAAACGCCCTCAATACCTGGGGTACGGCTCTTGCTTACACCCCAGCTCCACTTCATCCTGCTCCCAAAGTGACCAGACCACCAAAACGAGCTCCAAAATGAGGTGGTCCTCCTTGCAGATGACTGGAAGAGCTGGGGAGAGCAGCATGGGCAGTGATGGCCCCTGAAGCATCCCTGCTCCTCCAGCCCCTGCCCACTCCAGCGTAGCCCAGGCTTGTCCTCATTTCAGGCTGGGCAAGCGGCAGCCCAGCCCCAGAGGTAGCAAGATGATGCCAAACCTCCTAATGGAGCTTGACAGCAGTGGGATTAAAAGCACAAGTGAGATCGCAACCCCTCTGCAATCAGCTTCTGCCTTGGAAGAGCTGAACCGAAAAGAAACCTCCTGGCAGCAGGGAGGGATGAGGAACCCACACACATGCAGGGTGAGGGCAGCAGCAGCTGGGGAGAACCTTGCCCATCCCAAGCCCTCTTTGCTTGCTCTGCCAGCCCTTCATCAAGGGGAAGGAGCCAATTGCCCCCCCCATAGCAGCACCGGTGAAGGGTTTCCACCAACAGCAGCCTCAATTCCAACCAGACCCCATAGCTTGGTACTTCCATTGCTCTAAACTTCGGATGCAGAGCAGCTCACACCATGCATTGCTCACTCATTCTCTTGCCACCTGAGAAGTCAAGGCATCAGCACTCACAAGGACCATCCTTTCCTCCTCTCCTTTGAGCCCTGCCAGTAACACTGGAAACACAATCCAGATGGGACCAAGATAGGGACGGGAGATGGGAGGACTCACTGGGATACAAGCGGATGCTCAGTAGGGCACCTCAGCCCCTCTATCTGCAGGGCAAGGTGCACAATGACCCTTGCCGCTGGCACCAAGCCCAGTTCACCCCAGAGCAACAACCCTGGCTCAACTAAAATGCAACACTGACCACGTTTCCCACCCAAGGAATGCTCCAGCAGTGCTGCTGGCCCTGGTCCCCTTCATCCTCCTTCCACAAGCCAGACTATCTCAGCATCTCCTCCATACCCACCTAGATGGGGTTTTGCAGAGATGGGCTTGCATGAACCGTACTGGGGTGGCTGCTAGGTTACCCTCCAAAGAGCCAGCCAGGCACAAGCACTGTTCTCATCCCTGTTCAGCCAAGCCCCAGCAGCCAGAGGCTGCTTTCAGTGAGACCCGGGGGGAAGTGGAGCTTTTTGATGCAAGGAAAAGGGAACAGCTCCAGGGAACGATGGGAAGCGCTGATGGGTTTTGGCACAGCGCTCAGGCTGAAAAGCTTGCTCCAGCTCCAGCCCTTCTTTTGCAGTGACCTGCACTGAGAACTGTCTTTTTCCCTTTTCTTCCCAAATGGAAAGAAAAAAAGAAACCCTTCCAGGTCAGAGGAAAGAAAAGCCTGTACTCATGGGTCAAGTGAAGCAATTTGATGCAGGCTTGAGTGCACTTTTATCCTCTCCAAGCCAGGAAAAGATTCCATTTCCATATGAAACCAAACCAAAAACCTAAACATAAAAAGAAAAATGTTTTTTTTTGGGTCAGAAGCACTCAATCTTGGTTTTTAAGCCCAAATGACTTGCTGAATTGAACCCCTTATTGCAAAGGATGGGTCGACCCAAAAAGTGCAGAGGAGTAGGAGGGGATGGGCTGGTGCATCCGTCTGGAAAATTTCAAGCACGCTGAGACAGCAGCAGCCACAGTGCCAGCAGCCACCTCAGGGGCCACCCCATGTCCCTGGCATGCAGCTCAGCTGCCCCAGCCTCAGCGCTGGTCAAGCCAAGCTGTGCACTGGGAGAGAGGTGTTTGGCTGCCTCCACAGCACTTTGCTCATCCAAAGTGAGCTGTCGTTTTCCAGCCTACTCCCCCCCAGCCAAATGCTTCCTGACAGCCCCTTTAGAGCTCAAGCACCTGATGACTGCTCTGCTCACAGCACCGTGAGAAACTCTCTTCCATAATCCCCCACCCCTCAAAACAAAATCCCTGCTGGAGCATCACTCCTTACCTTTCCCCAAACCTACCCACCTGCACCCAGGGGCTGCTGGGGGCACTGGAGACCTTCTCAAGCTTGTCTAGGTGTGGCTCTGCTCTCACATGCCTGCCCTTGGCCAAGGGCACTCCAAGTTACACAGAATCACAAAACAGGAGAGGTTGGAAGGCTCCTCTGGACTTCATCTGGACCAACTCCCTACTCTGCCAGAGCAGATTCACCTGGAATTTAAGCTGGGCATAGAGGTCATCAGCGACCCTGAGCAGGACAGAGAGCTGCAACCACCCCTCCTTAGCTGGGGAGCAAACACTGACCAGAGCAGGAAGCGCCAGAGGGATTCAGGAGGTGGCTGTTGAGAACCCCTGGCAGGCAGCACCACCAGCACCCTCCCAGCTCCCATTCCAGCCTGCACAGGCAGCTTGGATCCCTTCTCCAGGACAAGCCACCTGTTCTGCCTGGAAATAGGCAGCTTTTGTTAACTTTCTGTAGCACTGCAGTTTAAGAGAGCCAGGAACATGCAGAGCAGTGCCGGCGGCCAGCAGGAGCTCGGCAAAGAACACAGCGATGCCTGTCAGTGGCCGGCAGGGAGAAGGGCGTCCAGAGGAGAGGTGAGTGACACACATCCAGCATAGAATCATAGAGTCAGCCAGGTTGGAAGAGACCTCCAAGATCATCCAGGCCAACCTAGCACCCAGCCCTGGCCACTCAACCAGACCATGGCACTAAGTTCCTCATCCAGGCTTGGCTTCAACACCTCCTGGGACAGCAACTCCACCACCTCCCTGGGCAGCCCATTCCAATGCCAATCACTCTCTCTGACAACAACTTCCTCCTAACATCCAGCCTAGACCTCCCCTGCCACAACTTGAGACTCTGTCCCCTTCTTCTGTTGCTGCTTGCCTGGCAGCAGAGCCCAACCCCACCTGGCTACAGCCTCCCTTCAGGTAGCTGCAGACAGTGATGAGCTCTGCCCTGAGCCTCCTCTTCTGCAGGCTGCACACCCCCAGCTCCCTCAGCCTCTCCTCACAGGGCTGTGCTCCAGGTCCCTCAGCAGCTTCCTTGCCCTTCTCTGGACACCTTCCAGCACCTCAACATCTCTCTTGAGCTGAGGAGCCCAGAACAGGACACAGCACTCAAGGTGTTTCCACCACCAAAATGACAGCTCCTGCTTCCCACCAGCCCAGCAGGGTGGAGGGCTGCCTGCCCCAGCTCTCTCCACCTGTCAGGGCTGCCCCCCAGACCTGACACATCACCTGAGTCCATTAGCGAGTCCCCGGCAAGCACACCTCGCTGCTGTGCTGCCTGACCCCAGCTCTTAGGGAGCGCTGCAGAGCTGCACTGCCTTTCAATTTTTAATCTGCTCTAAACATTCCCATCCTCTCCTGCGGGAGCACTCCCAGTCCGTAACCTCTGCCAGCAGCATGCCTGCCCCATAGCTATGGGGAGGGTGGAAACTGGGCACAAAGCAGCTCCACCCCAAGCTGCTCTCCTTTGGAGGAAGGGGAGCTCTTTGCATGCACAGCCTTGGAAGGTTCAGTGAAAAAGCCTCCAGTGACCCATGGAAATGCTTCTTGAGGAGAGTGGGGGAACTCCTGTCCTCTCCAGGTGCCTGAGCTGCACAGACAGGGCTGTTACAGGGCAGAACACCTTCTTTTTCCATCATCTTTGTATGGGTGGGTCTCTCCAAACTTCATCTGGATGTCTGGCACAGCCACCTCTCCTTCCTCACCACCTGGGACCAGTGTGGCAATGACCTGGAGCAGGGACACAAATGCAGCATCACTTTTCAGTCCCCAAGGCATCTTTCTCTTTTTTCACTGCCTTAAGCAAGAAATGTACAAGCAGGGACCCACCAGGCATGAGAAATGTGACCTGAGCTGCTCTGGCAATGGAGATGCCACTGCATGGCTGGGAAGATCAGCCCAAGTCACCTTGGAGCAGGTAGAGTTTCTGTCCTTCATGTGCTGGAAGAGGTCCAGGCTTAGGGTTAAGGCTCAGTTAGAATCA
>WAAF01016989.1:572207-595226 GCA_013400475.1 Tricholaema leucomelas | reverse complement strand
CACCCAGGCCCTTTTCTTCAGGGCTGCTCTCAGCCATTCACCACCCAGCCTGGAGTTGTGCTTGGGATTGGACCCACCCAGGTGCAGGACCTTACACTTAGCCTTGTTGAATGTCATGAGATTGGCCTTGGCACACCTCTGCAGCCTGTCCAGGTCCCTCTGGACGGCATCCCTGCCCTCTAGCAAGTCGACTGTGCCACACAGCCTGGTGCCATCTGCAAACTTGCTGAGGGTGCACTGATTGCTCTGTCCATATCACTGACAAAGATGTCAAACAGCAGATGACTGCTGGCTCCCTCCCACGAATTTGCCTGCTCGTGTTTTGGACACTTGTAAGATCCAGCATCCACACCTCCCCCTTTAAGACCTCCACAACATCTCCCCATTCCCAGTTTCCCGGGACAGTTCATGCTGAGCAGTGGTGTGACCCACACTCACATTCCACGATCTGCAGGCAACCACAGGATCGTCCACCCGCCGGGCACAGAGTGGGGATGGAGGCAGCCCCGGCGGGGCATGGGGATGCTGCCGAGGCAGCAGGATCTTCTCCACCTCTTCCTCTCCCTCCCAAACACGCAGGGGCAAGTCTCGGGCCGCAAGCAGCTGAGCTGCCAGGAGCTGGCCTCGGCTGCCACCTAGCGGTGAGCGGCTCGGAAGCAGCGGACACAGAGGGACAGCTGCTCCAGCCCGCAGACGCGCAGGGGAGGACGTGGGGGTCTCCTTGGGACACTCCAGCCCCAGTTTTCACTTCCCTGAACCCAAAGGGGACTTGTGCAGCAGGTAGACAAGAAGCCCATTGCCCATACAACTCTAGTGAATGTCACCCCCAGTCCTAGATGACGAACACTTGGAACAGATCCCCTCTCACTCCAGCCTGACCTTCTGGATCTCCTTGCAGGGTTGTACAAGGCTTCTGCTCAAGCCACATGCTCCTCATCTCTCTGATTTCATCTTCATTAGCTTTCCACACCATCTGTTCCAAACAAGCCCCAGATTTTCTTTCTCTCCCTGCATTTTTTCCTAGCAATTTCACATCCAAAATCAACCTTGAATGTTGAACAATCGAAACAGAGCAGTGGTAGAATGGTTAGGGTTGGAAAAGCACTTTAAAGATCATCTAGTCCAGCCTCTCATGCTGGGCTTGATTTCCACTGTCAATGTTAAACACTCTCTTAAGCTTTTGTTGGTGGTTTGAAATGAAGTAGACCTCTGGGCATGCTTGTAGGTGGGAACAGTCACCCTTGAAGGCCTTAGGAGCAGCCTAGGCACCAGCAAACCAGTTGAGCACCAGCCTTCAGAACCAGGGCACTTCTGCTTTCACACTTTCTCTTTGCATTAACAAACTCCAACCCAAGAGGGCTTCTGTACCACAGGCACAGAGCTATAAAAGCACAGGCAACCTCAAGCTCGAGGCTTTCCCCCACTGGATTGTTATGGATCTCCTCCCAGACCTGTGACATGGGATTCCTGATGCTTCATACCTGTGGTCTGCTGGCTCGCCAACAAACCAGGGCAGCAGCAGCATCTTCTTCAGGAAGGAGATCTCTCCTTGAGGGTTACCAGCACTTCTATGGACTGAGGCCTTCTCCTAAGAGCCAAGAGCATGGAGGACATTCTTGGTGCTAAAACCCAAAGCCATCTCCCCACACAACATCAACTCTGGTTGTGCATGGAGGGAGAGAGGGCAGGTAGAGAGTTTCCCTCTCCTAAACGTAAAGAGCCCCCAACACAAGGTGACACTTGGATGTTTTCCTGAATCATTACATTAAAGAGCAACAAATCAGTACAAGACCAGTACAAAAGAGGTGTTCTCCTGGAAGTGAACCTGCATTGATGATACATACTGGGCACAGCTGAGACCATGTCAGATTCCAGCTTTTTGGAGGGATTAAGGGCTTCTGTCTGATAAAAATGACAGCACAGTCAGATAGAGAGCTTGGCTGCTCTAGGCAGCCTTCCTTGGCAGCTGCTCCAGCTTATCCCTTCTCCTCACACTTCTTTCTCAGGCTAGGGAAGCAATAGCAGCATCCACTGGAAGTGGCCAAGCATGCAGATGACAGTGTCTGCTAACAAGGGCAAGTGCAGAGTCCTGCACCTGGGGAGGAATAATAAACTGCACCAGTAGAGGCTGGGAGGTGATCTGCTGGAGAGCAGCCCTGTGGAGAGGGACCTGGGAGTGCTGGGGGAGAACATCCATGGCACAGCAATGTGCCCTTGTGGCCAAGAGACCAATGGGACCTTGGGGTGTATTAAGCAGAGTGTGCCCAGCAGATCAAGGGAGGTTCTCCTCCCCCTCTACTCTGCCCTGATCAGACCCCATCTTGAATACTGCCTTCAGTTTTGGGCTCCCCAGTTGAAGAGGGACAGGGATCTGCTGGAGAGGGTCCAGCAGAGGGCTACAAGGATGAAGAGGGGACTGGAGGGCACTGCCTGATGAGGAGAGGCTGAAGGACCTGGGGCTGTTTAATCTGGAGAAGAGAAGACTAAGAGGGGATTTAATCAATGTTTGTAAACATCTGAGGGCTGGGGGTCAGAAGCAGGGGGGGGCAGGCTCTGCTCACTAGTCCCTGGGATAGGACAAGGAGCAGTGGGTGTAAGCTGCAGCACAGGAGGCTCCAACTCAACATAAGGGGCAACTTCTTTCCTGTAAGGGTCCCAGAGCAAAGGCTGCCCAGAAAGGCTGTGGAGTCTTTCAAGGCCTGTCTGGATGTGTTCCTGTGTGATCTGTGCCAGATTGTGTGCTCCTGCTCTGGCAGGGGGGTTGGACTCGATGATCTGATGATCTCCTTGGGTTCCTTCCAACCCCTAACATCCTGTGATGATTCTGTGCTTCACAGTGTGTTCACCAAGCAACAGTTTAAAAGGTCCTGCTGGAAAGCAGCATGGTGCAGCTACTGCAGTCACCTCCATAACACCAAGTTCTTCCTTCACCTCTAATGGTTCTTCCTCTGATATGGATTTCCTACTAGTGATGGCATCTTCAGCTTCAAGCTCTTCCTGAGTTAAAGAAATGCCCTTAAGCTTCAGCTTCAGTTGCAATTCCTGCAAGGCACCATGAAGATCAGGTGAGTAGCACAGTCCCTTGGTCCTAGGGTCTTGGTCCATCCAAATAACCCAGGGAAAGCTCACTGGTGAAGGGTGACAAAGATGGTGAGGGGCCTGGAGCACAGCCCTGTGAGGAGAGGCTGAGGGAGCTGGGGGTGTGCAGCCTGCAGAGGTTGAGGCTCAGGGCAGAGCAGAGGGCTACAAGGATGAAGAGGGGACTGGAGAGCACTGCCTGATGAGGAGAGGCTGAGGGACCTGGGGCTGTTTAGTCTGGAGAAGACTGAGAGGGGATTAAATCAATGTCTGGTTGACTGGATAGGGTTGGGTGCTAGGTTGGACTGGATGATCTCGGAGGTCTCTTCCAACCTGGTTGGTTTGATTCTATTCTATTCTATCTAAGGGCTGGGGGTCAGGAGGGGGGACAGGCTCTGCTCACTGCTCCCTGGGATAGGACAAGGACCAATGGGTGTAAGTTGCAGCACAGGAGGTTCCAGCTCAACACAAGGGGGAACTTCTTTCCTGTAAGGGTCCCAGAGCACTGGACAGGCTCCCCAGAGAGGTTGTGGAGTCTCCATCCCTGGAGACTTGCTGGACTGGATGAGCTTGGAGGTGTCTTCCAACCTGGTTGATTCTATGATTCTATTCTCTGATTCCTTGGGCAGCCTCTTTCAATACCTGACCATGTTTCAGTACAGAATTTTCCCCTACTCTCCAACCTAAACCTCCCCTGGTGCAAACTGAGGCCGTTCCATTATCTGTCCAAGTCCACAAAGAACTGGGAGCTCAGCAACTGCATGATGTAAACCAGAATTAAACAAAAGGCTAATTACTCCCCACCGTGGCCAAAGGGCAGCTCCTCTGGCAGAGCAAGCTGCAAAGAGTGGCAGGTTATTACGAGACACAAATCATTCTGCCTGCAGACAGCATTAACAGCTGGCTCCCCTCAGCAACCCCACGCAGAACAAATGGGGGAGTGGGAACCCAGTCACAGGAAGTCCCTCTGCATTTTTTTGCTTAAGAATACAATTTTAACTCAAGTTTTAGAGATGGTCATAGACAGGGACTAGAGGGGAAGTTTGTATTTGACTCAGCAGAGAGGAGGAAATGTCACTGGTGTTGCTGGTTTGCATCCTTCCAGTCAGATGATGTATCAAGAGTGCAAGGCAATTACTATCCAAGAAATGCAGCCTATATAGAATCAGAGAATCAACCAGGTTGGAAGAGACCTCCAAGATCATCCAGGCCAACCTAGCACCCAGCCCTGGCCAATCAACCAGACCATGGCACTAAGTGCCTCATCCAGGCTTTGCTTCAACACCTCCTGGGACAGCAACTCCACCACCTCCCTGGGCAGCCCATTCCAATGCCAATCACTCTCTCTGCCAACAACTTCCTCCTAACATCCAGCCTAGACCTCCCCTGGCACAGCTTGAGACTGTGTCCCCTTGTTCTAGTTGCTGGTTCACCCTTCCCACGAGCAGGCTTGGTTTGATCTAGAGGAATTGCCTGTGAACTTCAACAAACCAAACTCAGATTTCCCTGAAGGATCAGAGCAGCCTGCCAGAAATTTTCCAAGGGTGAGTTTTGTGAAGTGCTACACAGGAGCCAGCTTATAGTCCCAGGCTTCCAAGTTCATTAGTACACAAAGCACCAAGGGCAGGAGGAAGAACTCCTGGAGACTTTCCTTACCTACATGCTCCAATGGTGCAGTTCTGTACAGCCACAAGAGGAGCTCGGCAGAGGAAGTAACACTTAACAGGAAGATTTTCCTGGGAAAAAGAAGGCCCTAAAGATGCTCAAAAGAAATAAAATAGAGGGGCATAAGCAAATTCTTACAAAGAAGTTTGGCAGTTCAGAGCTGCTGTGCTGTTCCTCTCCATCCCTTTCTAAAAACACATCACTAAAGAAAAACAAACACCTCAACATTTCCCAAGCCCAACCAGACAGCAGAATTGAAACCACAGGAATCAAGCTCCCTGAGGACCATTCCACAGCTCTGTTACATAGCTGCTTGACACTTCAGCCCTGGCCACTGCATCAGGTGAAACTCCACACAGTCTCAAAACAAGGTTATTAAACTCCAGCTACAGGCAGAATTTAAAACTGCTATTATCAGGGAGCAAGATGATGCTCAACTGACCCTGGGTAATCTGCCTGATGGATCTCAAGACAAGAAAGAGACCAGAAGACCATCTAGCTTGGATACTATATAAAGCTATACACCAGGTCAGTATTAAGGGAAGGTTGAGAGGGGAATCTTATCAACAGGCTCAGGGCAGACCTCATTGCTGGCTACTACTACCTGAAGGGAGGCTGTAGCCAGGTGGGGCTGGTCTCTGCTGCCAGGCAAGCAGCAACAGAAGAAGGGGACAGAGTCTCAAGCTGTGCCAGGGAGGTCTAGGCTGGATGTTAGGAGGAAATTCTTGCCAGAGAGAGTGACTGGTCTAACATTCTGCAGTTCTGTGATTTCCAAAGTGACTATCTCCAAGTAACAAGTTTTGGAAGCAGCACTGTATCAGCAATGCAAACTCCACAGGAACAAAAGCAGCAGAGAGACTATCAGCTGCTGGATCACAGCTCACAGGATGTTAGGGGTTGGAAGGGACACAAAGAGATTGTTGAGTCTGACCCCCCCTGCCAGAGCAGGACCACACAATCTAGCTCAGGTCACAGAAGAACACATCCAGAGAGGCCTTGAAAGGCTCCAGAGAAGGAGACTCCACAGCCTCTCTGGGCAGCCTGTGTCAGTGCTCTGGGACCCTTACAGTCAGAAGTTTCCCCTTGTGTTGAGCTGGAACCTCCTGTGCTGCAGCTTCCATCCATTGCTGCTTGTCCTATCCCAGGGAGCAGTGAGCAGAGCCTGTCCCCCCCTCCTGACCCCCAGCCCTCTGAGGTTTATAGACATTTATCAAATCCCCTCTCAGTTTTCTGTTCTCCAGATGACAATCAACAGTTACCTGTTGCAGGATACCCAACAAAAACTCAGTTTCTAAACCAAGCACAGAATGCAACATGTACAAAAATAACTGGAAAGTGAGAGCAAGAAACAATTAAAAGGCAGATAAAAACATGGGAAGAAACACCAAAGTGATGAGATTAAACAGAGCTATGTGAGAAGAAGAAAAAAGTCAGATGTGAGTGATCTACAGCTCTGGAGATGCCTCCTGCACATCCCTGTTTCAGAGCTTCACTTCATCCCAGGACCAGGTTCCAAACAGTTTCTGCAAACAAAGCCTTATCTTTGAGCATAAAAGTCCTTTTCTCACAAACACAGACTTCAACAGCTTTGAGTATGTCTGTCACCAGCTCCAAGGTGGATCAGAAGCCCAGGTCATGTAGAAGGAGAGGTTTGCCAGTCATGGCCACATCACCCAGCTAAAAGCAGACCTGAGCCACTGCTCGCTGCTGTTGCTTAAAACTTCCCCTACCCTTTCCACAGCTAGAGACCACCTCCCCCTGCCCCACGCTGGACAAGTGGTACCCACACAATGGAAAAGGTCCCTGGAGCACTTCCAAAGTCAACACAGTCACCATATGAATTCCTTAATTGCACTCCATTTCCATCCAACTTTTCTCCTCCTCCTCCCCAGTGACCTGCTGACGAGGCACCCAGCACGTCAGGGAAGAGAAAGCAAGGAGCTAGTGCTCCTCTCCTCCCTGCCTGCTATGTCCTGACTCTGTGTGGGCCACAAGTCTCCAATAAAAGAGGAATCTGTGAAAAAACAAGAGCAGCACCTCCCCAGACAGCTTCCCAGCTCCCTCCGTCCACTCCTCCACACCAGAGACTGGGCACCCCTGAGCTCAGCACCAGCCCATTGACAGAGCAGTCACCTCTTAGCCTTCCAGCATGGTCTTGCTGTAGCACGATTTCCATCCAGGTGGGGGCTTCTTTAATACAGTTGGTGACTTCCAAACACTTTACAAATGTCTCTTGTTGGGTTTTCTGCAGATGTCACCCAAGCCTGTGTGCCATGAAAAGACAGAGCTCCTCTGTTTGTTCTGCCATGCTGCTAGCGTGGAAAACCACAGAGGTATCGAGGCACAAACTCTTTTGGCAATTTAGAAGACATATTCCACACCTCCAGCCCTGCAGTGGCCTCCCTGCTTTGTACTTACATAGGAAAGTTGATGGCTGAACTGAGACCAGCCAATTTCCTCCCATCCATCAAACCACGAGGTGACCTGAGAGAGTGTTCACTGCCAGTATCCCACCACTGTGCCAGCCAGAAGGTTTCTAGAGAGCAGAAGTGCTCCTCACCCAGCTGCTCTCCACAAACACTCTCTTCACTGGTCTCACCAGTAAGGGTTTTTCAACCTCGTGTTCATTGCTCTGGGCCACTCTCATACTGTAAAGGCTTTGGAGACACATATCTGACAGCTACATGGCTCTGGCCAGGCTGCTCTAGGGTAGGGTGTCCCTGCCCATGGCAGGGGGCTGGAACTAGATGATCCTTGTGGTCTCTTTGAAACCTGACTGATTGATTCTGATACATCTAGATTGCTTTTCAGCAGCTGTGCAGAAAGCATCTACTAAATCTCCAAAGGCAGGGAGATACAAACAGAAAGCCCCCCTGGAGTCCCCCTTGTCTAAAGCTAACCTTTGCCATCTCCACAGCAGTGTGGGATGAGAGCAGAGCAGCTGGGAAACAGCTTGCTGACTCTGCTGTCCATTACGCCTGACAAGCCTGTGATAAGCTGGAAAGAAGCCTCCTTAATGTGACACCTTCCATTCTCTCCTCCCTGGTCTGCAACAATAAATGCAGCACCAACTCAGCCTACGCCCACAGGCAGCTGCAGGCTCCTCGGCACAGATGAGGATGGATAAGAGGTCTCGGAGCACTTCCAGGGAGTCTCACCGGAGACGCAGAGAGTCCCCCGCTACACAGGGCAAACGGGAGAAGAGGGAGAGCAGCAGAGAAGCCAGCAAAGGAAAGCAAGACACGAAGCAGGAGAAAGCAAAGGAGCTCAAGAGCACGGCAGGGGCCGAGGGCAGGGTGCAGACATCCACGGTGGTGGACGTGGATGATGTAGTGTCCGACGAAGAGATGGAGGCGATGGCACTGCTGGACAGCGAGAGGCAAGAGGAAGGTATGACTTGGGGAAAGGAAGGGGTCAGAAAGCTATGGGTGGGTCACAGTATGGCTCTACTGTCTGCAAGGTGAGCGTTGTCACATCCACCTTGCAGGGACATGTAGTTACCCTCAGGACAGGAGCCTCCAGGCAGCTTCTGCAGTCAGTCCAGGCTTGATCAGCGCTGCCTAGCACAGCAATGGACTTTGCAACGAGCAGTTGCACTGCCAGCTTCCTTCACTCTGCAGCTGCTGCTCCCCAGTTCTATTCCAGCTCTATTCTCTTCTACTTCTCACTTACCTGTTTTTAGGTGGAGGGGATCAGCCTTGATGCCAGGTCATAGCCCAACGGACTGAGCTGCAGAGGAGAACTGCACTTACGGAGCACACTCACAACTCCCCTTCCAAATAACCTTCAAGAGCAGCTTCTCTCCAGGCCATGTGTTTGTTAGGCATGTTCTCAGCCTGTCATGATAGGATGGAGTACCAGGAGTCTTTTGGCAAGATGGCTGGGCCTCTTTGGACCCAACATCACCACAGACATAGCAGATGTGCCTTAGAGAAGCCAGCATCACTGCTTCAATGCCAGCAGCTCTGCAGCCCCCAGAGTGACACAACAGCTCAGACTTGCTTCTGTTTCTCTGGGAACTAAGTTTTTCATGGATGTCTGTTCTGCCTTAGTCACAGGAATCCCAGCCAGTGAGTGGTGCTGGGGAGCTCTAGTCCTGTTCATGGGATATGAACCTCCCCCAGGACCTGGTGGCTTTGCCTAGAGCTCCAAAGGCAAAGGCACAGGGATGGAAGGGCTAGAAAGGATCCAAAGTGGAAGGGACACAGGAATGCTAACTTCGCTGTACGAAAATGCGGTCCAGCCTCTGGACCAAGGTACACCCAGAAGTCATCTATCAATTTTCTTGCCATACCTGTGGAATTCCCCTCAGGCAGAAGAACAACAGAGGGCACCCAGAGCAGGACGACCCATGCTGACTTTGGGGCAATGTAGAAGGTAGCACTCCTCTGAGTCTGACACCTTGCTCAGCCCCCAGCACATTGATGTCAATGCTGTAGAGCGCAGGGAGATGTCAGTGGCATCAGCGGCTTGGTCCCACTGTGTTAGATAGATGGGATGCAAGTAAAACCTCATTCCAAACAGACATGAGGTACTCTGGTAGAGAAAGGCACTTGAGGTTGTGCATGGTGAAAGCTGACTCTTATTTCTAAGCTTTCTCCTTACCACTAATCTTTCCAGCTAAGCTTCTGCCATGATTCTATGATTCTAAGCTGCTGCCAGCCCAGCTCACCCAATAGGTTTCCCATTCTAAGACTTACAACACTGCTTGGCAGCCACGGGTCTCACAACTGAAGGCTGTCTTCTTGTCAAGCAAAGCACGGATCAATTTCTGACAGTAAAGCAGAGACAAATATCAGACTGTCCTGGCAGCTCCTGGCCACCTGGGACAGGGAATATTCTTCAACACACCTCCACAGGGAGACAAATTGTAGAATGGTCTAGGTTGGAAGGGACCTCAAGGATCATCCAGCTCCAACCCCCTGCCATAGGCAGGGACACCTCCCACTAGAGCAGGTTGCTCAAGGCCTCATCCAACCTGGCCTTAAACACATCCGAGGAGGAAGCATCCACGACCTCCATGGGCAACCTGTGCCAGTGTCTCACCACCCTCACTGGAAAGAACTTCCTGCTAACATCCAGTCTAAATCTGCCCTCTGCCAGTTTAAAACCATTACCTCTCGTCCTGTCACTACAAAACCTTGTCAATAGTCCCTCCCCAGCCTTCCTGTAGGCCTCCTTCAGATGCTGGTTCATCTAAACCAACTCTAGACAAAGGACAACCCTGAGACTAGTCTGTGTAGGCATTTGTCAAGGCATCAGTGTTTTGGGAGCAGTCCCCTTCTAACACAGTCATGCTGGATTTCTGGATGAGGCACTTAGTGCCATGGTCTGGTAGATTGGACAGAGCTGGGTGCTAGGTTGGCCTGGATGAGCTTGGAGGTCTCTTCCAGCCTGGTTGATTCTATGATTCTTCCTAGGTCTAAAGTCTCCAGGCCTGAGCATCTGTGAATGGCTTCTGATCATCTTGTCTTGCCTGTTTGTGATAATGACCTTCCCCATTTCCATCTGGTTCTGCATGAAGGTGAGAGTAGTCATGAGGCCTCCCTGGGTTTAGATTTGGTGTCTGATGTGGATGTACACAGCCCACTCGTGCCACACATGTCACACATAAGCATAAAGCTTTTTTTGGTCCAAGGCTCTACTTACACATCTTCAACTCCTCATCAATTTTGCCTTATGACATGTTACCTCCACAGAGGAGTCCAACCACAGCCTACCACATACTCCTGCTGCAGCAGCAGCAAGGCAAGGGCTCAGGTCACCCCTTTTGAAAAACAAATTGCAGGTCTGCTCACTTTCAAACACCATCTTCAGTCTACCCAGCCCAGAGATGGCTGCACTGAAAAAAACAAGATAAACATTTGAATTAAAAACCAACTCCATAGAATCAGTCAGGGTTGGAAGGGGCCACAAGGATCAGCCAGTTCCACTCCCCCTTGCCAAGGACAGGGACACCCTACCCTAGAGCAGGCTGCACACAGCCTCATCCAGCCTGACCTTGAACACCTCCAGCCATGGGGCCTCAACCACCTCCCTGGGCAACCCAGTCCAGCCTCTCACCACTCTCATGCTCAACAACTTCCTCCTCACCTCCTCTCTGACTCTCCCCACCTCCAGCTTTGCTCCATTCCCCCCAGTCCTGTCACTCCCTGACAGCATAAAAAGTCCCTCCCCAGCTTTTTTGTAGCCCCCTTCAGATCCTGGAAGGACACCTGGGAGCCTCCTCTTCTGCAGCCTGCACAGTCCCAACTCTTTCAGTCTGTGCTCACAGCAGAGCTGCTGCAGCCCTCTGAGCATCCTCCTGGCCCTGGTCTGGACATGCTCCAGCATCTCCACATCCCTCTTGTAATGGGGGCTTAAGAGAGATTGATCTGTTAGTTGGTATCAACTTTCCCCTGCCCTCTTGCTCCTCTTTTCTCAGCTTTATAGCAGGGCTAGAAGGAGGCAGCTGTGATTCCCAGGGCATTTCACACACATCCTGTCCCCCACAAAGGTGTCAGCAGCGTAGCTCAGATTTTGCCCGTGTGAGTGTGCACACATGGTTCTGTTGGAGGTGGACAACCAAAATTTAACTCAGTGTTGAAGTCTGGGCAAGCTGTAAGGAAGCCAAATGCCGGCCTTGTGCTAGGAAACCCTGGGCAGCTCCTACACAAGCTACCCACCAAATCTCAGGCTGCCCCAGGGCTGCTCAAATGCTACTCAGGCACAAGGCTCACCAGCAGTTCTGGGCCAGCTTCTCCACTTGTCAAGGGAGAAGGTGGTAAGGGACCTGAGTGTAAAGGGACTTGGTGGTGACGGGTGGCTCCACCAGCTGTGGTGACTCCAGCACCGAGGTGTGGAGCCCCTTTGCCCAGTCCTACGCCCTCCCCTCCAGCCTGGCTTTCCTTCCCCTCGGCAGGTGGTGCGGGAGTACGAGAGAGCCATCGTCTTCCGCCTCGGACATCTCCTTCCTGGCAGAGCCAGAGGACCTGGTAAGGTGTTACCAAGCTCCCCTCAGCTACATCACTCCTCTTCTTCCTGCTCTGCCAAAGCTCACGTGCTGGTTGCCCTTGAAGCAGCTATGGCTGGCCAGGAGATGGGATGTCTTTGGCCTCTTCCTCCTAAGGGCCAGTACCTTCTAATGGCTGCCCCATCACAGCAGTAGCCTCAGAATTTGGGCCTATGTGCTGCTGTTCCTTTGCAGCTCCCTGCATGCCCAACTCTCCCAAGCAGGAAAGGCAATTTGTGTGGTTCTGATGATCACCAGTTGCCTTTCTGTTCCTCCCAAAGGTCTTTTGTTTTTCCTCCCCTGCCTGGACACGTATCACAAGGTAGACCTCCGCCTGAAAACCTTAGAGATCCCCTTCCATCAGGTATGGCTGACACCTCCTCTCTAGGTTCATTTTGGATCTCTTTGCACTTACATCTTCCTTATTCTTCCTGCCTTCACCCCTGCACAGAAAAGTTTGAAAGAGACATCTCAAAGTAACCCTAACACCTCAAAAGATGGAAGGCAGGGTGGGGGGGAAATCATCATGGTCAATTTTCTTCTTTTTTGTTCCTATTGCTGCTTTTAATCTCCTTTGGTCTGACTTGATTTGGTGGTAACACACACCAGTGGGGAGCAGAGGGGCCAGAGATACTGGACCATGGGGTTTTTTAGCCACCATAATGAGAACCAGCAGGAACAGGAGCTTAAACTAAGATCTGAAAGCAGTCTAAGCATGGCACTGTACAAACGTGGGAGAAGGGGCAGAAGGAAGGGCTTAACCCTTCTTTCTAAACTTTGGGCACATAAACCTCCCTAGCCACAGCCCCTTCTCTCCTTCTGGGGAAAGTTGTGTTAGTGTTGCCAGTAGGACTGTCCTTGTCTGGTGGCATCTCCAAGCTCACCTCCATGGTGTACAGCATGTTTCCTCCTGGAGATACTGTGAGAGAGCACACAGCTGAGATCACAGCCTAGCCTCTTGGAACAGGATGGACGCCTACCCCACAGCCCCCTTCTCTAGAGCTGTGCAGAAGAGACAGACACAAAGACACTGCTCGGGGAACCAAGATCCAGAGGTAGTCAATGGCAGAGGTGGGAACAATAAAGACAAAACCATTCAGGATAGTCCTCATCATCCTCTTGTGTGCTTGGTTGGTCTCTTCTGCCAGGCAGGTAGCAACAGAACAAGGGGACACAGTCTCAAGTTGTGCCAGGGGAGTCTAGGCTGGATGTGAGGAGGAAGTTGTTGTCAGAGAGAGTGATTGGCATTGGAATGGGCTGCCCAGGGAGGTGGTGGAGTTGCCATCCCTGGAGGTGTTGAAGCCAAGCCTGGATGAGGCACTTAGTGCCATGGTCTGGTTGATTGGCCAGGGCTGGGTGCTAGGTTGGGCTGGATGAGCTTGGAGGTCTCTTCCAACCTGGTTGGTTCTATGACTTAGGTATGTCAGAACCAGCTCCATCTCCTATAATGTCTTCTACTCAGGTAGTGACCAAAGACATGGTTACCTTGGAGATCGATGCTGTCTGCTACTACCGGCTGGAGAATGCCTCTCTTCTCCTCACCACCCTGACCAGCATCTCCGGTGCCATCCAGCTGCTGGTGCAGACCACCACAAAGCGTCTCCTGGCACATCGAGCCTTCTCTGAACTTCTCTTGGACAGGAAGACCATCAGCCAGGAGATAAAGGTGCTTCCACGGGCAGGAGAGAGCAGAGCAAGGGTAAAGTGAGGCTTCACACCGAAACCCAGGCAATCAGTCCCTCAGAATCACCGAGGCTGGCTCGCAGAAGGGCACAGCAGCCAAAGATCTCCTGCACACAGAAATGGGAGGGTTCTCTTCTCTGTCTTTTGACACTGATCACTGTAGAGGAAAGATACACAGTGTGGGCCTCACAGGCAGAGAAGATGGTGTGAGGGGCACGAAGGAACCACTCGGGCCAGCTTCATCGCTGCTTTTCAGTACTTAGCCCAGGGAGGAGATTCTGCAGCCGGAGGGGCACACACAAAGGCAGTGTATGTGGGCTCCCCAGCAGCAGTTCTCTGCACACAACACACCTGCATGATGATACTGGCCAGGAATGGAATGTTTCCTCTGGAACTGAACTGGTCCCACACTTGAACCAGTAGAGATTGGTTAAATCATGCTAAGCTCCTGGCAATAACACAAACCAAAAGTGAGTGGAGCAGTATTCCTGAGGGGCCTCAGGCAACAGCAGACAAAAGCCTGCAGGTAACTGTTTGGATGTCACAGCATTCAGGTTGTCAGGGGTTGGAAGGGACCTCCAGAAATCAGCTAGGCCAACCTAAAGCAGGGTCACCTAGAACAGGTTGCACAGCAATTTGCCCAGACAGGTTTTTACGCTCTCTAGAGAAGATGCCTCCTCGACCTCCCTGGGAAGCCTGGCTCAGTGGCTCCAGCACCCTCAGAAGTCTTCCTTATAGAAACATAGAATTGTTTAAGTTGGAAACAGCCTCTCAGATCAGGGAGTCCACCCATCAACCTGTCTCACCCCCTGTGAGGGGACAGTGCTGTTGGTGATGTCCCCTTGCTCTAAAAGTATTCCTCTTCACAGGTGGCTTTGGATGCAGTCACAGGCTGCTGGGGGATCAAAGTGGAGAGAACAGAAATGTAGGTAGGAATGCTGGTCGAGGGGGCTTTCCTGGCCCTTTTGCCCTGCTCACTGCTGCCTGCTCCTCTTCCTGCTTTGCCTCTGGATCCCTTCTTCCTCCAGCTATTCCTCTTGCCTTCCTCTTTTCCCTGCCCCTTTCAGCCTCTCTACCAAAACTTTCACATACCTGCTCCTGCACTGACAGCCAGGATGGGATCTTCAGCTGGGATCTTAGCAGCATTTTGCTGCTGCAAGCAGAGTTTGCACCCAATTCTGCTAGCCCAAGAGGAGCAGCAGGCACTGAATCCTGCATCCCACTCTAAAGACCCCGAGCTCCTAGCACTGGTAGGGATGGGCTCATCACTCAGGAACCCATGCAGAAAGGTTGGACTTGCTCACCACGTAGAAGTCCATAGAAGAGAGATCCAAGCAGTCAATAAGTAAATCTATGAACAGAAGGAAATTCCTGTGCCTATCCTGAAAGCAGCTCCAGTGAGTTCTCTGCTCTCTCACAAAGTGAGCTTAGACTTAAAGTCTCAGAGAAGAGGTCTCTCTGCTGCCTACTGATCATGCAAGCCTGGTCACTATGCAACCAGTGTGGGAAAGAAGGATGGGAACGAAGGTAGAAGGTTAAATTAAGACACATAGAAAAGCAACACCCAGAAACAGAAAAGCCCCAAACCTCAGTTAACTGCTGTGCAGAGACTGACTGATGAGCCCAGTCCAATCCTCAGACTGACCACCCAGTGCTACCAGGGCAGTCTGGAGCCCAGCTAATGCCTGTGCTTTACCACCGCAGCAACAACGTTCAGCTGCCCGCTGAGGTCCGGCAGTCCCTGGCTGCAGAAGCAGAGGCGCAGAGACAGGCCAAAGTGCGGGTATGTGTACAGTCTGCCAGCTCTGGATACTCATCTCCTTCCAAAGCATCCTTCCTCCCTTGCCCACTCCCTGGTTTGAGCTCCCTGAGACAGCTCTGGGAAGAGAGGTTTCAAGAGTTGCGTGTAGCGAAGGGAGCTGCGGCAAGAGTCTGGGTCAGCCCAGCAGAGAGAGAGATCTGCTCCGTGGTCTAAGTGAAGGACAGAAGGACACACCAAAGAGGTTTGGACTTATCCCTGGACCCACAGTGACCACCATATGGATTTCTTCCTCAGTGTTTCACTCTCCTCTACGAGCCCAGCACAGGGCTGTCACCACTGTCATGGACACTGTGCCTTGCTCAGTCCAGGCTGGTCTCCATGCATTGCACTGAGCTTCTCAAAGGTCCAGCACCCTTTGCACAAGCCCAGCCTAGAGCTGCCCTCTCCCAGGGTTTTGCAGCAAGGGTATGCCCAATGGTGAGCCCTGATGGCTCTGGTAAGGATAAGTTACATATGAAGTCCCAAACTTCTGGGAGCACTGAGAAGCCTGGCACATAGTATGGTCTTCAGAGAGCAGCAACGTTACAATCATGCCAGTCCTGGGAATTCCATGGTGTCAACCTCCCTGTCTGTGCCCCCTGGGTCTCACAGAAATCTTCTGTGTTCCTCTGCTTTGCAGGTTATTGCTGCCGAGGGGGAAAAGGCTGCTTCTGAGTCCCTGCGGATGGCAGCAGAGATCCTGTCCAGCGCCCCTGCTGCTGCTCAGCTCCGTTATCTCCATGCACTGCACTCCCTCACCGCAGAGAAACCTGCTGCCTTCATCTTGCCCTTGCCTTTGGATGCCATGAACCTCATCCCTCCAGCCACCCACAGTGCTCCAACAGCGAGCAGCCTCCTCACAGATGCCACAAAGCTCCCAGAAATCCCAAAAGACAAGAAGGACTCACCCATGCTCTAAGAGATGTCCCAGAAATGGTTGCCAAACTACTCCTGGCCAGCCCTGCTCAGAGAGGAGCAAGAAGGCAGGTCCTGATCTGGAGGCAGGAGAGAAGGCTGTCCAGGCCTGTAATATAAAGTGGATGCTACATGGAAAAAAGCCTCTGCTTGTTTTGGAAAGGGACAGAGATGGAGCACAATACAGGTGGCACATGAGCAGAGAGGTGAAGGATGTTGTCCCTTCCCTTGCACAGGGCCAGATGCACCCCCAGGGCTTGGCCCCTGGGTCTGATCTATCATAGAGCCATAGAATGGTAAGGACTGGAAGACCCCTCTAGATATCATCTAGTCCAACCTCCCTGCCAAAGCAGCATCATCCAGGGCAGGCCACACAGAAGTGCATCCAGATGGGTCTTGGAAGTCTCCAGAGAAGGAAACCCCACAACCTGTCTGGGCAGCCTGCTTCAGTGCTCCATCATCCATGTAGGTAGAGAAGTTTTACCTCACCTTGAGGTGGAACCTTCTGTGTTCCAGTTTGTGTTCATTGCCTCTCGTCCTATCACAGGGCACCACTGATAAGGGACTGCCCCCTTCTTGCCACCTACCTACCCTTCAGATATCTATAACCATTCAGGTCTCCTCCCAGTCTTCTCTTCTCCGGGCTGCACAGCCCCAGGTCTCTCAGCCTTTCCTCACAAGACATGTCCCAGTCCCTTAATCACCCTCATAAGCATGCACTGGGCTAGCATTTCCCTGTCCCTCTTGAACTGGAGAGCACAGAACTGGACACAATACTCCAGACGTGGTCTCACTAGGGTAGAGGGGGAGGAGAACCTCCCTCCCACTCTGCCCCATCCCAGCGGGAAAGACAAACCAGCCCCAACGTACTTACATGCCTCATGTCCCCAAGCTGAACAGGTGGGCAGCAAAAGGTGGGTGCCAAACGATGGGTGGGGGAACTTGGGCAGGTTGGCCAGTGCTGCCAGCCTGCTGGCTCTGCAGGGAGGGAAGGAGCTGGATCCCAGGGCATAGGCAGGATTTCAGTCGCCAGCCACAGCACATACATACATACTCCGGCAACCGAGGTGTCCAGTCCTAGTCCTCAACTGGGAGGAAAGGGCAGCCTCTAAGGCCTGAACATTCCCTGTGCAGAGGACAGGCAGGCTGTGCTGCTGCCTTACACTGGGTGGGGAGGCAGGGCAAGGTCTGGGTCCGTGGGCATCTCTAAACGTTTTAGAGGTGATCTGTTCAACTGACTCTCACTGGGCTGGCCAGGAGAAAACCTCTGGGGAAGAGCCAGCTGAGAGCTTTGAGAGCAGTAATGCTTGTGCTGCAGCTGCCTTGGTAACCACCACACACAGAGAAAGAGGAGAAAAGGTCCCCAGAACTCCTATAATCCTCCAAACCCCTCTGCCTCTGTCCTGACAAAAGGTATTTGAAATGACCATTTGCACCTAGGGATACTGCAATCCTTTCCCTTAGCAGAGATGTTCCCCAGCAAAGATTCTTCCCCAGCACTGGACACTAAGACTTGGCTGGGCAGGGGCTGGGCCATCTTGTCCAGACCACGGTTTTACCAAGACAGTTTGGACCAGATGAGCCTTGAGGTCCCTCCCAACCTGCTATTCTCAGGTGGTCATAGAATCAGGCAGGTTGGAAGAGACCTCCAAGATCATCCAGTCCAACCTAGCACCCAGCCCTATCCAGTCAACCAGACCATGGCTTCAACACCTCCAGGCACGGCGACTCCACCACCTCCCTGGGCAGCCCATTCCAATGCCAATCACACTCTCTGCCAGGAACTTCCTCCTAACATCCAGCCTAGACCTCCTCTGGCACAGCTTGAGACAGTGTCCTCTTGTTCTGTTGCTGCTTGCCTGGCAGAAGAGCCCAACCCCACCTGGCTACAGCCTCCCTTCAGGTAGCTGCAGACAGCAATGAGCTCTGCCCTGAGCCTCCTCTTCTGCAGGCTGCACACCCCCAGCTCCCTCAGCCTCTCCTCACAGGGCTGTGCTCCAGGCCCCTCACCAGCCTTGCTGCCCTTCTCTGGACACCTTCCAGCACCTCAACATCTCTCTTGAATTGAGGAGCCCAGAACTGGACACAGCACTCAAGGTGTGGCCTGAGCAGTGCTGAGCACAGGGGCAGAAGAACCTCCCTTGTCCTGCTGCCCACGCTGCTCCTGATACACATTCTTGATAAACAACAGGAAGTAAGATCAAGGCAAGGGGAGAAGGAAGATGCATGGACAGAAGTGATGCAGACAGGAAAAAGTTGAGGTAGAGGTAGCAACAGTGTCATGAAGGTAAAATACTGGAGCTGTGTGAGGAGATAGAGGACAAGCAAGATAGATGTGGAAGGGGTAGAGCCATCCAGAAGAACAGCATAGTTGCCGACATGGCTCACAGGTGTTGGGGCAGTGGGTGAGGAGTAAGGCAGCAGGTTGGTGGCAAGACACTGCTATGAAAGGGTACACAAGAAAATAGTCAGGCATAGCTGTTCTTTAATATTATCTTTTTCTGGATCTCTTGGACTGGCTTGAGGTAGAAGCTTTGGGACTTGAGCAGGACCCAACGTATGAGACTTTCTTGGAGATATTTTTCTGAAAGAAATAAAACAAAATAAACCAGAGCAAATAAAGAGCCTGCAGAGTAGCTCTGATGTGAAAGAGACAGGAGGCACTGAGAGGCTAAGGGTAAAAAAGGTTTCATTCTCATTCCTTCTCCACATCCTGTATTCGCTTGGGTGCAGTTGAGAGAGGACATGAGAAAATGCTTTCAGCCACAACATGCATGCAACCAAAGGTACCCAAGGGCACACCAAATGGGCAAGATCAATAGGTTGGCAGGATTCAAGTAACTCCTGGAGACAAGAAGAGTGCCCTGTGCTATGAAGAGAAGGCCTGTAGCCTCTGAGAGTGAAGGGACGTGGAACATGCCTCAGTTTCTACCTCAAAATCTGATCATCGTCTAACAGGGACCACTCACAAGGAAGAAAGAGTTAATTACACTGATCCCCTAGGCATAGACACTGTGCTCTATGTCAGACAGGGTTAACTGCTCTCCAGACCATCTTCAGCAGTTCTTTCTGCCCTGATCTTGAATCAGGTGAAAAGCCTCCTTTGGTGATCTCTGACAGAGCATTGTGACAAAACCCTAGGCTGTGCCCAGCAGGAGAAGGTCTTGCACTAAACTGGGGCAGAATCAGGTGTCCTCAAAGATTGCTTCCCTCTCTGAAGCTGGGAGAGGGTGCAGAATGTTGTTCTCCTGACCTTGCTCTTCTTTTCGTGTTGCTTATGGGATGACTTTCCCCTCTTTCTCCAGCTCACTCTCTAGGTCTTTAATTCTCTGCAGAGCTTCTTCCAGCTTCTCTTCAAGACCTTCAGATCTCTCCTCCGCATTCTGAGCGCGGATCTCCGTTTCTCTGGAACACAGAAGCAAAGGCAGTGCTGAAATCTGAAGTCTAAGCAGCTGCTGGCAGGATAGCCAAAAGAAAGATTTAGAAGCCAAAGTGTTCAGTGGGATTGACTGATCCTGTAAAAAGCATCTCTGGTTTCACAGAAGGGCCTTGGTAAAAGATCTATGAAGGACTTCACTGCACATCTACATCAACACCCTGCAAATTGGATTACTTTTCCAACTCACAGCTTGCTAGCAAAGGGTGGGAGGCTGATCTTCATCGTGTGAGGTTAAGAGCACAGTCAATTCTATTAGCAAGGCTGATGAGAGGGTCTCACCCTGGATAATGCAAGCTCACAGATGAAAAAAGTAAGAGAAAATATAAATCAGAGCATCTGAGCCTGCTTAAGCACAGAGGAAGTAATCTCCAAACACAAACCTTGATGAGATTCTGCAGAGACACTTAAGTGCCCCTTTCCTTGGGTTCCCTATACTTTAAGCATGCTACATGGCTGTACCTACCAAGCACTAGCAGGCCCTGGAAGTGCTCAGCTGCATTTACATGGCACCCTGCAAGTGCTAACAGGTCCTGAAGCGTTAGGAAGACTTGCAGAAAACCACCATGAGTACCTCTGCAATGCAGCTCATGAGTACACAAAATGGCATATCTATACACAGGTGAAGGACAGCTGACATGGATGATGCCTTCAGCTAACACAAAGCACAGTCAATGCCCCAGGACAATCAGAACAGAAGCAAACTCCAAACTAGATCAACAGCTATGAGTGAAGCAGAACTTTATCAGAGAGCAGAACAGGATGAACTCCAGGGATGAAACTGTCCCACCCTTGCCTTCAACACAGGACCAGTACTCACAGGAGCTGCACTTGCAGATGTTCCAGCACTGCAAGGGCTTCAAATCCTTTCTGAGAAGAGGGAGTCGATGCCTTGGTGGCAGTCATCTCTCTCTGGTTGGGAAGAGCAAAACCTTTTGTAAGTGACTGTGAAATGAGCACTGCCACATCTGACCTGCAGCCTGTGCGTGGTTTGGTGCTGCTGTCTCAGTGCACAGCTACAACACAGACAAGAGCAGAGTAGCAGCAGAACCTGTGTGCTAGTTTGAGGCTAGCTGGAATATTTTAGTGAGAGAAATTAGATGCTAGGCTGTGAAAAGGAAACAATGGTGATGGCTGCTGCACTCACAGGCTTGCTGAGATGGATGAAACCAAGAAGCTAACCACAGGAACAGCGGGTGCGTGTCTTTGGGCGCCTGTGCTTTTCTCCCTGCCCTGCTTTCTGTGTAACTAATCCTTCTGCTTCCTAATCCCCCTGGCCCATCCTCCAAACTCACCTTGCATACATGGCAAAGTCTGGGATAAGGTAGAAGGGTGGAAAGGAGGTGGAAAGGTAGCTGGGAGCCCCTCCTGGACACTCTGGTTTCTGGGATCACACACAGGCTCACAGGATGTTAGGGGCTGGAAGGGACCCAAGGAGATCATCAAATCCAACCCCCCTGCCAGAGCAGGAGCACACAGTCTAGCACAGATCACACAGGAACACATCCAGACAGACCTTGAAAGTCTGCAGGGAAGAAGACTCCACAGCCTCTCTGGGCAGCCTGTGCCTGTGCTCTGGGACCCTTACAGGACAGAAGTTGCCCCTTGTGTTGAGTTGGAACCTCCTGTGCTGCAGCTTACACTCATTGCTCCTCATCCTGCCCCAGGGAGCAGTGAGCAGAGCCTGTCCTCCCCCTCCTGACCCCCAGCCCTCAGATGTTTATAAACCTTGGTTAAATTCCCTCTCAGCCTTCTCTTCTCCAGACTAAGCAGCCCCAGGTCCCTCAGCCTCTCCTAAGCCATGCCCTCCCTCCAGTCCCCTGAAAATGCACGTACCAAATGCATACAAATTATCAGATCAAGTATTCTAAAAGGAGATTTTGCAGCAGTACAACTCTGAGTTAACAGCAGCACAGGAATTCAGCTGAAGTAAGAGGAAGTCCTGAAATACATCAGCTCTCATTTTAACACGGGAAGGCTGATGCCACTCAGTACTCAAGTAATCCGAATGACATAGTTAAAACTCACAGAACCATAGAATCAAGCAGGTTGGAAGAGACCTCCAAGCTCAGCCAGTCCAACCTAGCACCCAGCCCTGCCAATCAACCAGACCATGGCACTAAGTGCCTCATCCAGGCTTTGCTTGAACACCTCCAGGCACAGCAACTCCACCACCTCCCTGGGCAGCCCATTCCAATGCCAATCACTCTCTCCGGCAACAACTTCCTCCTACCATCCAGCCTAGACCTCCCCTGGCACAACTTGAGACTGTGTCCCCTTCTTCTGTTGCTGGTGGCCTGGCAGAAGAGCCCAACGCCACCTTTCAGCACCCTAGCCTCTGCAGATAGTCCTGCTTCAAACCACACACCTCACCTGCTACTGGTCCCGTGAAGGTGCCAGGGCCATGGCTCAGGAGAACAAATTACAGTTGTGATCATGGGCAAGGATTGTTTACAATTGCAAGAAGAGAGGAATTGGAGAGAACACTGACACCACACATTGCCCAGCAGGTTTGGCAAGGATCTCATCAGAGAGTTTGAGAAGACAGCCAAGACCCAGCTCCAAACCTCTGTCAAGGGGCAGGGACCATGGGTGTGGTAGAGACACATACCCCTGTCACTGACACAGTGTCTGACTTCAGAGGCTTCAGGTGGATGCTGGAGTCGTGTCCTATGCATCTGATCATGTCTGTAGTAGCTTCATTGTCCTCAGTCAGGTAATCTGTACCAGCACCTGGCCACTGCTGCTGAGAGAGAAAGGGAACAAGAAACAGGAGATAATCCTAGCCCAGGGGCACTCAAGGCAGCTGTAGAGTCAAGAAGAGTGTGCTGGTTTGAGGCTAACTGCAACAATTTAATGAGAAAAATTCGATGATAGGCTGTGAAAAGAAACCAATCATGATGGCTAATGCTTGTTTTTTTTCCCCTCATATCCACTGTAAACCTCCCTGTGATGGTTTGGGAGGTTTATATTTGATATTAGGAAAAAAGTCTTTCCTGAAAGAGAGGTCAGGCATTGGAACAGGCTGCCCAGGGAGGTGGTGGAGTCACCATCCCAGGGGGTGTTCAAGAAAGGTGTGGACATGGCAGTCTGGGACATGGTTTAGTGGACATTGTGGTCTTAGGTTGGCAGTTGGATGTGATGGTCTTAGGGGTCTTTCCCAACTGAAACAGTTCTATGTTCAGCAGATCCTGGGAGGTTCTCCTTCCCCTCTACTCTGCCCTGGTCAGACCTCATCTTGAATATCGATTCAGTTTTGGGCTCCCCAGTTGAAGAGGGACAGGGATCTGCTGGAGAGGGTCCAGCAGAGGGCTACAAGGATGAAGAGGGGACTGGAGGGCACTGCCTGATGAGGAGAGGCTGAAGGACCTGGGGCTGTTTAATCTGGAGAAGAGAAGACTGAGAGGGGATTTAATCAATGTTTGTAAACATCTGAGGGCTGGGGGTCAG